>JAJOZX010001141.1:500000-992500 GCA_023014485.1 Bathynomus jamesi | reverse complement strand
GAAGGGATTTTTATTTTTTTATTTTTTTTTATTTTATTTTTTTTACGACTAAAATTATTCGTTTTACTGAAATTGTAACGTTGAGAAACTAAACGAAATTGTGTGTCATTAAAGGTTAACGAGATTAGTCCGAGTTTTAAACTCACAAGTGCGGTTCTGTTAATGTATCATACGAAAGTCTCGTATTTGTATGGAAAAAGTATGGGGGCTCGAATGTGTCGATAAGACTGTGCTCCACATTTCCTAGATCGCTCGAATTTCCTAAAGCTCTCTACGTATTCTCCTGACAAGACACTTCGAATAAGTTTTTACAAAATTGTTTCGAAAAGTGTTATCGGCTAACGAAGGTTTTCCCGCGAATCGAGTGCGCCAGTCACCCTAAATATGGCTATTTTAATCCTTTTTCCTCGTAACTGTAAAGATGGGCTACGTCGTGGCTATGTAACAACGCCGCTTCCCGTTAGATCAGCGGAGTTAAGTAACGTTGGGTTGGTTCTGTTGTTGGAAGAGGGATTATATTTTGCGTTCAGATCCCGCGTAATTGTAGGTCCCCTCCGTCACATGACGTTTTCCATTACGAAAGAGATTAGCTCGCTGACTACGAATCCATCGGCCCTGGGATCGAGACCCGGTGATGGCAGGCGGCGCGCAGCAAAACCCAGCTGTTCATCGTTTTACACAATAAAAATTGGTTGATAGATAAATGGGTACCCTGGTTAGCCTAATGGTTTTAAGACGTTGGGGGTGGTTCGGATTCCAAGTTAAACTAGGTCTAAGGTGGAGTGACAAGCTTGACCATAATCAGAATGAATAATTCGGCCGAAAGCAAAACAAAGGTGTGTGTGTATATATATATTAGGGTGGTTCAAAAATATGATAGTTTGATTTTCCGTTTTCCTCAACTTTGCCCTCGTTTCAAATGACTTAAAAGACTTAGAATAATAGAATAGGAACACTACAGTATATAAATCATGCAGGAAAAAAGACAATTCCTATTCATTAATAAACTTAGACACTAACAACCTGTTTGATCAATTGGTACAGAAAATAATAACGAATACAAATGATGGGGCTCATGAAGACGCATTACTGCATAAAATTTCCTTTAGAGCAGTGGTCGGGGAACAGGGGTAAATTTAAAACTTTTGGGGGTAATGCGTGCGGTATGAGAGAGACTTTGTGCTGATATTTTTTTCATATATTTTTATTTTATTTTGTTACATAAATGTGGCGTTATTCTAAATTTTAGAATATTACGAATTTACGTCCTGATTACGTCCTCAAATATATTTTGGGGTAATACCCAAAAAAGTTCGCCGACCACTGCTTTAGAGGATGGAGGATGTAGTTCATCTTTGGTAAGTGTAGAGTTGGTGTTTAATCAATGCTATGCTACTTTGCGCATTCATTAACAACTTTCATCTCAATCGCCTTTCCTCGTAAATATTTTTAGGCACTGCTGCTCTCCCAGTTGTTTGGGTGTTTCTGAAGAAATTCTTCTGATAGTTCTTTTCCATTTTTAGCCAGAACGTCAAAAATGTCTGATGTCTTCTCTGTCACGTAGAACGATAGAGTATTTTCTGGTTTGAAACACTTCGCATTTGGGCGCTTGAGTGACTTGGCTTTTGCTGGTCTAGTGAGGTTTGCAACCATCTTTAGTTTTTCATTAACAGCTACGCGTTTGTCAAAGAACGAAAGTCCCACAATTTCTTCTGATAAATACCAGAGATGTTGTTGAATGCTTATAGCAACATCAGTTAGTGGCTTATTGGGATAGTCCCTCAATGAAGATAGAGGAGTTAAATCATTTCCTTGGAGCTTTTATGCCATTGGTGCTTCATGCCAGTACTTTGCATAATGATTGTAATGAACAAGCACATTTCCTACAACTACTGTTCTTCCCCGCACGCCACAAGGGAAAAGCGTTAGTTTCTAGCAACCCTTAAAAATGCTTCAAAAGGGTTCAAATTTTTTACTGTGACTTCCTTTTATATATATATTAATAGATTATATATATTATATATATATATATATATATATATATATATATATATATATAATATTTTTGTCGGTGTAGGACAATTTTTATATTTTGAGTTGTGAATTCAACCGTTACTCTACGGATCCAAAATGCAGCCACTATTTTAAGAACAGTCGTTTGCTGTTAAAATAACAGTGAACTTGTCAACGTGAAAATTAACAGTAGTAATTTGGTGAAGTAACAGTTACTATAAATATGCTGGTTACAGTCATTCTTTAAGCTTATATGTTTTTAAAGTTAAAACAACTGTCGCACCTGTGATTTGAAAAAATTAGTCGAAATTCAAAATTTGTAAATCTATTGTTTGATGGACAACTTTAGTTTACAATCAGTGTTTGAACAAACCTTAAATAGCGTAAGTCTGTTAAAATAACGTGATTGTTAAACAAAAAGTGTTTATATTAAAAAGCAGCAAAATCGAGTTTAGATAAACATTCTCTGTAATTCCGAGTTAAAAATGTATTTTACTCTTCTGAAACCCGGAAAATAGTTACAAATAACAGTTATTTACTGTTAACTTAACATTCACTTTTGTACAGTATATTTTCGATGTAGGCGATAGGATTAGCTTCCAATGGCCTTTCCGGGAATGCAGTGGCTTTGATGTATGACCGAAATTCCGAAAAAATCCTATGGTCGTTCTTTTACAACTCGTGTTCATGGTTTTTCTCTTTATACGCAACACTTATAATAAAAATGACATTCGCTTACAAATTAAATTCCACCATCTAGTTCGACCTGTTATTTCTAACATTGGTAGTGTTAATTATAAACGAGCCAAGTGGCTGTCTAAGCACTTATCCTCCCCAATTGATAATTTCTCCGACGCTTATATTAAAAATTAAAAAAAATAAATTTCATCAATGAATTTGGTGGTGGTGATCTTTGAAATCAAAGAATAACCAGCTTCGACGTTGTTTCCTTGTTTACGAAGGTCCCTGTGGACACCTTTTTGGAACTTCTCGAACAATTTCTTATAGAAAATAATTTGCAGCTCTCCTTGCCTACCTCCTCCTCTATCCAACTGATGATTACGTTTTTTAGCCATTCGTTTTCATGGTTAAAATTTTTTTTTTTTTTGACAGAAAGAGGGTTCGAGTATGAGATCCTCTTTGTCTGCCACTTTTAGCAGCTGGTTGATGGAATTACTAGAAAGAAAATTTCCCCCCCCCCCCCCCATGCTGTTGACCCATCTGTTGTTTGGTACCATTATGTAGATGGTTTTTGTCCTCCATGTGGAACTCAATCCTAATGATATTCTTATTAAATTAAATAACATTCTACCCTCTATGCAATTTGCTATTGAGTTCGAACAAAACTAAAACTTCACTTCTCCATGTGGAACTCAATCCTAATGACATTCTTATTAAATTAAATAACAATCTACCCTCTGTGCAATTTGCTATTGAGTTCGAACAAAACTAAAACTTCTTTTTGGCGTATTCAAATTATAAGATCTCTTACTGCATTGGCTCTCATCCCAAGGTTTATCAAGAAAAAGGAGTTCTCGTAGGTATGTTCTTCGGGGCCTTTACTAAGAATTTGTAGCCCTCAGTACTTGGGTGCTGAAAGAGAATATATAAGGGGATCTTTTACGAAACTGAGATAGCCTCACAATTTTATCGAAAAAGCGCTTAAAATCGCAAAAAGGACGTTTTATGTTAACTAAACTGTCAAGGAGATTAAATATGTCTTAATTGCGCACATTAATTCTGAGTCCCTTCGTTGGTGTCTTCCTGAAGGTATAAACGTAGTCTCTAACCTGGCACCCGAAATATTTTGCCTAATAATCGATCGTATGACCATTGCTGAAGTTCGGGTGTCTATGAAATACCTTGTAAAGACTGTTCCAATTGTTACATCGGGGGAAACTTGATTTTATTAAGCGTCGCTTACTTCGATACAAATACAGTCTGAATACTGCGGATAACAATTCTGCTTCACACGAACACAGTCTTGAAAATAATGATCGTATTGATGTTGATAGCTTTAACATTCTTTTAAATGTTAGTAAGGATGATAACAGAAAATTAATTGAATCTTGTTTAATTAGAAATACTGCTAATTTTAATGCGAAGGATGGTTCGTTTCATCTGGACTTTTTTTAACAAAATTTTAACTTTCCAAAGAGCCATTTCTTCGGAATATTTCTAGGCAATTTCAATTGCCAGATGCATGACCTTTTTTCTATTTTTCTCTCTGCTTTTAGCCTTCCATCTGCCTGAATGAAGACTCGAGTTCCATTTGATGAAAAGCTTCACAAGTTTTTAATTTTTTATCTCTTTAACCATATTATTTCCTTGGGAGATTTTAGTCAACTTTATTGCTCTTCGACACACACACACACACACACACACACACACACACACACACACACACGTGTGTGTGTGTGTGTTGCCAAAAAGAGTTTTCCTAATTTTTGCTGGGCGGTCGGGGGCTGAATTTTTTTGTTTTCAGTGACTGCGAAAAAGTCCATTTACATAGAAAGTAATGTATAGTTTAAATTAATTACACTGAACAACAAAATAGAACTTTTTTCCTCTTTCGAATGAATTTTTGTGATTCCAATGTACTTTTTTAAGCCGATTACGAATTTGAAAACAGAATTTTTCTCTCGCTCACTAATTTCGAAGGAAATGCAAATGAAAATTTGACAGGTTTTCTTACTTTTTTGGTATATTTAATCATACAAAAAAGAAGAGTACCTTACCTAACACGTTTTTGCAGATGTTTTTCGCTTATAACTAGTATTCGGGGCTTCTCTAAAGTGTCCAACAGTAGTCGGCCAACATACTGGGGCTATATCTTCCTTGGTACCGCTTTTCCATGGTTGATATATCCTGATGAAATCTTTCACCATGCTCATCACTGACAGCGCCCAGGTTTGATGGGAAGAATCCAGGTTGGAGTGCGGGGAATGCATTTTCAAAGACGTGTTACACCCATGGCTTGGTAAGCATTGATCATTTGCTCCACCAAGAAAGCATACTTTTCTGATATGACACTGCCGAGGAAATCGTTGTCACTTCTTTAAAAGCTTTCCATGCTGTTCTTTGAACCTCATTCAAAGACTCATCAAATGCAGTCTCTCTCATCACTTCTCTGATCTGTGGGCCCACAAAAATGCCGCCTTTGATTTTCGCTTCGCTGATTCTAGGGAACTTCTGTTTTAGATATAGAAATCCAGGCACGTCTTTATTCGTGGCTTTTACAAAATTTTTTAGCAAACCAAGTTTGATATGGAGAGGTGGTAAGAAAACTTTTGCTGGATCTACTAGGGGTTGATGGGCAACATTTTTTCTGTCCTGGAACCAAATTTTGTCGGTGACCACACACTGTGTATAATGACTCCCCTTAGCTCGGCTGTCCCACTCGCAACTCGCGGAGGAAACGAGAGAACTTTGTGTTATCTTAGCTGTAAGCCAAGGAAAAGCGCAATCACTTTCAGATCACCACAGATATGCTAGGAGTGTTTTTCATAGTTAATAGGTTTCAAAAGTAATTGCATATTGTCATATGATTCCTTCATATGAACTTTGTGCAGTTGGAACGAGGGATAGACATTACCGTTGTGCAGTAGTACAGCTTTCAAACAACTTTAATGAATCGACAAAAAGCCTCCATTCCTTGGGATTGCGCTCTCGACCAAGTGCCTCAATGAAAACGTTCACATCATTACAATACTAGCCCTGTTCAAAAATCAACTTTTTCTTATTTTCATAGGTTTCTGTACTTTTTCCCATGCTTTTTGACCTGAAAAGGCCGAAAATCACAACCATTTTGACCTAGGTTGTTGGGAAGCATTGCCGCATGGAGCTTTAAGTTTTCTGCCTTGAAATCGGCCAAAAGCATCAGTTCCGGGGTCCCTTGAATCATGTTTTGCACTATAACTTTTTATCTAAACAAGATAGAGCAACAAAATAGGCACCAAATTAAAGTGTTTTTAATCCTCTTTCTAACTTATACAATTATGATAGTCTTGGAACAAGAAATGGCACATTGGTACATACAAAGATTTCAGAAATATCACAAAATTCGTTTTCTCACACTCAAGGCAGACAAGGCGCCTTATTCATGACACAAATTTGAGATTAACATTTTGTCACAAGTCTAATCGATCAAGAAGTGAAAGCATTACATGATGATTAATTTCATAATGACATTTACACAGTCAGTTGTTGAGAGTTTGTTTCTTGAAGCTGTCAAAGCGGCGTCTGTTGAACTCCACAGCTTGAAGGAGATAGTCCCTTTGCTTGGCATCTGTTGTTATGACATTTGCAAAGTCGCTCATCATCTTGACACCACGTTCAGCAATGTCATTCACCGCTTTCAGATTCTTAACATAGTCCAACGCTTTTCTGTAGTCCTCATTCTGTGGCCAAGACGTGACAGGTTCCAGAAGCCACTCGGATCCAATGTTGAGTGTGTCCAGCAGGAAATGTGATTCTGGGCCAATGAGATCAACCAGGGTGGTCTTAGCTGTGACTCTGGAATAGAGGCTTTCCTGTTCTGAAGCTGTCTGGCTTCTCAGTGGCATGTAACTGGGCAGCAATGTCGTGCTTCAATGTGTCACTCAATCTACTGCTGAACAGGGCAAATGGCACGACTTCCTGCGTCAGGTACCATTTGTGGTTTTCCATCTTATTAAGTACTGCATCAGCAAGCTCTGGGTCAGTTTTCTTGTACTTCAACATGTCCTGGATTAGACTTAGATCATTCACGGGAGCATCTGCAGCAGACATTGACATCATCCATACAGGAGTGTAGAACAGCGCAAGGAAGGTGTTGAGTCTTTCCAGCTTTGATACAGTGTCTTCGTCGTACTCAAGTTGATCTGCAAACATCAGCATTTTCATGGAGTACAGGTTTCTGGCCATCCATCTGGCCTGATGAATGGCGCCTGGTCGACTCCAGTGAATACCTCGAGGAGGCGTTCCTCCAAGAACAATGACTGTCAGTTCAGCCATTTCCCTGTAGTCGGCTCTTGGAAGCCTTTCTGCTGTTAGAATGTCTTGGAGTATTTCTTCACTGTTCTTCTTTTCCTTCAGCCATTTGCTGTTGATAGCCAGCATCTTTGGGTTTTCCTTGGACAAGTCCGTCCAAACATCCTTCAGATGCTCAAACCAGGGATTATCTGGCCCCTTCACCTTCCCAAACTGCTCCTACTAGGATTTCCAGGATGTGATGTCGACAGGCCAGATGAAACACCTTTTTGTTCAGCATTTTCTCTAGCAGTTTGGCAGCTCCTCTGTGAACTCCACTGTTACTGGATGTAGTGTCAAAAACAAGGGCAGTAACATTATCCGTAAGTTCCCATGTCTCCAGTAAATCCATTGAAGCCTCAGCCTGAGCTGTGCCAGAAGAATTGTCGATGAGAGGTACTCCCAATAACTTTCCTTCAGTGTATGAAGGTGGACCAGACACTAGCACAGCTAAAGTCTCTGAGGTACTTCCAGGTTCACTGCCCAAGACATCTTTGAGCAACTTTCCATCCCAGTGTAAGGCAGCGTACTGTGGGTTTTTTTCACAAAACTTGGACATGTGACTCTGGCTGATATTATACCTGGACAGCATTCCGTTGCGACGTGTTGTTGAGGTTGAGATGACGAAGTTATCCAGATCAGCCCCTCCAGCTTTCAAGGTGGCAGAAACCATGGCAGTAACTTGATTGTCTGATAAACCAAGACGATCAGCTGTATTGCAGATGACATCACATTCCATGACCTTCCTTGGAAACGTCAAAGTCACACTAGTCACAGTGTCTTGATGGTGAGAACATCCAGGACGAGGCTGATGGTAATCCATGTCCTCTGTGTTAGCGTCGTTGTCAGTTGAGTCACCCCAGGTAATGTCATCCACATGAACAACTGCCTCTTGTTCTGTTGCAGCTGTAAAATAGTACAACATGTTAAGACAGTAATTGTTAAGTACATGCTAAATATCGCAATGGAGTAAAACTTAAAACTTTTTGTGACGTTCAAAGTAATTAGTTTTACCTTGTTCTTGTCTATGCTGCAGTCTTTCATTCCTCGCTGCTTGCTGCAGGGATCTTGTCTCAAAAATCTGCGTTGTACTTGGTCATTGTCTTGATCCTAGCCATCTGCCAGAATGGGATGATAGATTCAACTGCTTCATATGCAAGGTCTTGAACCATGGGCCTCCCTGCATTTTCCGGTAAATTCTGAAGATTAAGGAAATACTGGAACGCCTGTCTGTTGGTGGGAAGCTGGGAACCACTGATAAAAGCTGAAGGGTATCCAACCAGGAAAGTTTCAGTGAGAGATCTGGTAGATGGCCCAGTTGACACCTGCCTGTGGACAGTACGTGGAGGTTCTGATATATCAACTGTGCGCCCACGGAGCTCCCTCAGCTCCTTGCTTAATGCCATTGTGAAGTTGTAACTTGTAGATGGTTTTCTAGATTCTGATTGGGTTTCTGTTGTTTCCTGAAAAATGATAGATAATTATTATTATTATTATTAATTATTATTTATTTATTATTATTATTATTATTATTATTAATTTATTAATTTTATGCTCTTTCATTTGATACCTAATTTGTTGCTCTATCTTGTTTAGATCAAAAGTTAAAGTGCAAAACATAATTCAAGGGACCCCGGAATTGGCGCTTTGGCCGATTTCAAGGCAGAAAATTTAAAGCTCCATGCGGCAATGCTTCCCAACATCCTCGGTCAAAATAGTTGTGATTTTCGGCTTTTTCAGGTCAAAAAGTATGGGAAAATGTACAGAAACCTATGAAAATAAGAAAAAGTTGATTTTTGAACAGGCCTATTACAATACACTAAATCACTTTCCGTAGAGAAAAACGATGTGAAGTGTGTGTGACGCTTACGATATGATATTTTTTTTATAATCTTTTGTAAGAGATGCCAACCTTTTAATCTAGAACCTAAGAGCTCAGCCTGATTTTTAGATAGATTCAACTCTCTGACAAGATCATTTAATTCTGACTGAGAAATTAAATGAGGTTCATCCGATGAAGGTGATTGAAATTGCGTATCCATATCATCTTGTGTGTCCAAAAGTTCATCGAGATTCATCATCAGGTTCATCGTCATCTAATGTCCATGTCTTTGGTGGTTTTGATACTGTCAAATCGTCACAATGTGAAAGAGGTAGCATGGCTGACAGTAAATTAGGATATTGAATCTCGTGTTTAAATTTTGAGGAATGTCCACTTATCTTCGTTAAACAGAAGTAGCAATCAGTCGAGTGGTCTCTTTGTTCTCTCCATACCATTGGGACCGCAAAAGGCAATGAAGAATGAGTACTTTTTAACCACCCTCTCAGAGATCTTACTCAAGAAACACAACGTACACAAGAAGCCCAGATTTTGTCTTGATCTCCTATGATGATATGTATATATGCAGTATACTTAAATATATGCATATCATATATAAACATGTAAATATAAATAATAATAATACGCATAATATAAAGATTTTGTACAAAATAAATGATTAACGATAAATCTCGTATTATGATGCAAACTGAGGAATGCTATCTCGATCTCAAAGGGTTTTAAATTGCAAATCCCTCAAAAACTGTGGGTGATACAAAAAAAAAAAAAAAATCTCTTCATTTTAGTAATCAGCGTAAAAAAAACCACGAGAATCACCAAATACATTTATCAAAAGGAGAAAACCTTTGTTTGAACAGTGTTATTTGCTGCATGTAGTAAAAAGTATTTTGTTTGTGATTTAATCGTATCAAATATAGTCTCCTTTTAAGCCAGTCGTTCTCAAACTGGGGTACGCGAGGAAATATTAAGGGGTACGCGAAGGGGTCCTGAAAATATAACCCTTTTAATTTTATATACGATTAACAAACGGCCACGAGTCACACGGTCGTAAAGAAAGTAAAAATCGTCTCCTCTCTCTCTCGGAAAATCCAGAAAATCCCGTGAAAGAATTCAAGGAGTACGGGAGAAGAAATAGTTTGAGAACCGCTGTTTTAAGCTTAGACGTACAGGTTACGCAGCATAGGTTTAACTATTTTCACCTTCCTTTATAATTCATATGAGAAATATAGATCAGTATACAGCCAATGAAATACTGTACTTATAAAGTGCTGTAAAAAGTATCCGGCATACCCATAAAACTTATGAAAAGATTTTGTATCAATTAATGTTGGGCGGTGTGCAGAAAGCCAGAAACTTCATTCTGCCCACCGCCCGAATGAAGAGGGAAGAACTCTCTCTCTCTCTCAAAGCTTCGCGGGTTTTAGCTTTTTATTATGTTAACTATTGAGGATTTTAATTGTTTTACTTAATTTTTTACGCTATCATTGTGTTTTTAATACACACACACACACACACACACACACACACACACACACACACACACACACACACAAAATGTCCAATAAGGTTGTTAGGACTTTCTATGAGTGAAAATATATGCCTGTTTGATATACATAAATAGAAGAGGCCATTTTGAGAGTTTTCCTTGCCAAGGAAATTCCTTTCCTGCCGAATTCAATAAATGGATCAGAAAATTTAATTTAATGTTTACCCACTCTCCTCTTTCCAAAATGAACGAAAATGGGATGCAAAATTGAGCAACGTCCTTGGATCATTTTCCAATTTTTTCCGCAATTTTTTGGTTTCATTCGAGTGGCGCGCGCCATCGTGTGTATATTATATATATATATTATATATATATATATATATATATATATAGCGTATCTCACAAGTCCGATCTCGTAGGAAAATACTGTATATTTTAATTAAATTTACGAAAGTAGTACATTAGAACTAAAATAAATGTTTAAAATGGTCTTGTTTTGGCACCTTTTTATATTTTTTTTGGCTGCAAGTAGAATAAAAAAGAAAAAATCCCAAAACAAGACATCAATTTCAACATTTGTTTTAGTTTTAATGTATTACTTTCGTAAATTAATTTAAAATAAATTATCCCGTGAAACTGGGTTTATGGGACACCCTGTACATATATGTAGTATGCTGTATTGATTGTTAGACGAAATATTTTAGCTCGAGATTGGAGCGTTGAAATATGCGGATAAGCAGAGTCTTGAAATCTACGGATTCTCCCTTTCATCATGTCTTCGTTTTATCAAAAAGCATCCGTGAGAGGTTCTCTCTTTTTGTTGTGGAATTTTGGTGAAGGAATCGGAATTTGAAGCCATTCAATTATTCTCCCTTTGCTTTTGTTTGTCAAAAAATGTTAATTCCTTTTGATTATAAGATTGGTGTAGAGATGCAGTATACGACCGAAACTTTAATGTAGAAATAGAAACAAAAAAGTATTATGTAAAGACCTCACGCGTTAATGAACATGTTCTGAACGTGATTATTAAAACGAATTTGTTGCGGAGATGTTTGCACGATTGATTGCGGTAATTTGAAATGCGTGTTCAGATCGGAGTAATTTTGGTATCACTCTCGTCATGGTAAATGGGGTTTGGGGTTTAGTATTCGGTAAAGTTGGGTATCGATCGTTTATTTCATTTGTATGAAACAAAAATGACCACCACCACCACAAAGTTCGAATCCTGGTGGGGACATTTTTGTTTTATACAGGGTGTCCCCAGAATTAACTATCTATTTCAATGAAATCGGACAAATTTTTTAAAAACACACTTTTATTTATGTTTATCATGTTTAATATGTGTTAAAAATGTATAAATTTCTAAATTTTTTTCATAATTTTATTTTCATAATTTTTTCATTATCTGGTCCAATGAAAGACCGTCTGAAGTCATAGAATGGCAAAGAGACTCTCCAAAAGTTAACGTGGGCTTGGAATGACCAAATCCAAAATTTATGGCCCATTCTTCTTTGCGGAAGCAACTGTAACAGGTACCGTCTACCTTGATATGCTTCAGCAGTTTCTCGAACCACAGCTTCTTGATGATGGCATTCTTGATAATGTTGTGTTTCAACACGATGGAGCACCATAAATTTTGGATTTGGTCATTCCAAGCCACACGTTAACTTTTGGAGAGTCTCTTTGCCATTCTATGACTTCAGACGGTCTTTCATTGGACCAGATAATGAAAAAATTATGAAAATAAAATTATGAAAAAAATTTAGAAATTTATACATTTTTAACACATATTAAACATGATAAACATAAATAAAAGTGTGTTTTTAAAAAATTTGTCCGATTTCATTGAAATAGATAGTTAATTCTGGGACACCCTGTACATTACATACATAACATACTGTACGTAGAGAGAGTTGACGAAAGGATATAGACACCTTTGTTCTACAAAATATTTTTTATCAAATAATATTTTGGGGAAAAAACTAAGGTGTCTGTTTACTTTTGGCAATCCTGCGTATATTTAAACATATCAAAGTTTGGCAGCGAGGTGTTGTTTATGTATTACAGCTCGACCCAAGAATTCCTGGAAACACCAAGGAATATATCTTTTACATCTTGAAAGCAAAAAGTAGTCAAATTATGTGATTTATATTCCTTCAAATGTTGAAAATAAATAGTAAGGTTAGCAGAAATGAAAATCGTACTTGGATTTGATCGACCGATGCACTTTTTGTATCGTATAAAATTAGTATAAAATTAGTAATAATACACGTGTGTGTGAGATATATTATATATATATATATATATATAATAATATATTATATATATATATATATATGTATGTACAGGGTGTCCCGTAAGTCTGGACCCATAGGGAAAATAATAAAATTACAAAATAGTCCAAAAATTTATTACATAATCTGTTCAAAGTGTCCGCCGTTGTGTCGCACACATAGTTGAAGACGCAATCTCCACTGCGACAGCACTTTCTGAATCAGTCGCAGAAATTTCTTGACACGCCTCCACAATGCGTGCTTTAAGGTGGAAAATGTTCTGAAGTTTGACCACGTACACTTTGGCTTTCAAGTGGCCCCACAAATAAAAATCATAATAAAAAATAATAAAAAAATAATAATAATAACAAAATAACAAAAATATATTATAAATCCCTATGGGTCCAGACTTACGGGACACCCTGTAGAATTATGTGAAAAAATAGGGTACAACAGTAAAGGAAAAACGTTTGGAATGTAGACTAAATGCTGATGGAAATTTTTTTTTCTTATCATTCAACTAATTTTTTATGTTAACGAAATGGATTTATTTCTTTGTTTCAACCTATGGGCAGTATATATATATATATGAAAATTATTTCACGAAAGTAACACGTGAATAATATTTATGATGAATAAAACCACGAAGGAAAGGAAACAGAATGGTGCTCAAGCGCTTTCGTCTGAGGATGTCATTAGACGAAAGCGCTTGAGCACCATTCTGTGTTTCCTTTCCTTCGTGGTTTTATTCATCATATATATATATTCAGACATGGGGCTGAAGCCGGCTTTTGTAGGCTTCGGCCTCAAGAATTTGAAAATGACCGGCTTCGAGACTTGGTTATTTGTATAGTTTGAGGGTTTTTATTTTTATTTAACTATTTTAATATTTTTTTAGATATCTTATGATGGTTTCAGACGACAGTTCAGGGTCAACTTGCGATCACTCTCTCTGCAGCATCGTGCCTCATTTGTGGGATTTGGTGGAGGAAGGAATTGGCTTCCACTCTCCTCCTGTCCTCGTACCTACCCACGCGTGGCTGGTTAGGAACTTTGCGCGAGAATCTGTCCAGCTGGTTCTTGAAATTATTTAGGTTATTGTGCTGGAGGTTTCCCAGTTCGTTGGGCATGACATTAGAGAGTTTCGGGCCTCGTATTCTCAGGATATTTTCCATCCTCGTTTTCATGGTCCTCTCTGTCTCACCGCAGCTGGACAGTAAATAATCTGCTTCTCATACTAGTGTGGTTTTCATTTCTAAGGTTAGGGACAAAACCCTCGAGTATTTTCCATAAACGTACAGTGTTATTGTGTATTGCCCGTGTATTTACAGAGAGAAAAATTACAGGGATTGTAGTCGAGACCAGTAGTCTTCATTTTTCGTTTCCTCTATCGTAGAAGTAAAAGTCCTTTGGTATGGCTTTTATGTTAGCAATGGCTTGTTTCCAAATTCAAAACTTTATTCAAAAAAGAATACAAGTGACGGAGTTTTACAATTTTTCAATATTTGATATGACAATATACAGTATATGGGGTGTACACAGTCCTTTCCCGACGATAAACTTTAATTACATGAAATCCAAAGAAGACACTGTAATGCTTTGTTTTGCATGTTGTTGCGTCACGCATCAAGTTTGTTTCTCATTCAATCTCAACACGTGCGCCGTTACTCACACGTAGCACACCCAAGCGAAATTCGAGTTCACGCTATACGTTCGCCAGCGTATCTCTCGTGACATTGTTGATGGCATCGCAAATCCTCGCGGGAACAGTGTCAATGTCAGCACAGGAGTATAGTACACACAATCCTATACATATCCCGACAGGAAGAATCCCAGGGGCGTGATATCGGGGATCGTGGAGGCCATGCCACCGCCCGTTGCACCCAATCCATCTTCCAGGAAAAGCGATGTTCAAGAACTCGCCCACTAACAAACCCCGGTGTGGAGGTGCACAGTCTTGCTATAAAATGATGGATGGTTGAAATTCTTCGAACTAGGGGTCTACAAAGAATTTTAGCATGTCCAGGTTTATATAAACACGGACTTTGACTCCGCAAACCAAGCAACACATTTTGCTTTCTCTTCCGGAGTTGCCACTTTTGTTTCGGTCAATCACCAATGGCTCCCAATCAGGCACAACAGGATCCGCGAATAAGAGCAAAAAAAACTTTGCGTTATGCAACAACCTGCAAAACAAAGCATTACTGTCGTTTTTGGATTTCGTATAATTATTAAAATTTATAATCGGGAAAGGACTTGTGCACACCTTATATTTACAGTACTCTCATCTGAATATGCCCTTGGAAGCATGGAGGCTTATAGGTAAAATTAATGGCACTTAGTTTATTTATTACATAAAATTAGTGAAAGTGGCAAGTGATAGTAACTAATACTAGCAATAATAATAATGGCAATAATAATAAATGCAATATAAAGTTTACAAAATGTTACATAATTTTTAATTAAATGATTTATTGTATTTTTAGTAGGAAACAAATGATGCTTAATAAAAAAGGAATAGATTACGAAATTAAATGTGATTAATGAAATTGGCATATTTTAAATAGTTGATTACAAAATTTGAACTTCATTACGATGGTAAAAATGCAGTAGTGAACTTATACATCAGTAGAAGCTAATGAAGCGCTTTTTTAGTGATTTGCGAAATACATTTAGTGATGAAGCTTGCCTGATATGCGTGGGAACTGCATTCCATATATCATCTGCTTTGAAAGAGAGTCCATCTCCTGCAGTTTCTATTGTATAGTTAGGTTTGGGTATAAAATCTAACGATGTACCGATTTTAAAATTTAGTCGATACCGATGCCGATTCTTTGCCCATATTTAAAAAAATAAATTCTCTTCATAAATTTTACTAATCTAATGAGAGAACTTTCAATTTTCATATTTTTCATTCCAAATTTGTTTAAATGCTTTTCTTTAGCTCACTCTACAATATACGATTCCAGAATTTGCTACTCGTATACCGTATCTAAAATGATGTTAAATAGTTTTATTACTAGGTAAAATAAAATAATAATTTTAGTTTAGTTTCTTAAACTGAATACCAATATTTAAAGTAATTTGTTTTCCTTGTGTTGAAGATATTTTCCTTCTTCAACAATGTAAACAACAACAAAATTTGTCATTAAAATTTCAAGTCCCTGGTTGCCAATTTGAATAAAAAAAAAATGGATATACAATTTGAGTTTATAAAATTATTGAAATACTAAAAATAAAGTCAATAAGATGGTTTAAAAATAAATTATAAAGTACAACTTAATATAGAATTATTAACATAGAGAGGAGATTACAATAGTTTATACTATTTAGAGATTAGCTAGTTCGAGAAAATTTAAATTTATGGGCAACTTATTAAGCTTTTTTTTTTTTTTTTTTTTTTTTTTGTGAAATATTTTTATATAATTAATTACACTTGAATGTTCAACTTTCTATATTGATTTTGTGTTGTAATGAAAATTTCAAACAATCGATAAGAGAATCGGCTTATTTTGTCCGATGCCGATTAATCGGTACACCACTAATAAAATTCCTGGGTAGTCTGGTGTAATAACGATGGTGCATTTGCCGATTTGATGGGTGATGTGCGTTGATTTTTATTGATAACTTAGAAATATTTTAAAAATTCAATGTTTCACACAATATGTACACTCTTTAAACATTTATTGGGGGGTGTGACTTTCTGTTGTCATTGTCTGAGAGAGTTCGCAGACATTTTTTGAGTTGCTTCCAAAGTGTGTTTCCAAAGAGTGTTCCATGTTCTAATGCAGTATAATAAATGTGGGTGGATGAAGGAATAATATAGGGCAGAGCTTTCCAAACTTTTAACGTTGGCGACAAACTATTTAAGCATAACAATTTTCACGACACATTAATTAATTTTTGTTATCAAATATCAGATAATTTTTCAGTAGGTGGTTTATCTTGTAGCCGATTTTGTTGATAGAAAAATCAAAATTTTCAAAATACAAAAAACACTAATGTGTCTCGACACACCATTTTGGAAAGCTCTGATATAGGGTAAAGAGCATGTTTTGAGGGAGGGTCCTTTTTATTTAGTTTAAATAATATGAAGAGAAATCTTTATATTTTGGATTTGATATGTTGTACATGACACTTGAAATTTAGTTCTTCGTCTAAATTAATGCCAAGTACTTTAGTCTTATTGCGAGAGTAATATTCCCAATTTTTATTTGACAGCTTGTGTTAATATTTTTTGCGGTAATAATCATATAAGATGACTTTGTCAGGTTCAGTAAAAGTTTATTAGCACATATCCATTTATACACATTTTCTAATTGCCTGTTCGTTTCATGAATCAGAAAGACTGAGTTATGATTGGAAGAAGCAAGTGTGGCATCATTTGCGCATTGTACGCAATTTAATGTGGTTGGAGATAAAAATCGTTGATGTGAATTAGAAATAGCAATGGGCCAAGAATAGATCCTTGCGGGACTCCACGAGTTAGCATCGCCTTGTCGGATAAATTATCTTTTAATTTGATGTACTGATGACGATTTGACAGATATGATTTAAACCAGTTGAGGATATTTCCTTTTATTCTGTAAATGTGAAGTTTATTCAACAAGATTTCATTCGAAAGTATATCAAATGCTTTTGACAAGTCGAGGAAGATTAAGGCAGTATCTTTTGCTATTTAAGTTCTGATACCCATTTTCCAATAGTATGTCTATGACATCTTCCGTTGTATGTCCACCTCTGAACCCAAATTGTGTTTTAGTTAAAATATCATATTTGATTAAGAATTTAATAGGTTTATTGTACACTACAGTAGTTTTTCAAATACTTTACTTAAAGTTGGCAATTTGGGAATGAGGCGATAATTGGATGGAGTGTTTGGGTTTCCCGACTTGAAATACAGGGCATAATCTGGCTTCCTTTAGAATGTCAGGGAATATAATGTCATTGATTGATTCATTAGCTTACTGAGTAGTATGAGTAGTATTGCAATTTCATCTGATACTATTTGTATATTTTTACCAGGATCGTATTGATGTCAGAATCTTTATTTTTTTAGTTTTTATTGCTGGAGAGAGATCATATGGCAGGATCGGATCAAAGAAAAATTAGTTTGGATTTCGTTGTGGCATGTATTGTTGGTAGTGTATGTCTGTAATTGGGATCGAGGCTGCAGCATTGGAGCCGATATTTGCAAAGAATTTGTTTAATAAACTGGCTATGTCTTTGGGGTCACTGTAAGGATTTCCATTACCGTTATATGTGGGGGAGGAGAAGGGATTTGTTTCAACCTTCTTTGTGTTAATTAACTCTTTCAGAGTGTGCCACAGCTTTATTGGATTGAATTTTTGTTCAACTTTTGAATAATGTTTCCTGCACGGTCTGTGTAAAAAAAGCTTCTCAGGGGGCCATTCTGAGTTATCATTGTTATATATATATTATATATATATATATATACACAGTATATATATATATATATATATATATATATATATTTTTTAGTTCAGGAAGAACCGATTCGCCTCTATTTAAAGGGCATATCTCAGCGGAAAAACAAAGAAAAAGTGAGAGGAAAGACAGAGGAAAAAGAAAGGGTGGAGGGGACAGTCGAAGTGGAAAAAGACCAAGTGACAAGGACTGCAGGGTCGAGCCCCATCATCCTTGGGTGCTAGGGCCGGGAGGGCGCACGTGAAACCTCCAGGAACAAGCACGTACAAACGAGCACAAAGAGCACTCAAGAGCACGAGCTTAGAACCCCCTTGCGGGGGCATATATATATATATATATATATATATATATATATTTGGGGAAGAGCTTTTCCTTTAAACATGTTTGGTTGAATAATCGACCGTAGTTTTTATTTATTAATTTATTATTAGTTTTCTCAATTTTGCTTGTGATATTTTTCAATAATGCTATTAAATTATAAATAATAATTCCAAAATTTCCCGACGTTTCGCTCTGTCCTCGAGCATCTTCAGGGAATTCGTTTGGAGCCATCTTCATAGGTGTTCTGCATACAATGAAAATTTCTTGTCAGGGCGCTCTCTTTTATAGCTCATTTTCGGAGGTTTTCCCGCAGTTTCGCGTACGTGTACTGACGGGATTGGTCAGTTTCGTACGTGTAACTTGAGGATGATTTGTTCTCGCCCGGTTCGCTGATTGTTTATTTTCGGGGAAGTCTCTTTTATTATTAATGCTTCGATGATATGAAGTCTTTTCTCATCCCTTATTTATGTTACCACGTTTGTCGCTTCCACTATCTGTTGTCTGGTCAGGTTTATTTTGTGTATGTTCCACACGTGATCTTTCGGACTTCCTTCTTGTAAGTGCATTGTTAGCCTTCTTGACAGTGTTGTTATGGTTGAGGCCACGTATTTCACGTTTCCTCGAAGTTTGCAATCTTCGTTCGGACATTGAAATTCGTAAACTACGTGGGATTTTTGTAGATTTTCGGTTTTTCGAGTGGTTATTTTTCATGAAAAAGTTTTTAATCTTCATGTTTCAGTAGTAACCTTTGCCTTTGGTTAACCTTTGGTTATCTTCCGCCCGAATTGTTAATTCTGACGAATGTCAAGCTTTTCACTCCACCTTAGACCTACAGTTTAACGTGGAATCCGAACCACGCCCCATCAGCAGCCCAGCGTCTTCACCACTAGGCCACCTAGGGTACCCATTTATCTACCAACCACTTTCTTTATTGTGTGGAAGGATGAACGGCTGGATTTTGCTGCGCGCCGGCTGCCGTCAGGTCTCGAACCCGGGGCCGATGGATTCGTAGTCAGCGACGCTAGCCACTACACCACCGAGGCGCCATAGTACTGTAGATGGCAAGCGATATTTTATTCCGATTTCTACATCTGACGTTTTTCCTTTACTATTTTCCTCATTACTCTTTCGTCAGTTTTATATGCAGGCGACATTTGGTTTTGGTAAAAAAATTATGAACAGCGCTGTTAGGCGTCTCCTCTTTTCTTGCCTGATTGCTTTCCTTTGTATTTGCCTCCCTTTTCATTTAAAAAAACAGACAGAACTAGAACTCTTATAATTAGATTAAAAGAAAAGAACTTCGTAGAAGTGTCTCAAAACTTACAGCCTTTACTCTTAGCAGAAAGCACCAAAAACAGAAGCTTTTTATCTTCCAAAATACTATCACCAGCCTTGAAACAAGCGACAAAGGAGTTAAGAAACGAGAAAAAATTGTCATTAGGAAGGCTGACAAGTCCAATATCTTCGTCATCCTTGATAGAAGTGACTATAAGAGCAAGAGTGACACACTATTAAGTGACTCTTCAAAATACAAAAAAGATAAGTAGAGACCCAACGGAGCAAGTGAAAACCAAAATTAATACACTTATTTTAGCATCTAACGCCACTCAAGGGGACCAACTAACCCTGCTCCGAGGAAACTTTACACCTGGATATATTTATGGTAACGTTAAAACACAAAACTGGCTATCCCATACGTCCCATCATCTCCCAGGTCCCAGCCCCAACTTACGGAATTGCAAAACAACTTAATGAAATCATCACCAAATATATACCAGCAAAACGCATGCTCAAATCTACAGACGAATGTCTACAAGTGCTCAGAGGAACCCGACCACAAGGCATTATGGCATCGTTGGATGTAGAAAGTTTATTTACAAACGTCCCAGTAGAGGCAACAACCAAGATTATATTCGAGAACGTTTACAACCACCCGACCATGCGACCACCGACCATTCCCAAGAAATAATGAAAAAACTGCCGAAGATCTGCACAACGGAAGCTTTCCGATGCAAAGACGGAACACTATACCAACAAGTAGATGGAATCTCGATGGGAAACCCCTTGGGCCCCACCTACGCTAACTACTACATGTGCCATGTGGAAAACAAAGTGCTCCGAGAAAAAAGACACGCACTATGCCGATACGTGGATAACATATTCATTACCACCAATCATGAAACAGAACTTCTAGAACTAAAAGCAGCATTGGAAGAAGAATCAACAGGAAAATCCCATTTCTCGACGTGAAAATACAAGACGACGGCGATTGCTACACGACCAGCATATACAAAAAACCTACGGACAGAGGAAAATGCTTAAATGCAAATGGCGAGTGCCCAACTAAATACAAATTCGGTGTAATAAAAGCACTTCTACACAGAGCTTATAAAATCTCATCTAATTGAACGATCTTTCACCAAGAGATTGAACGCTTAAAGCAGCTTACTAATTAACAACGGTTTCACAAACACCGAAACAGAACGAGAAATTAAAAATTTTTAAAAATGAAAAGGGAGGCAAATACAAAGGAAAGCAATCAGTCAAGAAAAGAGGAGATGCCTAACAGCGCTGTTCATAAATTTTTTTACCAAAACCAAATGTCGCCTGCATATAAAACTGACGAAAGAGTAATGAGGAAAATAGTAAAGGAAAACGTCAGATGCAGAAATCAGAATAAAATATCGTTTGCCATCTACTACCGAAACATGAAGACTAAAAACTTATTCATGAAAAATAACCACTCAAAAACTGAAAATTTACAAAAATCCCACGTAGTTTACGAATTTCAATGCCCGAACGAAAATTGCAAACTTCGAAAAAACGTGAGATACGTGGGCTCAACCATAACAACACTGTCAAGAAGGCTAACAAAAGAAGGAAGTCCGAAAGATCACGTGTGGAACACACAAAATAAACCTGACCAGACAACAGATAGTGGAAGCGACAAACGTGGTAACATAAATAAGGGATGAGAAAAGACTTCATATCATCGAAACATTAATAATAAAAGAGACTTCTCTGAAAATAAACAATCAGCGAACCGGGCAAGAACGAATCCTTAAGTTACACGTACGAAACTGACCAATCCCGCCAGTACACGTACGCGAAACTGCGGGAAAACCTCCGAAAATGAGCTATAAAAGAGAGCGCCCTGACAAGAAATTTTCATTCTACGCAGAACACCTACGAAGATGGCTCCAAACGAATTCCCTGAAGATGTTCGAGGACAGAGCGAAACGTCGGAAAATTTTGGAAATCTATATATTATAATAAGAGAGCTGTCCGTCTGTCCGTCACACTTTCAGAAATTGTGAGAAAAAAATTCAGAAATTGTAAAAAAAATTCAGAAATTGTATTATGGGCGGCAATGTGAAACTCAAGATTTTCATGACTGTTCTTTTCTGTAGTTTAGCAATGGGGGAAGGGTGGGGGTGGGGGTTAGCCCCCAAGTTGTATGAATGGGGGTGAGGAGGTTTTGGGAGATACCAGATTCAGAAATGTTGACACAACGTGAAGCTCAAAATTTTCACGGCTGGGTTCTTTTTTTGTAGTTTAGCCTGTCTAACCGTCAGCGAAGCGACGGGAACTGTACTAGTAATATTTATAATTTACCAGCATTATTGAAAAATGTCATACGGAAAATTGAGAAAAATAATAAATTAATAAATAAAAACTACGGTCGATTATTCAACTATATATATATACACAGGGTGTTTCAGGTCGACCCAAGAAATATGAAAAAGAAACACTTCGTATTAGTTATGGATTTACTATAACAAACTTCAGATACAAACTACAAATTCCGCCAATTTCCATATTTCTAGGATCGACCTGAAACACCCTTTATATTTGTGGTAAGCGAAATCAGGCATTAAGATAAAGCCTACGCAATAACCTGAAAGCTAAAAATACGCATAGCATTAGTTACAGTGGTCACCTTCTCTATTTAGGTTAGGTTATATTTATTGTTATAGATACATAAATAGGCATTACACTTATGGTTACATACATTTTTAGCTTTCAGCTTGATGCCGCTAACATTTTATATATATATATATATATATATATATATATATATATATATATATATATATATATGCACACACATACAGGTACTGAGAACCTTTAAAAGAAGGAACAAGACATTAATGATTCCCAGTAATAATTGCTGAAAACACTGATCATACCAAAACTTGAATACTGCTCAGTCTTGATGTCCCCATATAAAAAGGAAGAAATTAATAAACTGGAAGAAACACGCGCACATTTCACAGCTATGATTGATGGCTGCAAAGAACTCAACTACTGGGAAAGACTATGTAAACTAAATCTGTACTCCCTGGAAAGAAGAAGAGAGGTACACCATAATCTACATAATGGAAAATGATCGAAAAACTGGTACCAAACCTCAAACTAAACCCAATCACCATCGAAACAACGCTGGAAAATAGGAAAGGCAGAATGTGCAGTGTTCTCAAACTAGAGGCCCGACAACGGACCTCCTCAACAGTGAAGGAAAACAGCTTGGTTGTCAGTGGCCAAGACTTAACTGGCTTTTAAAGGACCTCAGAAACGTTACAGGGGTCAAAGTTGAAGTCTTTAAGGGAAGACTAGATGTCTGGCTTAGAATGGTACCTGATGAGTTGGGTGTACCTGGCTTTGTGTGGTGGAGAGCGAAAGAAAGTAACTTCTCCACCGAGTCAGGCCTAGAGGCTGGGCCACCAGCTTGACCTTCGTGTGAAGAAAGACCAACGCATGGAACTGCTACGAGGTGTATATACAGTATGTTGTTATGTATGGGAATAATGTAATAAGGTTAATTAATTACTGGTTATAAATTAACCCACAAACATTTGATCATGCAAACAATGAATTGTATGTATAAATACCAAACTGAAAGCCAAGCAAACGAAGAAGCATTTTTGTATAGTTTCGGTTATAAACGAAGCAATTTATAAATTCTTAAGTACATACATGAAATTAGAAACGTATGCATGTTAAATACTCGTGTAATTTAGGGAAAAGGACATCAGTTCAATTGTCTCTAATTCTGAATATGTTCGGATAAAAATACCATACATAGGTTACCCAGAAACTAGGAAAATAACTAATGTAAAATTACACAAAAGTAAAGAAATGAAATTAAGGAGGCACGTGGTTTCCCGCGCTTCACTCCAAAGAAAGAGAGAGGACGTAAAATTGAACGTTTTTTTATGGATAAAATGGGAAAACTCAGTTGAAATCAAATTGTTACATTAACAACAACTTTAATGGCATATTAAAATTACACCTTCAGAAAGGTTAATAATTCTTAAAAATAAGATGAATCAAAAAGAATCTTGTGTAAAGAATCTTATGCCCGACAGCTCGCGCGACAACAGGGGCATAGGCCGGAAAATGTATGAGTCAGTGCATCGCAGAGCGATGTGACATAATGTTCTCTCACAAAACCCGTGTTCAATCCTACTGTAAATAAGAACATTAAATATATTTCTCCTTTTAAGAAAAAAAAAAAAGTTCTTAGTGGAAGTTGCTCAAGTATATAAATATACATATATTGTGCCGTAATGATAAATTCAAATCGTGTGTGGCATTTAGAAGCGAAATCGTTCTTCTAATTTTGAGTAAATTACTCGCCAAGCTAAAATGGTCTTCCCTACAAAAGTATAGGAATCAGACCTAACGCGTAAATCACTCTTAAAACGAATGTGATGGCTGAAGAAATTGAAACGCAAAATAGTCTTCCCTTAAAAACTTTGCAGGAGAAAACGGGGACATTCCGTATGTATTCTGTTCGTGTCGGTAAATGCTCGAAAATAGTGTGTGCTTGATTCATCGTTAGAAAACGGAGTCCGCATTTGGTAGAAATATAAAATACAGAGGATTATTATGTACAAATTCTCGAGAGAATAATTACCACTGTCAAAAGGAAGTAGGTAAACAATGTAACTAAGGCTTGCATTAAACATTTATAATTGGAATGGTCAAATAACTAGATAGGATTCAAATAATTCTATGAAATTGTATTATGTACAAGATACGGTGAAAAGGCCGGGTAGAGAACCAACTGTTGTTCTAAAAGATAACTCAATTAAAATTGTAGCATGTGTACGTTTATTCATTTTAAATGATCTGGCATATTACAATACGGCTGTATTCGGTTAAATAACTACAAATTGTAGATTAAAATAGTCTAAGTGAAATTTAAAGTGCTTGTGCATTTTATTTACTTGTCTCAATATCAAATCTTTATTCTTTGACAAATTTTCTTTACTGTCAAAAGTTTGATTTGCATTGTAATTGGTTTAGAAGTTTTGTGATGAATGTAATATATTTGTAAAAGGTTTTAGAATTATTCCCCTGCACGGAGTGACAGAGAAATAATAATATATAATCAGTGATATATATATATAACCTTGGGTTAAATCTATATGATGTGGTTTAAAGGAAAACAGGCCAAAAGCCAAAATAGAGATATAATTCATACCATAAAAAAATATAAACCTTGTCATATTACAATATATATATATATAATATATATATATATATATATATATATATATATATATATATAATTATATATATATATGATCAAAAGTATTCGGACACCCCGGAAAATCCGCATTTCTGCAAATATCACCTTCGCCGAAAGGTATGCTGGGAAAAAGCGTGGCGAAACTATAATGCTGAGGTGTTCTGTTAAGTTATCAGTAACTGTTGTGAAGCCATGCCGCGCGGACGTGAACTCTCCGAGTTCCAACGTGGACTCGTCATCGGATGTTATTTAAGTAACGTTTCTATACGAAACATTGCAGCCAAACAGGATATACCAAAGTCGACTGTAGCGGATGTTATCATGAGATGGAAGCACGACGGTGCAACTAACGCGAAAAAACGTTCCGGACGACCACGCAAACTGACGGAACGTGATAGAAGAAGTCTGGTACGACATGTCAAGAAGTCCCGCACGTCCTCTGCCGCTTCCATCGCTGAGGAGGTAGGAAGAGCATCCGGTACCTCCGTTAGTACTGTAACTATCCGCAGAGAGATGCACAGACTCGGTTATTATGGTAGAGCAGCTGTACACAAGCCACTGATTACAAAAGTTAATGCCACGCGTCGTTTGGCCTGGTGTGTCTCCGTCGTTCCTGGACCGTGGAGGACTGGAAAACTGTTCTTTGAAGCGACGAGTCGCGGTATTCACTCTTCCAGTCTGATGGGCGTGTTTGGGTGTGGCGACAGCCCGGAGAACGGCTTCTTCCTGACTGTGTACGTCCAACGGTGAAGTTCGGTGGAGGGTCCATCATGGTATGGGGTTGTTTTTTCCTGGCTAGGGCTCGGCCCGTTGGTTGTTATACCCACTACCATGAACGCTGACGTTTATCTCGACGTTCTGGACAATTCGGCCCTCCCTACACTGTGGCAATACTACGGAGATGGCCATTGTTTGTTTCAACAGGATCGAGCTCCCTGCCATACTGCAAGGCGTGTGCAGGACTGGTTTCGTGAAAATAAGGTGGATTTGTTAGACTGGCCTGCTCAGAGCCCCGATCTCAACCCAATCGAGCACATGTGGGACGAACTGGAGCGACGGATACGAAACCGCACACCACGCCCGGCTTCACTTGCATCAGCTCTGCAAGAGGAATGGCGAGCCATTCCTGCACAGACTTACCGAAAACTGGTGGAAAGTATGCCTCGACGTGTTGACGCTGTAATAAAAGCAAAGGGTGGACCTACTGGTTACTAAATGCCATAATAAAACCATTTTTCCCAAACCATGCGGTGTCCGAATACTTTTGATCATATAGTGTATATATAACTATATATGATGCAAACCCACACGGAAATCCACAAGGAAAAAGAAAAAAGATTCCAAGGCCTTTCCTGTATTCAGAAGTACATCTCGTCAGGGAATGAATACACGATAGGTCTTGGAATCATTTTTCTTTTTCCTTGTGTGTTTGCATAATTCATTCATTTCACGTGTTTAATTGTGAAATTCATCCCATTATATATATATATGAGGACGGGGCGACAAGCTTGATCTTCGTGAAATGAGGAATCATCGCACGAAACATTTGAAAAGTTGAAAGGTATATATATAATATATGAGGCGTTCGGGCGAATACAGGCGAATCAACCAAAATACCGAATCGTTAATTCGCCTCTATTCGCCCGAGCGCCTCGTGTGTGTGTGTGTATATATATATATATATATATATTATGAATAAAACCACGAAGGAAAGGAAACACAGAACCATTGTGTGTGTCCTTTCCTTCGTGGTTTTATTCATCATAAATATTTTTCACGTGTTACTTTCGTGAAATAATTTTCTTATATATACCGGGTGTCCGAGAATTATCTGTACAATTTTGGCTGTTATTAAAAGTCAACCATGAAGTGTAGAAATTCCAGTGTTGTCCCATTTTACAGAGAATCTCATTAAGTTTTTTCTGATACCACGTTTTGACAAGTTTTTTAGAAATGTACGCGGGTGACAGACATTGATGATTTAAAAGCAAGAATCACAGCTGCTATTGAGCGAATTGATGTGGATATGCTGCAGCGTACATGGCAACATTTGGAGTATCGATTGGATGTTTTGCGAATCACTAGTGGTGCACATATCGAATGTTTGTAACAACGTTACTTTAATAAAAGAAGCTTTTGAAAATACAGATTCTAAATAATCTTGTTTAAGAATTTTACGTGTGTTATCAAGAATTTTATTAAAAGATGAAATTGTACAGATAATGTTCGGACACACTGGAATTTCTAAAAAACTTAACAAAACTTGGTATCAGAAAAAACTTAATGAGATTCTCTGTAAAATGGGACAACACTGGAATTTCTACACTTCATGGTTGACTTTTAATAACAGCCAAAAATTGTACAGATAATTCTCGGACACCCTGTATGTATATATATATATATATATATATATATAGCGGATCGACAAGAAATAGACCAACAAATAGACAGACAAATCCTTTCCTTCGACGCTATCATCAAACAGTCTTGGAAGACACACGTGGACACGGATTCAGAACAATGAGTGTTTCTTCCCAAAAGGCGCGAACGCAAGCCCTTATCAACAAAAGGACTCGCTTTCTACCTCGTCGAGCAGATCTCATCACGTTAACCGCCCTCCGGTTTCCCGCCGGAGGAGCGGCCTGCTACTTTCTTCAAGGCCTACGATTTATCATCAAGACCTTCTACAGACCGCCTGCAGAAGCAATCCTTCGAAGCCCAACCAGAATCACTTCGGGCCTACGGTTTACAAGGTCAGCCTTCAAGATTCTCTACATTCCTCGAGATATATTCAGCACCTCTGGCCTACGCCTGCAAGACCATTTATAGGCCATCCTGCACCTCGAGAAGTAACATCACCTCAGGCCTCCGTACGAAGCCTACAACAAGCATCTCCATCATCTCGAGAGGCTTAACGGACAACGACAATTCGAGCATACGGTAATAGGTTCCTTTTCAACACTCCTTCAACAGCGGTTTCATCGTCCCGGTAAGCTAAGTACATCACATTCTAAATACTCTTGTGAAACCTACATTAACCTACCGCCGAACGGTAGTCAGTACTCCCAAAGTGAGTAATTAAGCGTTCCAACTGACTCTCGTGAAAGAACGCAGTAGGCCTATTATCCAATTCAAGTGTCATTTCAATACCGTAATTCCGCGTATCATCCGTTATTGTGTTCAATTCATATATTTATGTGATAACTAAATAATCTCTTGGCGTTATCACTTAACATCACATAATGGTCTTATATATAAATGATATTTGTGTAATCATTGTCAAGCATTTCAATCCATTACACTGGCCAACAAAATGAAACATTTTTTTCTCATCACAAACATGATCACACTTTTCTTAATGCATATTTCGCGCTGATTCCGAATCTGGTTTTATTTTGTTTCTAGCACGTATAGTTATATAGATACACTGGTTTTGATATTTTTAAGTTTTTGATATTGCTATAAGAAAATTTATGGATGTATAGATCACACTTAGGAATGCTAAACAACAAATACATCATATACTTTATTCAATGTACTTATAAATAAAGAATATATACATTATTTTATTAAAAGCGCTGTGAGTGTGATTTCCTTTTGTAAATTTGGCCTGGATTGTCACGATACAGCATCCAACAATGGTCTGCCATCATGCTTTCATTCCATTATCCTTGGTAGCGCTTCTCCATCATCTGAATATCTTGATGGAAGCGCTCTCCTTGCTCGTCACTCACTGCACCAAGGTTTTCAGGAAAGAAATCTAAGTGGGAATGCAGGAAGTGAATATTTAATGATATTCGACACTCCATTTCTTTGAAGGCATCAAGGAGGTTCTTGACTCCATCCTTATACGCAGGTGACTTGTTGCTTCCAAGAAAGTTTTCACATATCCATTTGTGAATCCTGACTGCATACCCATAAGTATTCCTATAACTTTTAGATCTCCACAAACATTCCATTGATGACTGTCGTATTTAGATGGACGGAATGGGCAATGGAGATGGATGGCATTATATTACCATTATGCAAAAGAACTGCTTTCAGGCTTCTCTGCGATGAATCAATAAAGAGGCGCCACTCAGATGCCACATACGTCTGAGATATGGCTGTAAATAGTCCATTGATGTCATGGCAATAACAGAGAGAGACCGTCTACTGAAAAGAATGCTGTTAATTCAAAATTCCGCTTTCGGTAGTAACTAATACGAACATTGTTCTCAAGTAAATTGTTCTCCTTTAGTCTTGAGGCGAGCTCTGATTTCTCTTTAGACAGCGATAAGTCTCTAACAAGATCATTCAACTGTCCTTGGGTTAACATTTTAGGCTCTAAATGTCTACCTTCAAAAGTGTACTCTGGTTCTGTAGATGGTCCGGAAACGCCAGTTGCACCTTCATCACTTTCCATGTCATCTATGATAGAATCTAGCCTATCACTTGGGGGAATTGGAATGGGCAATGTTTCATCATGTTTTACTGGTCTACGTGCTGAATCCAAGTTTGGATATACAATCTGGTGTTTGTTCTTGGCAGAAAACCCCATTAAGTTCACACTACAAAAATAACAGTCTTCATGATGATATCTCGGCTCCCTCCATATCATGGGTATGGCAAATGGCATTGAAGCTTTCTTTTTGTTAAGCCAATCACGTAATCCATTTGAACAGCCAGAACAGATTTGATGTGGCGCCCATGGTTTATCTTGGTCACCTAGATGGCAACGAAAGTATAGCTTGTATATTTTCTTAATGTCGGTTGTAATACTTCGTCGCTGTGTTTTAGTTGTGAACTGGCCGCATACGAAACAGAACTTGTCGGGTTCATTCTTACATTGTCGAGGCATGTTGACTGACCTGAGCAAACTATAAATTAAAAAAAAATGTACACCAACTTGACACAACAAGTTCTTGGACTGGACTGATCTTTTGACATACAAAGCACGGCGTTGTTGCCTGAATCACAATGCTGCTAGACGTAAAAGCTCACACCTGAAATACATAAGATGTATAATTAAGATAATTGAAATAAATAAGATGAATAAACTAAAAAAAAACAATAAAATAAACAATCAAAAGTTGAAATATTAGTATTTTGCCTATTTAAAATGGTTAAATCTGTGTAGTTATATATATGCCTTCATCTTGAAGACTATACGTGCTAGAAAAAATCTGAATGCAGTTTTGGAATCAGCGTGAAAAATGCTATCCAGCCAACACAAATTTTACTCTGATGAAAAATCTTTGTTGACCAGTGTTATTATTAGGCCGCATCAATTATTCTATGTGCATCCATGCAATCATTTAGCCTACTTAATCAGTGTCATGTATTCTATTCAATGTACGAAACGCACGTGCATTCTTTATATCATTTACTAGGCCCATTCAATGTTCCATGTTGCATGCCATTTACATACCATCAATGAGTACATTACTTATTACGTGTCAATTAAGCTATTAACATTTCATCTTATTAGCTAAGTCTGTGTCATAAGCATAACGTAAAACTATCAATTAATTACTGTCAATTCTTTGTTATACCACAGTGGATAAATAACGGCTTTATTTTCATAATAAACTACAAAACTATAAGGTGTCTTTTATAACCTTAACATTAATTTGCTTGGGTGTAATCCAAGCTGGTGACCCTTGCTGCCATGCCTGTCACTTCCAATAGTATGGTGGCCTACTCCATTTAGCCATTTTCAATTGGTGAAACTTTACAACATAAATTATTAACCCAGCAATCAGTCATTGCATCAATTAATCATTAGCATACAATCAAATCATTATCACCTCAAACGGCTAAAAACTAGGTCCTATATACAGGGGTTAGACAAAATAATATGAACACCCGCCGATTTCACCGGTTATCTTTACGGACTGCTCAGACACAAAGTAAACGGTCAAATGACTGGCAAACCTATTTAAATGCGTAACAGAGAGTGTATACGTCATGTTATAACTCACGTTGTTTTTACAGATCTGAGTGAATTATGAATTAGCAGTTATGAAAGACCTTGTCAGACTTCCAAAGGGGGCAAATTGTCGGAGCGCGGATGCCTGGTGCATCGGTGACGAAAACCGCTCAGATGTTCAATGTATCCAGAGGAACTGTCTCTATGGTCATGTCTGCATACCAAAACCATGGAAAGACAAGCACCGACAAATGCAATAGTGGACGCAAGAAGAAGCTGTGTGATCGAGACCGCCGGGTGCTAAAGCGCATTGTGACAAAGAACCATAAGACCACAGCTCCAAAAGTGACTGCAGAGCTTAACCAGCATCTTGCAAGCCCGGTATCGCCCAGAACTGTACGTCGCGAGCTCCATGGAGCTGGATACCATGGGAGGGCTGCAATTGCCAAACCCTTCCTTTCGCACATCAACATTGAGCGGCGCAGAAAATGGTGTAATGACCATAAGAATTGGTCAATGGACCGGTGGAAGAATGTAGTCTACTCCGACGAATCCTCCTTTACGCTATTTCCATGTTCCGGTCGAGTTTACGTCTGGAGACAGCCTAACGATGCTTATGACCCCCGACTGTCTGACCCCAACCGTTAAGCATGGAGGCGGATCTGTGATGGTTTGGGCAGCAATATCGTGGAATACTCTTGGCCCAGCTGTACTGCATGGTAGGGTTAACGCCCAGGTCTATCTGTCAATATTGGCTGACCAGGTCCATCCCATGGTCCAAACGCTGTTTCCCAATGGCGGCGCCGTCTTCCAGGATGATAATGCACCAATCCACACCGCTGAGGTCGTTAAAAACTGGTTTGAAGAGCATGTTAGTGAAGTAGAACGCTTGGATTGGCCTCCACAATCCCCGGATCTTAACATTATCGAGCATCTGTGGTGTCAGTTGGAGCAGCAGGTCAGAAGCCGATTCCCACCGCCGGCGTCTTTGGAGGAACTGGAGCAGGGTTTGCTCGAAGAATGGCTCAGGATTCCTCTAGCCACTGTCGGAAAGCTGTATGAATCAATTCCCCGACGCAGTGCAGCTGTTATTGCCGCTAAAGGAGGACCAACTCCATATTAAGAATAAAAACCGCCATTTATCAAGGTGTTCATATAAATAAAAAAGCGGTTGTAGTAAAGGAAGAACGTACGTAAGAACGTGATATTAAATATGGAACATCAGTGAGACTAGAATTGAAGTTAGAAAATCATAGAATTATTAAAACTTAAAATTAAAACTCAAAAAATGTAATCATAAAATCTTAAAATTAACGATTATAGAATTTGAAGGACTGAGAATAGCAAAATTATAACATTGTAAAGGATTATAAAATTTCAAGACGACATAAAGTTATTAAATTTTCAAAATTATTACAATAATATAAGAGTAATGATGATGCATAGTGATATGTTATTATATTAGTGATAGGTTTACTTAACATACGGGTTATGCTGAAGGCATTTATAAATGGTGCCAAAAGTTCTCTAAGTCATATTGAACGTGAATAGACACTTTTTGTCCTTCCTGGGTCTTACGGGCATATATTATACTGTCCCGTACATAACAGGAATAAATTACTTTTCTTTTTTAAGTTTTAATAGTTTATCAAAATTTCTTTTCTGTATTCACAGTGACTCATTTATATATACACACACACACACATACAGTATATATTGCGCAAATTAATATGAAAAGGAAGAAAAAACAATTTTTTTCAGTAAATGTATATTTTGTCGACTGCTACACAAATTAATAATTAATTTATGTGGCCACTTTTAGCTTTAATTCTTGAATACGGTTTGGCATGAAAAGCATCAGCCCTTCACAGATTTTCTTAATTTCTTCGTCATGAAACCAGATTTTGATGACTGCCATGATAATGTTTTCCTTAGTTGTACAATCCAGTTTTCGAAGTCGATTGTTACGTATAGCCTATAGGTTCTCGATTGGGTTTAGATCTGGCGAGTTGCCTGGCCAGTCTAAACGAGTGATATTGTTTGGTCTGAAAAACCCTTTACCACATTTTGCTGTATGGCATGGAGCCAGATCCTGTTGGAAAACCGCATTTGAGGGCAATTTTTGCAGTTCTGGTTTGAGATGGCGTTCTAGAAGTTCAATATATTTCTCGCTGTCCATCGTACCATTCAGAGGTACTAATGGGCCAGTTCGTCGTGAAGAAAAACATCCCCGGAACATTTTCTTCTCCGGGTGCTTCACAGTTTGGTTATAGTGGGAACTGGTTGCGGGTTCACCTAGCGAGTGGCGTACAAAACATACTTGTTGACCTTCAAGAAGAAATGACTCTCGTCTGAAAATAACGCATTACACCAATCTTCTTTTGGCCCACACGTAACATTTGATCTCATTGCATTGGTTAACTGGTTTTTTCATAGTATTGCCTTTGCGCCCCACTTCCAGCAATTGAAGTCTTACAGTTCATGATACCTGGATTCCCGCTGCTGCTAGTTCTTGGTAAAGCATGTCACCCGTTTCTTTGGATCCTGCCTGCTTGCTCGTATTAATTTTAATCATCTCTACGTGGTTTTCATTTCCTTCCGCATTTACCCTTCCTTAATGGAGATACAGAACCAGTAGTTTCCTTCTTAATTTTATTGACAGCTCTCAAACTCACTTTAACTTCACTAGCAATTTCTCTCTGTGTGAGTGCTCTATGTTCATGTAAGGTGACTAATTTACTCCTTTTGCCCGGTGTAATATCCATCATCAACTGTGGAATACAGAAATACTCGGATCAAATGTCCGACCCAACGACTAACACGAATATACTGAATTGATTAGCAGAAAATTACTGTCAAAATTTCTGATTTCCAAAGATGATGCAATATCCTTGAATGATGTAGCAATCACATATCAGATGAGGAATAATGTTTTTAAGATGATGCAATCGTGTCTCAGATTGTTTTATAAAAATTTGCACAATACTTTGTATAATATATATATATATATATATATATATATACACACACACACACACACACACACACACACACAGTATATATATAATATACAGTATATATAAAATATAATTTTAGCATGATGTTTGATTTTCTGCTGTGGAAGCTCCTCCAGATGATTCCCATTATTTTTCCAGCTGTTGTAATTTTAGTGTTCTAGTGCTCTCTCAATTCTGCATCCGATGACATTATTACTCCAAGATCCCTGACTTGTGGATTTGGTGTTCTCTTTGGCTTGCGGAGTTTTGTACACTTTATTCTCTATTACATTGTTGTTACTGTTCTTTAGAAGTTACTTTTCTTCGTTTGAACATACTGTTGTAAGTATAGAGGCGTGGTGGTATTTAAATTTTTTCAGAAATGTGACACTCCATGTGTCTGGCCCTGGTGCTGAATTTTATCGTACTCCTAATACGCTTAATTACCGTACGTCTCTTTCCAAGAACTCAAAATCTATTAATAGTTTTCTTCCATGTTTTGAATGGAAAGTTAAAATCCCCTTAAATTAAAATATTTCGTGGGGGTGTGGGGGGGTTGAGTGATTTTAGCACGTTTTGTTTCACCTGTAACGAATTGAAATTAACTTTTTAAGGTTTTTGTGGTCTGTACACGCAATGATTAGGTTTAATAAGAATTTCCACTGCGATTTTGGGGAATGGCGTCGTGGTCGTTGCAGTGTTCGGGGCTCCCATTTTGTCAGTGTAAAATCACACGCGACTCGAGTGGTCACGAACCAAGTCGTGAGTCGCGAGACGATCCTGCGTGCAGCCGGTCTCAGGAAAACCATTATTTATTTAAAAAGAAAAAAAATCCCTTGAAATTCAAATTCCAAATAAAGTGAATGAAAAGAAGAAGAAATTTTCTAATCTCGCGATAAAAGAGTTAAGTGGCATTAGATTTAAAACAAAAAGAGCAAAAACTAAAGAATTTTATTCCGAGACCAGAAAATGTAGGCTTACGATAGACTGAATATATGAATTTAGAGCCTTTTTCTTTCAACTTTTACATCTAAAAATAATAACGTCTCGTTATTTTTAGATTCTGTAGTAAACTTAATATTAATATCTATCCTGTTGAGATAATCCAAGAATAATTTTGCGTAAGACTATCACGAAAAAGCAAGAACGTATCATCAGCGTGTCAATGATAAAAAATGGGATGGAAATAAAGGAGACACACTTCATTTTCAAACGTTGTCAAAAGTCGGTCTAAGGGGTAAACCCATACCCATTCCATCTGATTGTTCATATACGAGTAGTTCATTGTTAAATATGAAAAACGAATTAAGATGGATAATTCAAATGTCTTCGAGTGAGTTCTACCGAGGCCAACAACACGATAGCTTGTCCGAAAGAGAGTAAAGGCAAATATTAATGGTCTCGTTTAGAGGGATACTAGTAAAAAAATTTTAATATCGAAACTTAACATGAAATATTTATCGGCATCAGAAAGTTCAGTGAGTTCGTTGACAAAATCATAGGAGTTTTGAACAATATAATTATTATGAGATGAGACAAAACAGGAACCAAAAACGAAGCCAACGGAAAGGAAGGGGTATTATATAAGCAGCAAATATTGGTCTCGGAGGAACATTAGGTTTATAAGTTTCAGGGAGACCATAAAAACTGCCAGGATTAGACCCGGACACCCGTATCTTACTTGCATTTAGTTCACTCGTGGTTATTTTGGCACTTATTTGTCAATCAAGGGTAATGTCTGTATGATTTAAGCTTTGAACATATAGTTTCAAAAGCCCGTTCAAGTTCATGTTCCGTTACTATTGTTTTTATCATGAAAAATTAATATATACTCAACGCACTTTAATTGGGTATTTAGCTTCTTTTCAGCCGTCTTTTCAAATGAAAGTCATTCAGGGCTCATAACGATGGGCGAGGAAATCTTCCAAGTCTTACAGCAGTTACCCATGATGCAGAAGTCTCTTGAGAGTACGGTGAATGCGATGGAAGGCTCGTAGCGTTCGATGCCTGCGTTCCAAGGTGAACGGTACTTCTCTGCAGATGTAGCCTTGATAATATAATCTTTAAGCTCTAGCCCGTTCTCACCATTTTGCTCTCTGCTATTGTACCGTTCTAGGACACGCCGATACGTAAGTTAAAATTGTATAGGCGTGTTCTAGAACGGTACCAAAGTATCTCGTATCGTCAATTTGTGTATATATTACTGGTCTCAAGTTTAGGACACTCGGATTAGCCTCCCACCACACACGTACACTATATCAATGCAAGGCTTCTTCATGTCGGGGTTCAGCTTTAACACGTAAATAACACTACGCGCAATACAATCATTGATCGTCACTTTTGAAACATTTACGGATGCTGTTATTTTATAGTTCTCAGATGACCACTTTTCAACTACTATAAGATTTTCGGCATATCCACTATACTCGGATAAAGCACCCGACGCTTGACGATCCTACACGATTATAACTTGTCTCGAGTGCGTAACTATTCGCACCATTACTACCTACGTCTAAATACTCTAACAGATTTAAAATTACTGAAGACTTAGCATTAACCCTTTAACATCCCAGCAAGGTGGAAGGTGAGGCGCCTCGGTGGTGTAGTGGTTAGCGTCGCTGACTACGAGTCCATCGGCCCGGGATCGAGACCCGGTGACGGCAGCTGGCGCGCAGCAAAACCCAGCTGTTCATCCTTCCCCACAATAAAGAAAATGGTTGGTAGATAAATGGGTACCCTGGGTGGCCTAGTGGTTAAGACGCTGGGCTGCTGGTGGGGCGTGGTTCGGATTCCACGCCAATTAGTTTGCTTTTTATTGCACACTAAGCATTTTTCGTTATGATCAATATGATTGATTCGGATAATTTATTCATAACGGCATAATTAGAGGAATTTGTGGTGATGACGACACCAGCTAGTAATCGCAGTGTTCATAAATGGGGCTCGCCTCGCGCTGGCCGTATTTATTGTATTGGTGTTTCCTTTCTCTGATAATATTACTGGAGTTTATCCACCGTGTACTGTGTGTCGCTCTGTTTATCTGCGTGTTCCTCTGTTTATCTGCGTGTTCCTCCGTTTCTCCTTGCACTCGACGGTGGTGAGTGGCGACCGGTTGCAACAGTGGCTCTACTTTTGCTTGGAACATTTTCCATGGCCTCATCCTCTTCACTGTCTACACTAGAGGAATCACTGTCTATATAATCACTTCCTTCACTATTAGCAGACAAGTGTTCATCATATAATAAGTCGGATCATCATCTGCTGCCTTATCAGAATCGAGCAAAAGTTGCTTGATTTGCCCCTCAGTCCTTCAGTAATGGTGTACCGATTAATTGGCATCGGTATCGGCCAAATTTAGCCGATTCTCTTGAAATTTTAAAATCTTCGTTACCAAACAAAGTCTACATTTATGGAAAATTGAACATACAAAAAACACTATTTATAATAATTTATACTCATTTGAAAGTGTAATTGTACAGAATATATATTACATTCACGAAAAAGGCAAAGCTTATTAAGTTGCCCATAAAATTTACATTTTCTCTAACTCACTCATCTCTAAATATTATATAAGCTATTGTAGTCTCAAATTCTAGATTAATAATTGATAATAATTCTATATTAAGTTGTACTTTATAATTTTTATATTAAACCATCTTATTATATTGACTTTATTTTAAGTATTTTAATAATACATATTACATACCCAAATTGTGTATCCACATTTGTTTTCTTTTATTAAAATAGACCACGAGCGACTTGAAATTTTAATGAAAAATTTTGTTGTTGTTTACATTGTTGAAGAAACTCAACCAAAAACAATCGTAATTTTCTTATTTTAATATTTTCCGTCAGATTATGTTCTACTTTGATGTAAATAATGTGTAATAGATTTAGTGTTGCTTGATCTTTAAGGATTTATTTATCCTGGTCTATGCCTACATAGCCTACTTTTGGTACGCATTGGATCTAATACTTATGATCAGCTAATAGCCTATTCATTATTACTCGATAATGATAAACTAAGCCTAACTATAAGCCTTGTACAATGTGTAAATTGAATGTACGGTCTTATTTTTATGATGGTTGCATACAAAATTTAAACTAGGCTAAGAGAGACTCACTCAAGTCAGTATGAGTTGGTAAAGATAGTGTACCCTAGATTACTACAGTAGCAGTTAGGAACAACATTTAAACAAATTTGAAATTTAAAAATATGAAAATTGAAGGGTTTTACAATGGATTAGTAAAATTTATGAAGGGAATTGATTCTTTATAGTCTAGGCGGGGACTTCGATATATCAGGTTATCCCATAAGTAATGTCGTTTTTTAGATCGGAATTTCAAGGACAAAAAAAAACTCGACTGAAACTTTTTAATCTAGTATATATTTTCCATCGGAATCAATGACACTCTGCCAACGTCCTACAAGCTTTTCAATGCCATGTTTATAAAATTCAGGCGGCTTTGAGGAAAAAAACGTACAAAGACTGGTGTGCAGGTCATCTAAAGAAGTATACTGTTTCTCGTGAAGATAGTTTTGCAGACTCCTGAAGAGATGATAATCTGAAAGCGCAAGGTCTGGAGGATGTGGAAGTTTTTCCCACCCAAGCTCCTCAATTCTTGCAGAAGTGATCCGAGCGGTATGAGGACGTGCGTTGTCGTGGTGGAACACGATTCCTTTCCGATTAACCAAAGGTCTCTTTTCTTTCAGTGCAGTGTTCAATCGATCCAGTTGTTGACAATAGACTTGAGCGGTGATTGGTTGTGTGGTAAGGTTTCAAAGTGTATTACACCACCTTTATCCCACCAATCACTAAGCAACACCTTCCGAGGGTGAAGATTTGGTTTTGGCTGTGGTGTCGCTGGTTCTCCGGCAGAAACCCACTGTCGACGGCGCTTAACATCCTGGTACAGTATCCACTTTTCATCACCAGTCACTAAACGGTGCAAAAACGGATCTTGGAGTTCACGGGAATGAAGAGCTGTGCTAATGTTTACCCGCACCCTCAGATTGTCGACCGACAATTCATGTGGCACCCATTTTCCTAACTTAGGCACTTTCCCGAGTTGTTGCAAATGTCGATGGATTGTGGACGGGGATGAATTGAGTTTCTGGGCCAATTCTTCGACAGTTGTTGAACAGTCTTCTTCAAGTGCGGCTAACAGCAGGTCATCATCAAACTCAGCAGAGCGTCCAGAGCGTGCTGCATCTGTCAAAGAGCAGTCACCATTCCTAAACTTTTGGAACCATATTTGACATTTCCTCACACGCAGAATATCGTTGCCATAAACGTCCTGAATGTTTCGCGTTGCTTCAGTAGCACTATTCCCTTTTTTGAACTCGTAAAGCATTATATGCCTGATATGCTCTTCTGATACCGCCATGTTTATGAGGGGTTCACATAAAGCAAAACGCGCGTCTTCACTGGTCAAAGTCTGTAAAGTATGTAGCGAAACAGGATAGATCTCCTTTTAGATATAACCTTCGGAAAATTTATGCTTAAACCGAGTAGGACTAGTTTAAACTTAATCTATCGTAAAAAATTACTTATGGGATGACCTGATACTTTGGCCATTCATCTAGCTCGGTGAAGCCCTGCTGGACTTTTAAACGAGATTCCACGTTTTGGTTCTCTTCACAGGAAAATGATTGAGAGTTGTAGTAGTTCACTGTTGTCATCGCTGGGCTGGTATTTATCAAGTTAGTTTGATGCAAATGCCATCATATCAGCTTTAATATCAGCTACATCTTCATCTGTTTCCGGCTCTGATAAAGCTGTTAGATAATGTTGCTTGTTGAAACTAGGCCATTTTGATCTGAATCGCTTGAAAATCGCAATTTCTGGACATGATGATGATGGTAATGACTTTGCAGCCGCAGCTTCCAGCATAATTTCGAGTATGTGATGGTGACAGGCTAACCACAACATATCCTTATTCATTTTTTGTTGAAGAGACAGGTACCCTTTCTAGAACCAGTATTGGCTGCTGTTCTGTCGAAACACAAGCATTTAATTTGTTCACAGATACCCCATTCAAGGGATGCCTCATATACAGCAGTTGCTGTTAACTGGCCAGTGCCCGAATCAATTTTAGGTACATCAAGGAGTTGATCCACTCCTTCCCCCAGAAACCAATATAGGTAGTCGGTCAACAACTTCCCTGCCTGTTAGATCTTCTAACTGTTTACCATCCCAATGGATTGTTAAAGGCACCTCTGGCTTTGAATTCTTTTTTTAAAATATCTGCAATTTTCTTTCGAAATTTCTGTCTTTCTCTGCGAATAGATGGAATGACTAATTAATGTTGTATTCTTCTGGTTTTTTCCAAGACTTTGAATTGTTGGTGTCAGAACAAGCGAGGCCTTTCGGTCACTTAGTTTAGCAACATCAAGACTAGCTAACAATTTGCTGTCAAGCACTTTTCTTCGTTTAGTTACTATTTTTCTCGAAGTAGATGGTCCAGGTGAAGCATCTATGTTAATGGTATCATCTGTAGTTGTCATATCTTCCATTTCTGGTTCCGATTCAGATGATGTACTGCTGAGAACTACCGTCTCTTGAGGCGTTTTTCTTTTGTCCTCTTCTCGTGACCTTTTTTCATAGTGTTGTCTTTCTATTGTTATCTGTTCTTTTTTAGCTAAAGCCTTATCTATGTTGGCCGTTCTGCCTCGCCGACCTTTCTCACGCTGTGCTTTTAGAAAATTTCTTTCTTCTTTTGTATGAATAAGATTCATAGCATTCCCATGAGCTATGGACGTCTGCTCTCGTCTTTTGGCGCGGTATCATAATGAAGGTGAAAACTTTTTGGAGCGCATTATCACTGGAGATGAAACCTGGATCCATCACTATGAACCAGAAAGCAAACGACAGAGCATGCAATGGAAGCATCCAACATCTCCCGTTGCAAGGAAGTTCAAAGCACAGCCGTCAGCAGGTAAAGTTATGCTAACACTGTTTTGGGATAAACGAGGCCCTATCCTTGAACATTATCTAGAGCGTGAAACTACAGTAACAAGTGCATCGTATTCTGACATGCTTCGGAATGAGTTAAAGCAAGCAATTCGCACAAAACGGAGAGGGAGATTGTCGGAAGGTGTTATTCTGTTACACGACAATGCGCGCCCTCATACCGCTGCACAGACTAGAGAACGCCTTCAAGAACTTAAATTTGAAGTTCTCGACCATCCAGCCTACAGTCCAGACCTGGCACCTTTGGATTTTTACCTGTTTGGACCACTAAAAGACGTTTTGAGAGGTCAGCGTCAGCGATTCCAAGGCGATGATGACCTGAAGGAGGCGGTGCATGACTGGCTACGCACACAGCCAAAAACATTCTTTTGTGATGGCATTAGGAAGTTTGTAGATCGCTGGACTAAGTGTATTGAGAAACAGGGAGCCTATGTTGAGAAGTGATGTGTTTATAATCTATCAGATGTGAAAATAAAAAGTGTGGATAATTATTGAATTACCCTCGTTTGTATATATATAAAAATTTTTATTGGGGTTTTAACCTCCTTCGCAACATCTAAAGTCATAGGGAGGGACCTACAGCTTTACGTGGGATCCGAACACGGGTCGCTACATAATCTGGGCGTGGAGAACGGTCTCCCATCCAACTCCTACCCAGACCCAATGTCGCTAATACACACACACACACACACACACACACACCGTGCATGGAACAAGGAACTCTTCTGGGAAAATTAAATCCACTATAGTCTGAATAAGTAATGGTAAATGACAAACACAATAATTTTTTCTTTTTCATGGTTAACCCGAAGTGGGCAACGGGTCACTCACAAGGTGGCCCCCAAAATATAGCTTCCCTCACCAGCTCTCTGCAAAGCAGATAGGATCCAGCTTTGGGACAGGATCTAGGGTTTAAATCAGTAGAGCCCCACTATATTTAGGACCTCAGTATAAGCAAAAAACTCGTTGCATTCACGTCGGATTGAATACATCAAAGAAAAACCCTAGATCCTGTCCCAAAGCTGGATCCTATATGTTTTGCAGATAGCTGGTGAGGGAAGCTATATTTGAGGCCTCTTTGCGAATGACCCGTTGCCCACGTCGGGCAGACATTATGAAAAAGAAAAACTAGTGTGTTTGTCACTTACCATTACGTATTCGGACTATAGTGGATATAATTTTCCCAGAAGAGTTCCTTGTTCCATGAATGGTCTGTCTGTATCATAAAAAATCTCAGGGGACCATTCTGATTCTATCCCATATACCTCGTTAACCTCGTTCAGGTTCAGTGTGTTGGTTTCTCTTCACATGAAGGTCAAGCTGGTGGCCCCGTCTCATGGCCTGGCTTGGTGGAGGAGCGAGTTGTTCTTGCGCTCTCCACCGCATATAGCCAGGTATATCCGGCTCATCTGGTACCGTACTGACCCAGGCATCTAGTCTTCCCTTGAAGACTTCAACTTTGACCCCTGTAACGTTTCTGAGGTCTTTTGGAAGCTGGTTAAAAAGTCTTGGCCCCCTGACAACCAAGCTATTTTCCTTCAGTGTTGAAGAGGTCCCTTGTCGCGCCTTTAATTTGGGAACACTACACATCCTGCCTTTCCTATTTTCCATTGGTGTTTGAATGGTAATTGGGTTTAGTTTGAGGTTTGGTACCAGTTTTTCGATCATTTTCCATATGTAGATCATGGTGTACCTCTCTTCTTTCCAGGGAGTACAAATTTAGTTTACGTAGTCTTTCCCAGTAATTGAACTCTTTGCAGCCATCAATCTTTGCTGTGAAATGTCTTTGCGTTTCTTCTAGTTTATTAGTTTCTTCCTTTTTATATGGGGACGTCAAAACTGAGCAGTATTCAAGTTTTGGTATAATCAGTGTTTTTAGCAGGGGAATCATTACTGCCCTGTCCCACGACTCCTTTTGCTTTATTTATCGCTATCTGATTTTGTGTTTCGAATTTGGCATCATCGGTCATTATTACCCCAAGATCGATCGCTTTCTTGCTTCTCTGAATTTCCTCTGTCTCTGGAGCCTAATATGCAGTCTAAGTTCTCTACCATATCTCAAGGGCTGAAATTTCTCGGTGTTAAATGACATGATGATGTCTTCTGATCATTTGTATATTTTGTTCGTGTCCCTCTGCAAAGCCTCCACTTCATTTACATCGCTGATTTTTCTGCTGATCTTTGTATCGTCTGCAAAGGATGTTACTATACTGTTGCTGTTTACTCCGTTGTCTATGTCTGTTAGCATGATAATGAACAGGAGTGGGGCCAGTACTGTACCTTATGGTACTGAGCTGCGTACTTCCGATTCTGATGATATACCTTGAATTTTGACGACCTGTAGACGTTCTCTGAGGAAGTTGTAGATCCATTTCCCCCCACTTTGCCTGTTATTCCCATATATTTCATTTTATGTGCTCTTATAGTATACCGTGATCACATTTGTCGAAAGCTTTAGCAAGTCCGTGTATAGTCACTGTATATGCCATCGTAGTTGTCATTGCCTTCCAGTACATCTAGGATATTGTTTTAGTGTTCTTTTACTAGGGGCACTCAATATATTTTGCCACACCCTTTTTTCTTAGCTAAATAATAGGCCATGGGGCTGAAATGTCTTTTGGGCCGTAAGTTTGAACTTTCTCCGCTTCATATAACTGGATTTTTCCAGTTTAAACCTCCCCTCCATGTATAAAACCGCTTTTAAACGCCCTTGTATAAAACCGATGGTTAACGCAGTTTCGAAAATGGCGTCTGACAGTGATGTGCGTCGTAAACAGAGAGCTGTTATCGAGTTCTTAACCGCAGAGAAGGAAACAGTTGGAAATATTCACAAACGTCTACAAAACGTTTACGGAGATGCTGTTGTTGATCGAAGCACAGTTGGATGCTGGTCTAAACGTGTGAGATCATCGGAGAGAGGGAGAGCCAGCCTCGATGATGAGCCACGCAGCGGTCGCCCGGCATCGGCTGTGACATTTCGCACTGTGCAACGTGATAACAGCATCATTCGATCAAATTGGCGAGTCACATACAAGGAGCTATCACGAGCTAGGAATTAAAGGAAGTGTGAGTACGATAATTCAGGAACTGGGATACTCAAAAGTGTGTTCACGGTTTGTTCCTCGCGAACTGACTGAAGATCACAAAGCCCAAAGAAAAGAAATTGCTTCAGAGTCGTTGGTTCGATGAATCGATACGAGACAGAAGGGGATGGCTTCCTTTCACGAATTGTGACGGGATGAGACTTGGGTACACCACTTTGAACCTGAAACAAAACGCCAATCCATGGAGTGACATCACGCAGACTCCCCACGCAAGAAAAAGTTCAAAATGGCTCCCTCTGCAATCTGCTGGAAAGATTATGGCCACCATCTTCTCGGACATGAAAGGGGTGATTCTATTGGACATTATGAAGAAAGGACAAACAATCAACTCGAGGTATATAAATTGCTACCCTACAGAAACTCCAGTGACGTATAAAGCGAGTTCGACCGGAGAGAAAACTGGAAGACCTCCTTTTGCACGATAACGCAAGAGCACACAACAGTTTGCAAACAAGAGAAGCCATCACAAAAATGCTCTTGACTGTGTTACCCCACCCTCCATACAGCCTGGATCTGGCACCTTCAGACTTCCATTTGTTTGGGCCAATGAAGAATGCTATTCGTGGAAGAAAGTTTCAGAGTGACGATGAGGTGGTTAAGAGGTGGTTCCAGCGGACTCTTACCAGCAAGGAATAAAGGCCCTTGTTTCGAGGTGGAGGAAAGCCGTAGAAAAGGATGGAGACTATGTGGAAAAATAAAAACTTGTGAAAAAGGTATGTAACTACTTGTGTACAAAATTTCTGGAACTTACAAGTGAACTTGGAAAGAAAAAAAAGGGGGGGCAAAATATATTGAGTGGCCCTCGTAGTTGTGATAGGCATGATCTACCTGATCGGAATCCGTGCTGATTTTTGTTGAATCTTTGTCTGACTATTCTTTCAAATACTTTGGTGAGGTGGGACGTCAATGACACTGGTCTATAGTTTTTTGCTTGAGATGTATCCTCTCCTTTATATATAGGGACAATGTTTGCTCTTTTCAAGATGCTCAGTATTTCCCCAGTGTCTAGGGATCTTTACAGTTTTTAATCAATAATGCGTTCCAATTGTCCGGACCTGCAGCTCAATGTGGTTTCATTTGTCCTATAGCTCTCGCTACATCTTCTGGGGTAAAATTAAAGTCTGTTATACACTCTCCTTGCTATTTCTCTTCGAAGAATGCATCTATGTCAGGTATCGCTTTGTCACTTTTTGGGGTACTGAAAACTGATTCATACTGGGCTCTCAATGCTTCAGATATTTCTTTTGGATCGTCTGTTAGTTCATTATTTCTCTTCCTTAAGGGCCCAATGGCGGCGCGCCTTTTTGTTTTCCTTTTCGCATAGCTATAGAAATATTTTGGATTTTCCTTTATTGCTTCTACCGCCTTTTCCTCTTCCCTCTCTGTATGATCCTTAATCAGGGCTTGTATTTCCTTATCGATACCCTCCAGTTTTTCTTGTATTACTTTCCTGGCATTATCTCCGCAGTTGGCTAACTTCGCCTCCACACTTTCTTTTGCGGAATATTCTTTTTTGCCTCTCTATGCAGTTCCTCTCTCCTTTTGGCTGTGATTTCGGAGCATATTTTTCTAAAATTCTCACCGTCTTTTCTTCCAAAATTGTTAGCATTTCTTCAGTTGTTTTGTTCTCTAAAACTGTTCTCCACTCTATTTGGGCCATGTGCGATCTGATTGCTTCCCAATTTATAGTCTTGGAGTTTGTTAAAGGCCCCAAATTTGCTTCTTTCCTCAATGTGTGTATTGCCTTTTAATGTTGTCGTCATATTTGTTGATATATCGATTAAGTTGTCGTCTGAGATAATGGTTGGGGTTATTTTTATATCAGCAATCAAGTTCGTTATACGTGAATACCAGATCCAGCCAGTTATTTTTTCTAGTATTCTCTGTTATCTCTTGTGTCAGCATAAACTCATTTGTGAGCCATCAATATTTTTACTCGCTCCTGGTCTTCTCTTTGCCCCCCTTGTCCTGGTATATATATATATATATATATATATATATATATATATATATATATATATATATATATATATATTCCTATCCACCTTTTTGTATTTCATAAATGGGAAGTTAAAGTTTATAAAAATGGCCTTTATTGTTTTCCTGATATCATCAATGGCCTCCGAGAATTTTTCGGTTGGGGTGTTTAGAGGTCAATAGATGACTAATCAGTATCACGTATAGTTTTTCTATTTTCACTGCTAGCAGTTCCACAAAGCTGTTTGATTTATTTATTATCGTATCTGTCATATGACCTTCCTGTACAGCTGCCCGCATATGTAATGTTCCTCGCCTCACAGGCGACTCCGGCCATGTGGCAACGCCGCAACGATAGTCAAGGTACCCCAACTGGGGGAAGGTCGGGTGGAGGGGGGACAACCGAATCCAACAACATATAATATTGACATACAAGTAAGGCGTCGTTCAAAAATTACGTAACGCTATTTTTGCTAAAACCTTACCCACCCACCCTGTAACATTCCGTAACGTGTAGGGGAAGTGTAACATAACATCTTAGGGGTGCCTGTCTAACGTGCAGAACGTTCTGGGGGATCTGGGGTGTCAAATTTTACCGAAAATAGCGTTACGTAATTTTTGAACGGCCCTAATTATAATGTATGTCTTTGTTCATAAAGATAAACGATTTAATTGATCGTGAACAGCGTTGAACTCATGTTACTAGTCCTATACAGTAATAAGGTTCCATTATGATTACTACAAGTCTATATGAACAGATACCACAATAAAAAAAAATGGAGAAACTTCGCTTGGACAGGAACGCAGTGGCCGCCTTCCACTTCTCGTACGGATGAAAATTTCGATTTCTGGTACGAGCAAATGTTTCTCCATTTTAAAACTTTTTGTGCCATTTGTAAACGTTAGCTACACTGAGAGCATCATTTCCAAAAGTTGTTTTAATCATTTCGTTCGTCTCCGAACGTGCGTTGCTCCATTTCCGATATTTCGACGTACTGCAAAAGCATACCGTCCTTCTAAGCGCCCCAACCACAACTGACTCCATGGTAGCAGATTTTGCTTCAGACTGCAGACGCCAAGGGCAGGAAGACTCACATATGTAAACGATTGTTTCTTATTTGCATTCATTTCTCCGTAACAATAAAATTCTCGATAATTTTTAATCACTCATGTGTGTGTGTGTATATATATATATATTATATATATATATATATATATATATATATATATATATAACGAAGGCCCCACCTTCGACCTACAATCAGCAACTCAGCGTCTTAAACCCCTAGGATTACCAGGGTACCTAGGGTGAGCTGACCGATGCCTGCTCTCGCCAGGAATCGAAGTTGGAGCTAGTAGATTTGTAGTCAATGATCTACTAATTATATTATATATATATATATATATATATATATATTATATATATAATAATAATAATAAATTTGTGATTGTGCAAAGTTGTGAAAGTAATGAAGTGGGTTCCATCTTTGTTTTTGAGAGGTCCACAAAAGCGAGACGAAATTTATGTGCTGCTTTTAAGTACTTTTTGTTTCGTTGTAAATTTAGTGTTTCGCCTTTTTTTTTTTTTTTTTGAGGAGGAGGCCGGGGCGGGAATATGCGTGTGTAGGTGGGGTTCGGATATATTTTGATTTGATATTATGTTGAAGAAGGTTCGACAGTACTAATTCGTATTTTTTTTCTTTGGATATTTTTATTGGTTTCGGCAGAATATCATCATTGCATGAACCAATCATTGAACTCGGCAAAATTTGTCATTTTTTTGTACTTTTTTTTTTATTATTTGGAGATCGAACACAGGAAGAAGTCGATATATACGGGGTGTCCCATAAGTCCGGTCTCATGGGAAAATTTATTTTAAATTAGATTTACAAAGTAATACATTAGAGCTAAAACAAATGTTTAAATTGATGTCGTGTTTTGGACCTTTTCTTTTGTTGCAGATAGAATAACGCAATGGCTAATATGGAAGTGAGTTACACTCTTCAGGAAAAGGCTTCAGGAAGGCCTTTTCCCCTCGAGGAGTGTAACTGTATCTGCAAAAAATAAAAAAAAGTCTCGAAACAAGACCTCAATTGAACATTTGTTTTAGTTCTAATGTATTTTATAAATTTAATTTAAAATAAATTTTTCCTATGGGGGCTGCTCTTACAGGACACACTATATATATATATATATTAGTACTGGTAAAACGTTTGGAACACCTGTATAATTTATGTAATTTCTCCTTATTAACCAATAGAGTTATTTTAGTAGACTAATGTGTCTGTTCCGATAAATAGACTATTGTTCTAAATGTACAAAATTTAGTCATTTAGATTATTTAACCCAATCATATTTCGTTATATTAATCAGGTTCTTTATTTTCTATTTTAGGACTAAAACCTGATTAATAGGATCAATGAGAAAAGCCTTAAATAAAGCCAACTAATGAAGGGTGGGGGTGGCTTTCTTTCATTGATCCGATTAATGTAACAAAATAACGAAATATGATTGGGTTAAAATTTTAGAACAATAGTCTATTTATCGGAACAGACATTAGTCTACTAAATAACTATTGGTTAATAAGGAGAAATTACATAAATTGTACAGGTTTTCCAAACTTTTTACCAGTACTGTGTATATAATATATATATAAATTTTTTTTTTCCTAATAGCATGTTGATAGCACCACCTATACTGTGACCATATCTAAACCCAGTGTGTTTTTGCAAGGATTTCATACTTGTTTGAGTATTTGATTAGTGTTGTGATATATAGACTTAACCGGTAATTGGATGGAGAATCAGGACTGTCTGATTTGAATATTGGACAAACCGTGGCCATCCTCAGTTAATCCGGGAATACACCACCTACTGTTGACTCGTTCTAAGTCTTAGGAGTGGAGCTGCTATATCATCTGATATTACTTCATATATATTTACTGAAATTAAAGTGATAGTGTTTTGGAGCCTTTTCTTTTGTTACAGATAGAATAACGCAATGGCTAATATTTTTTTTTAGTTCTTCAATACATATCCATTAGCGTTTGAGAACGTTTGAAATTTTGTTTCTATTTCACAGTCACTCATATATTCTCGACCAGTCAAAATTGATACTTCTCTGATAAATTTCAATTTCTTTTATAGTTGTAGGATCTATAGTCAATTTTTATTTTCTCATGCGTGTGTAAATTGTTAATTTGGTTAATTAACATTAACATATTCAAACTATTGCGAACAAAAAAAAAACGGGTTTTAGGAAATGGGGAAAGGAAATCCGATTGTAAGTCTCATAGTGGTGCGGCAAGACCTTACACACAAGTAGTATGCAGACCCCCAAATGCCCTTCATTAAGGAAGGTGAAATCCTGTAAATGAGAGGAACTTAAGGAAGGGGGCCCCCTTATAACGGAGGTAGTGTCCTTCAGGGGCCCCTCCAGGGTCAAGTTTTACATCGCCCTAAATTCCTCCCCAAATGCCATCATACTACTGTACAGGTAGTACTGTGTAGTAGTATGCCCGCGTTTGGCCAGAGGAATTTGGGGCGCTTTGAAACTTGGCCCTGGAGGCCTTTGTCTCCGTTATAAGGGGGCCCCGCTTCCTTAAGTTCCTCACCCATTTATGGGACCTCACCGTCCTTAATGGAGAGAATTTCGGGGTTTGCCCCTTGGCGGGCCCCCTCAAAAAAATTAAAATTTTAAAAATTTGTAAAAAAATTAAAAAGGATTCATCCTCGCTTTCCTTTAAGAAAAAAATCCCCCTTCATGGTCTTTCATGAGAGATATTGAAATAAACAAAAATAGGCAAAAACAAACAAATAAACAAAACATTCGAGTACTTTTTACGCAGCATTCCGGCACGTTCCGTCGTGTTCGTGGACCCCGCTAGTTTTATCTTTCTGGAAGCGTTTGTGCAGAAGATTCATTTCTGGAGCACCAGCTTCTCCTGATAGATATATATATATATATATATATATATATATATATATGACGTAAACATTGTGTATTTACCAGTTGAGGTAAATTTAATTTTAATGATTTTAATTTTCTTTTGTATTGATGATTTTAATGATTTTAATTTTCTTCGTATTGATGTAATTTTAATTATTTATTCTTATTTTTGTTTTAAGGTTTTAAGATTTATAATTCACTGATGATGACAAAAGATTTGTCGAAACGTCTGAAGTACAAAAAATAAACGAAAATGTTTGCTGTTATGTTGGTCCTTCTTTTCATATATACACACACTAGCAAATGTAACCAACATATATTTTGAATATAAGAACTGTAGTGTCTGGTAAATAGCAAAGATTTCTTTAACGCCAACCGTGACCTCATCGTTTCGGCTTAATATGTTAATAACGTACCATACAAAATAAAATTAGAATAAATACGGTTAATTCATAAACAAATTTTCTTTTGTTCTAATATTGGCATTACGAAATAGATCCAGAAAATAATTGAAATCATATAAATTATATTTATCTAATCCAGGGGTAGCTAATATATTTTAATCCAGTGAAATATGTATAGTATAGTAGGGGATAATCATCATGAACAGCAAATATTATCATTATTATCATGGCAAATTATATATAATATATATATATATATATATGTATATATAATTTGTTTGAAAAGGTTTGAGCCCAAGTATCAACAAAAGCCAGGCGTCGCCCCTGATATAATAAATATATATATATATATATATATATATATATATATTTTTTTTTTTTTTTTTTTTTTTAGTTCGGGAAGAACCGATTCGCCTCTATTTAAAGGGCATATCTCAGCGGAAAAACAAAGAAAAAGTGAGAGGAAAGACAGAGGAAAAAGAAAGGGTGGAGGGGACAGTCGAAGTGGAAAAAGACCAAGGACTGCAGGGTCGAGCCCCATCATCCTTGGGTGCTAGGGCCGGGAGGGCGCACGTGAAACCTCCAGGAACAAGCACGTACAAACGAGCACAAAGAGCACTCAAGAGCACGAGCTTAGAACCCCCTTGCGGGGGTATATATATATATATATATATATATATATATATCACACACACACACACACACACACACACACACTGCCTAGATTTGGTATTTACAAACAGCAGCAATCTAATTGATAATGTAGAAATATCCCCCAACTATAATAATATCGGACCACAACATCATTGAAATAATAACCAATATAAAAGTAGCAGGAAAGGAAAGAACACGAAAAACAGAAGCAAGTTCGAAATTTTTAATTTTCATTCCAAAGCTATAAACTGGGAAGATGTTGCATCCAGCAAGGAAGTAATAGATTGGAAAATCATTTTCGAGGCCAGGACAACGGAAGAGATGCTAATGACTTCAGAGGGGAAGACGTAAGAAATTGTGGAAAGACATGTCCCAAAAATACAACATAGAGGAAATAGATAACATCAGGAAAATATTAAATGATAAACTGCAGACTGTCGACGTCATACAGGAACTATATGAGAAGCATACAGATAAAGACGACGACGCTATAGAAGCGATAAAGGTTAACGCAAAGTACTTCTATAATAATTTCATAAAAAGAAAGTCGAAAAACCATGCGACTATCGGACCTTTCAAAAACGAGAACAGTGCTTTATCTGATGATCTAACAGAAGTATCCGAAATATTAAGAGTTCAGTACGAATCATCTTTCAGTATCCCAAAAACTGACAAACTGATATGCGATAGAAACGCGTTCTTTAAAGAACTACAAGGGGAAAGTAATAACGGACTTCGACTTTACGACAGATGATATTACACAAGCTATAGGGAAACCAAAAACACACTCAGCGGCAGGACCGGATAAATGGAATGCTACATTGATCAAAAGCTGCAAGAATGCAATCGCTGAGCCCCTATATTGGATATGGAGATGATCACTAGACACGGGAGAAATACCGGGCATCCTGAAGAGCACGAACATAGTCCCGATATATAAAGGAGGAGATCGATCCGAGGCCAAAAACTATAGGCCAGTGTCGCTTACATCTCATCTCTTGAAAATATTTGAAAGAATAGTTAGACAGAAAATCTGACTTTTGGAAACTCGGAAAATTTCAATGATAACCAACATGGGTTTCGGACAGGCAAATCATGCCTATCACAACTAATGGAACACTACAGCATTATTGATGCACTTGAAAGCAATGAAAACTATGATGTAATATAAACAGACTTTGGCAAAGCGTTCGACAAGTATGACCATGGAATCATAATACATAAACTGAAATATATGGAATAACAGGAAAAGTAGGGAAATGAATATATAATTTCTTTAGTGAGTGGCGACGTCGTTACAGTACAAAGAGTATCTCCATCAGAATCAGAGGTCCTCAGCTCAGTACAGTACTACAAGGAACAGTATTAGCTCCACTACTCTTCATAATCATGCTAACTGACATAGATGAAGACGTTACCAGAGACAGCACAGTAACATCCTTTGCTGATGACAAAGATCAGTAGAAAAATAAGAAACCCAGAAGATATAGGATCTCTACAAATCGACATGAACAGAATCTACAAGTGGACGGAAGACAACAATATGAAGTTTAACACTGAGAAATTTCACCTCTTATGGTAGGGAAAAAGAGAAGACCTAAAATGCATGGAATATTATACCCGAAATGGACAGGAAATTCAGAGAAGTTCTAGAGCAAAAGATTTAGGCGTTGTAATGACTGATGATGCGAAATTTGAAACACAAAATAAGATGGCAGTAAACAGAGCAAAGAGAATAACTGGGGAGATACTGAGAACCTTTAAACGAAGAGAGAGGAATATAATGATCCTCTACTGAAAACACTGATCATACCCAAATTGGAATACTACTCGGTCCTAACATCCCCATATAAAAAAGAAGACAGACACCTAGAAGGGAATCGGAGAAGCTTCACAGCCAAGATCAAGGGGTGCAAAGAACTAAATTACTGGGAAAGGTTACATGATCTAAACCTATATTCACTGGAAAAGAGAAGAGAGAGATACACCATTATTTACACTTGGAAAATAATGGAGAAACTAGTCCCTATTCTTACTCTGAACCCTGTAACTCCCCAAACAACGGTGGAAAGTAGAAAAGGAAGAATGTGTCGTGTTCCCAAATTAAAGGCTAGACAGGGAACATCCTTTACCCTGAAAGAAAATTGTTTTGTTGTGAGAGGACCAAAACTGTTTACTCAGCTGCCCAAAGACGTAAGGAACACGAGTGGTGTTGCAGTGGATATCTTCAAAAGATTAGACGCCTGGCTCAGAACAATCCCCGATGAGCAGGGCGTACCTGGCTGTGTGAGGTGGAGAGTACAAAAAACAACTCACTACTTCACCAGGCCAACTCAAGAGGAGGGGCGACAAGCTTGACCTTCATGAAATGAGGAATCATCGCACGGAACCTTTGAAAAGTATATGGCCTTTCAGTCACATTAGCTGATTTCAGAGAAGTAAAGTTTTATTTTCTCTAAAAATGAATGATAATAATAATAATAATAATAATTATTATTATTATTATTATTTTATTATAATAACTATTTATCTTAAATTATTTTCTTAACCTTTATTATACAATAATACGAGTAGTCATTGTCCTATTCCTAATATAAATGGTCCTGGCGATTCCACAAATTTGTTTGGGAGAAGGAAAATATATATATATATATATATATATCTTTCACATTTCAGAAGTACAAAAATCAAATTCAGTAATCCTTCATTGCTGTAGAGTGAGTGTAGACCTATTGTTCAGACGGCTAAACTGTAATCATGTTATTCAAGTTTATATTATGTCTGTAAAATAAAATTGTATGCTAGCATGAAACTTATGTATCAGCTCATTACTTACAACAAATTCTGTGTAAAATTGTAGATCCCCTCCGACACCACGGAGGACATGCGCAATACACAATTACAAACACAGTTAGGTAGACTAGTCATGACTGGATTCTAGGATCTTTGTTGGTCAGAAACATTATAACAAATTAGCTAAATTAGATTGTAAAAACACCATCCGTCATGGGTTTTTTTCGTGGTAATAACGCATAAGGAAAAGTAATTTTTAATAAATAATCGGTGCTGGTCTAATGTGCGGTCTACCGGTTTGAACGGTCTAATGTGCGGTCTACCAGCGTTCGAACAGTCTAAGGTGCGGTCTACCTCAAAAATGAAAACTATCATATCATATAAAATTTATTTATTTAAAAACAATCACATCATAACATTTGTTTATTTATTAGATGTTATTTATTAGATATTTATTAAAATTTATTTAGTTAAAAACAATCATATCATAATATTTGTTTATTTATTAGATTTATTAAAAGATTTAAAAATTTTTATTGAAAGGTAAACCAAAAAATTAAAAAAAGGAGCAAACAAAATATGCCTAACAATATGCGAGTCTTACATCATTTAAAAAGGCTATAAACTGATCAGGTTCTTCTGATCGCGCAAAAAAGTAACGGCACTCTGTTCGGATGCACTAACAGTTGTATAAACTTCACGTAAACGCATTTTGAAAAAGGGCTAAAAACAAAAATTAAAAAATGGCACAGGTGTTTTCTTTGAAATCACAGATGTGACTGTCTGGAATTAAATTTTTTTCCGCCTTTTTGATTTCTTCTTTTTCTGGCTTCCGGGTCTGTGAACTAATTATCTTAGGTAGACCGCACAAAAATTAGAGGTAGATTCACTTTGCTAGGTAGACCGCACATTAGACCAGCACCAAATAATCTTATTCAAAATTAAAAAGGGGCGAAGCACGCTAGATACAGCAATTAATACGAGATAGTTCATTGATAACAATAATATTGGCCCCCACTTTATCGTTATATATTGCTACGAAGAAAACGGAGCAATGTATTTTAACGTTGAGCTTTAAAAATATTTTTCAGAAGCTTACGAATAATATGAAAATGTACGCAGCCAATCTGAAATATTGCATGCCTATTTTTAGCATATATGTATATAGTGGTGGCAGTTTGGCCCACTAGTTATCCCATAAAAACACGTCATGTATTCTATAAAATACACTAGCGTTTTTAGTACCTTTAATAAGATTTTTGTTTTTTTTCATTCCTTCACATCGATCTATTAGTTTTCATATTTCTGTCATAATTGTGCCCAAATAAATATAGATATATATGTCCTTTTTAAATGGTTCACGCCCCATCAGCAGCCCAGCGTCTTAACCACTAGGCCACCTAGGGTACCTACAGTGTGTCCGTAAAGTCATGGTGGGATTTTAAATAGCTATATTATTGCAACGAAACATGATAATGAGATGAAACAATACCAAATTTAAGAACAACTCTCAAAGTTGTATCTTGTAGTTAGTCTAGGCTAAGCTTAACCTTTATCTCGTAGTTAGTCTAGGCTGTCCACATGCCTCTGTTGAACATGAGCGTAATAGCCCGAAAGTTAATGTGTGGTGTGCTCTAGCACGAGATCGAGTGATTGGCCCATTTTTCTTCGCGGAACCCACTGTGACGTCACACAACTACCTCGCTATGTTGGAACATTTTGCAGTACCCCAATTTATTGACTAATGTCATCTTTCAGCAAGATGGTGCTCCTCCGCACTATGCCAACGTTGTTCGAGAATTCCTTAATGAAAAATTTCCACAGAGATGAATAGGAAGAGGAGGATGGAAGCCATGGCCTCCACGCTCCGGACCTGACACCTTTGGACTTTTATTTGTGGGTTACGTCAAGCAAAGCGTGTACAGTGTACCCATTAGGGATATTCATCACTCGCACGAGCGAATCACGGAAGCTATCGCATCCGTCACTCCTGATGTTCTTGGCGTGTGTGGCTGGAATTGAATCACCGCCTAGATGTCTGCAGGGCTACCAGAGGAGCCCATATCGAACTACGTTAAATAAAGTTATTCTTTTAGAGTTGTTCTTCAATTTGCCTTTTTTCATCTCATTATCATGTTTCGTTGCAATAATATAGCTATTTAAAATCCCAGCATGACTTTACGGACACACTGAATTTATCTACCAACCACTTTCTTTATTGTGTGGAAGGATGAACAGCTGGGTTTTGCTGCGCGCCAGCTGCCGTCGGGTGTGTATATATATATATATATATATATATATATATACACACACTGCCGAACATGCCCTGTTTTAATTTGAACTCTCACTTGTTTTCAACAGGACAGCACTTAATATGTATATATACACGACACTCGGCGATTAATATAATTTTTCATTAGTTTACTAAGCTTTACTTTCATCAGCAAGATTTCAAACTCAACTTTTCAATGGCTGATATATCTTGATGAAATCTTTCACTATGCCCATCGCTGACAGAGCCCAGGTTTTGATGAGGTGGGAGTGCAGGATCAGCATTTTTCAAAGACATGTTACACCCCATGGCTTGGTAAACAATATGCATTTGCTCCATCAGGGGAGGGAGGGATTTTTTTCTCGCGAAGGAAGGCGCAGATGAATCCTTTTTAATATTTTAAAAAAAATTTAAAATTAAAATTTTTTTTTTGCTCTTCATATGGACGGTGAGGTCCTATAAATATGTGAGGAACTTAAGGCAGTCGGGGGGCCCCCTTATAACGGAGTCGAAGGCCTCCAGGGGCAAGTTTCAAAGCGCCCCAAATTCCTCTGGCCACACACACACACACACACAACACACACACACACACACACACACACACAATATATACAGGGTGGGCCGTAAGTTTCCATACATAGGAAAAATAAACATTTTTTTATGGACAACCATTTTTATTATATAATATGCTCTACATGGTTGCCATTGTTTTGAAAGCACATTTCAATACGTGTTCCCCACTGTTGATGAACACGCATTAGCACAGTTGACGTTATGCTTGTAATGGCGTTGATGATACGTTCCTTTAGATGATTTATGTCTCGTATCTTTTCCTGATACACCATGGCCTTCAAGTGCCCCCAAAGATAGAAATCAAGGGGGTGAGATCTGGGAGGCCACTCCACAGGACCACGCCGACCAATCCAAGCATCCGGAAACTGCTGCTGATCCAAATACCGACGCACGTGAAGACCATAATGAGGTGGAGCTCCATCTTGCTGGAAGTAAACTGGGAAGTTACCTTCCTCGTTTAGCAGGGATGGGAAAATCTCTTCTTGCAACATGTTAAGATACCTTTCGGCATTAAGATTTCCACTGACAAAAATTGGTCCAATAATTCTGTCACCCCATATCCCGGCCCACACCATCACTTTACCGGCACCTTGCATCTTCGTCGGACTCAGCCAGTTAGGGTTAGCATTACTCCAATAACGTATGTTTTGCCGATTAACCTCCATTGACGTAAAAATTTGCTTCATCAGTAAACAAGATCTTAGTTGAAAAGTTTGCATCCTCGTTCACTTTGGTTAATGCCCATTCACAGAATTCCATCCGTCTATCCCGGTCGTCTTCACTCAAATGCTGTGCCATATGCAATTTGTATGGATGCCATTTGTTTGCTTTCAAAATGCGCCTGATACTCGATCTGCTGACACCACTTTCTGCAGACAACCGTCGTGTACTTTTTCTGGGACTCTGTGTAAGCGCTGTAAGTATCGTAGCTGTTGTGTCTTCATCGGTGGCTGTACGTCTTGGACCACTTCGCGGTTGCTCGAGAGAGAGAGAGAGAGAGAGAGAGAGAGAGAGAGAGAGAGAGAGAGAGAGAGAGAGAGAGAGAGAGAGAGTTCCTTTTTCGTAAAAAAATTGTTGAATGTTTGGAGTAATTTATTGGGATTAATGTTTAATATGAAGAGTTCTTTTTTAATATACATGAAATGAAGACTTTTAAAATTATATTAAAATGTGATTTAATTAAATATGTACCTAATATAATATTAACGTAAAAGGATCAAATAATGCAGAAAATGTTCTTTGCTTACGTTCTTGGGCCATATTAGCTAGGTTCATGATGATGGAGAGCAATTTATTAGTTTAATTTATAACATTAATTAATTAACTGTTTAATGTTGGTTTTGCTTCCGCCCGAATTGTTCATTCCGACGAAGGTCAATTTTGTTGCTCCACCTTCGACCTACAGTTTAATGTGGTATCTGAACCACGCCCCACCACGGTGGGATAAAAAATTACCAACCCCTCGGCCGGACTCTATCTCATGACCTCCCGATCAGCAGCCCAACGTCTTAACTACTAGGATACCCAGGATACCCATTTAGCTACCAACCAATTTTTTTATTGTGCGGAAGGATGAACAGCTGGGTTAGCTGCGCGCCGCGTGCCGGCAATCGAATCCGGGGTCGATGGATTCGTAGTCAGTGATGCTAACCACTACACCACCGAGACGCATAGAATAAACTCATGAATAATTGTTTTCGAATAAGTTATCATGAACGATTGTGATTTTGAATATCGCATACTTCCCTGTTCCTGATTCCTCGTTCCTATTAAAAATGTGGAAGAGAGTTGAAGGTATTAGATATCGTCCAAGGTATCAGTCACCAATAGGCGAACCACGGTCCGCATCCGGAATATCAACGGTTTTTATACGAACCACCGGGAATCGATCCAGTGGCTATAGGATTTAATTTACAATAAAGCCAAATTTGACATTTTGAAGGAATCAAAATCAGATTTTGTGGATTTTTTTTGTCAAGTTTAAATTTAGTTTCCATTCAAGAGATTAAGTTGATTTTGGCAAAATAATGTTGGTATATAAGCACACCGGACAAAAAATTAGTCACCCCTCTCAGAATGTACCTAATAACGTGTGACGGCGCCTCTGGCCTTGATAACCGCACGAATCCGGCGAGGCAGAGACTCTACGAGGTTGTGCATGTACTGAACATCGATTTGCTGCCACTCGTTCATCAGCCGGTCCCGAAGTTCCGCCAGAGTCCGTGGATTCCTGCGCTTCACTTTCTGTTTCCAGCCTGAACAACACCTTCGACGCATTCAGGATTAAAGGCTTCATTGGACCTGCGATGTACTCGTCGCCTCCCATCATTGGAGAACAAACAAAAACGGGACTCATCGGACCAGATTACACGTTTCCAATCTGCCGCAGTCCAGTTTTTGTGCCTCTGAGCCCATTTATAACGTGCCAATTTGTGACTTGCTGTTAACAGCGGCCTCTTCCGTGGTACCCTGCTCCAGATGTCCATCGCATGCAGTTCTCGTCGCAATGTCCGTTCGGAAATTGGTCGCTGGAGAACCTCATTGGTTTCTTGGAGCAATTGTTCTCTGGTTTGAAAACGATTTGCAGTTACTAGACGAGAAACATGGCGGCGGCCCCTATTGTCGAGAATTGTTTTCCGGCCACAGTTACGCCGTCGATTGTCAGTTGATTGCGAACTACACCACTCTTTGTAAACTCGCTGGACAGTACGCGTTGACACACCAACAAATTGGGCTACTTCAGACATTTTGTGTCCGTGGGCTCTGCCAAACACGATGGCTCCTTTTTGCCACTGAGTAACGTCTGCCTCACGATCCATTTTGCAGACTATATCCAACACACACTTTGTTCTTCACCACCTCACGAAACAGATCTGATCCTGTGTGCTACGTCACCGCTACTTGTCACTTACCAATGCTACATCAGCGCCCTCGGTGTGACCTTGAACTTCCTACTATCGGTGCTATTAGGGGTGACTAATTTTTTGTCCGGTGTGCTTATATTTATATATATATATATATATATATATATATATATAGGTATGAATCGGCGGTAAATCTGGAAAAGAAAAAAAATATATATAATATATATTAGAGGTGGAACGAATGTCAATTTGTGATATTCGCGAATGCGAATGCGGATATTTTATTTTAATATTCGCGAATGCGAATGCGAATATTTACTAAAATTACTATTAGAATTAATATATTCGTTTTTCATCATTAGAATTGAGGTATTTAAAATTTTAAATGTTAACTTGTAAGAGTTTCGCCATAGAAAATTAAATAGGAATAAATTCCATTGAATTTTCTATGTTACCGGGATACGGACGAGGACCCACTCTTATAATGTATCCCACCAACCTCTTTCCCCAACCTCCACCCTTGAAAGAGGATGACTATTTCTTTATAAATGCCACGGAGCATCGTTTAGTCGGCAAGAGAAATAAGACATTTCATTCATTGTGAAGAGTATTCCCAATCTTCCGATAATGGTATTGATAAAGAAATAGTTTAGGCACTCACTGGTTGACTCTTTCGTACTTGAATTCTACTATTGGTAGATTATATTTTAGGAATAGTAGTTTTTCCGCTCTCTCCGCTGATAGTTTGGAGCGTTTTGTATCGTACACTAGACCGGCACCACTGAAAAGGCGTTCACTCGCAACACTGGATGGTGGACAAGCAAGAAAACACCTTGCTAATTGCGACAACTCTGAAAATTGTTCGGCATGCACTCTCCACCATTCCAGAGGATTTTCGTCAGTTGGCAGTCGTTTTTCCTTGAGATACTTGTCTAGATTCTTTGAAGATCGTTCTGAAATCCTTTCTCCAGACTCATCGTCACTGCTCGAGGAAAGGATTTCTTTCATAGCTTCGGCGACAGACGTGGACGGTTTTTTATCGCGCGGTTTTTCATCACGAAGGCCTGGAGATTGAGAATCTGTCTTTTCCTTACTAAGTGCTTCACATTTTAATCCAACCTCTACTTTAACCCTGTCCGTAACAAAAGAAGAGCTGAAAAATTTTACTTTGTATCTAGGATCTAAAAATGTAGCAATGTAGTACAAGTCGTTGTTTTCTGCTGAATCGAACCTTTTTGTTATTTCTGATAACATTGTTTCTCGCATCGCTTTGATCCCATGACTTTCTTCAGCTGTGGACAAACTGGACATCAATACTTTCTTCAGAGTGGTCACGAGAGGAATGACGTCCGCTATTGATGATGAGTTGCTGCTGATATTTCTTGTGATATCTTCGAATGGTTGGAGTAGAGTAATGCATTTGTCCAGAGTTGAATTCTCTTGAAGTGTTAAAGGTTTGATCTTACCGGTTGCAGTGGCATACAAGCAGAGAGGTTCATTGATAGCTTTCATTCTGATCATCATTTGCAGAGTACTATTCCAACGAGTAGGAACGTCATGAATCACAGAAAGCAGTGGAGCATTTATTCTAGCCTGAATTTTCTTAAACTCTTCTTGGGCCATGGTTGAATGATTGAAATGTGTCGCAATTGACGTACATTTTGAGATGACTTCAACGACTGCTTTCTGAGATGACAGAGAATTTTTGACAACAAGGTGCAATTGGTGACTGGCACAGTTGGTGTTGTTAACACCTGAAAGAAACAACGCTTTTTTCATATTACCTGCATCCCTCATGACGCAGTGAACATCATCCGCGCACAGACTCCACTTCTCCAACAAATTGTCAAACACTTGGCTGAGATATTCCCCTGTGTGACGTTCAGAGAGGGGTTCAGCGCAGAGCACAAAACTCTGACGTTTGAATTCTTTGTCCACAGCGTGACTGGTCAGTGACAGCAACGAAACACCTGATTGTGTATCGGACCACTCATCGGTGGTGTTTCGATGATTGTTTGAGGGAGCTGATATTGTCTCCAATTGTACTTCTGACAGAATCATACATTGTCTCACAAATTTATCTCTGTAATACTTTCTTTGGCGCAGTGGATAACATGGCGCCGCTTCTTTCATGAGCCGCACAAAGCCAATATCTTCCACGTGAGAAAATGGAAGATCATCCATTACTAACATTTCTGCAATCTTACTGTCCATGCTTTTGTTTTTGCGTTGTTCACATCCCACAATTTTGTCTTTTCAAGACACATTTCAAGAGTAGCTTGCTTCATCCTCGCAGCTGGTGTTGGAGATGCCTTCCTCTTCTTGCTACTTTCTTTCGCTTCTTCTTCGGTCTTACTCATATTCTTATACTCTGCAGGGTGTTTGCTGTTAAGATGATTACGCAATCCAGACGTCGTTCTTCCTTTTCGCGAATAATTGGCTTTACAAAGCTTACACTTAGCAATATCATTTGATACTAACTCAAAATAGTCCCAAACGGCACTGGAGGACGCCGTCACAAAGCACCTGACAGAATGAATTGGGGGCAATTGAAGGCGACACAGGGTTATAGACGGACACTTGCACGCACCCTCACTCAGCCAAGGCTCGTGGGTAACTGACTCGCCAGGCTCCCGCACACCGACCCCTCTCAGACAGCTACAGCTGCATCTGCCGCGTCAGGAAAAAAACGTCGCTCATACGCACACAGCGACACACTGCGGGAAACAGACGTGGCAGCATCCAACAGTTTCATTTTCGCACCAACCGTTTCTGCGACAATTATAATGAAAAAAAACTAATGCATTACTTATAGCACGAAATATTCGCATTCGCATATTCGCACATCTAAATGCGAATGCGAATGTTCAAAATGATGCGAATGCGAATATTCGGTCCACCTCTAATATATATACACATACATATACAGGGCTATTCAAAATGATTCACCTGATTTCAAATGAGAATATTTTTTAATGTTACAAATACAGAGTGATTTGTGATACATCAACCAAAAGAAAAACTGTCCAAATTTTGTCTCTCTCCTCATAAATGCTCTATGTGACTTCCCCTAGTTACACGAGCAACGTCGACACGATAGTCGAATTCCTCCCATACTCGCTCCAGCATGTCCGTTGTCACTGACTCTACGGCAGTAACAATGCGAGTTCGGAGCTCATCCAAAGATGTGGGCAACGGTGGCACGTACACAGTATCCTTAACGTACCCCCAAAGGAAGAAGTCGCACGGTGTAAGATCCGGCGACCGATTTACAGCTCGAAAACTGCAACACACAAAACGCCTGCTGTGTGGATGCCATTTTCACACTGACTGTTTGTTGCTAGGCTAGGCCACAGCGTGACTTTAGAGCCCTCTCGCGGTGATCTTGTAAAACTCGGAGATTTCCTCTTTCATGTGGTGTATGCCCAGCTGATGCACGTTTGATAGGTACGGAAGTATTCTTAGTTGAAATCGGATGAATCATTTTGAATAGCCCTGTATATATATGGTGTCCATAAATGATTACCCTGATTAAAGCATGCTATAACTTTTAAATAAACACTCTTATTCAAACAGTTTTAATCATAAGTAGATAAACATACAAAGTTTTGATACATAGTTAATGAACTTAATAAGCTTCCGCATGTGCACCCCTAGTGGCACGTAAAATGTCTAAACGGTATTCACACTCACGCCACACATTTTCCAACATTTATGGGTTAACTGTTGCAATTGCATCCGTAATGCGTTCTCGTAATGTCCTGATATCTTGTTGGAAGATGACAGTTGGCTGCCTGTCCTGCAGCTGGGGGATGGCGTAATTGGTGAGCATATCCAGGTACACAGTTGCGGAAACAGTGTTCTCAGCGAAGAAGAAACGACCAATTATCTGGTCATGCATTAGTCCACACGAGACATTGATCTTCGGACTGACCCGAAAATGCTCCCTTACGGCACGGGTTTTCCGATCCCCAAATACGCACATTGTGTCTGTTGACTCTACCACTGGACAGCTACTACAGCGCTCCTAGCGGCGAATGCGGTGGACGAAACACACCAGCACAGAAACACTATGCGTGTACAAGATCACCTGTGAAAAGAAAACGGATGTAAGATTCGTCATTAAAACATGAGAGCGTACTGTTTTCAGGGTAAACATTTATGGACACCCTGTATATTCGGGTTGTTTAACCTCCTTCGCAACATCTAAGGTCATATGACGGAGGGGACCTACAGCTTTACGTGGAATCCGATCCAGGGGTCGCTACATAATCTGGGCGCGGAGGACGGTCTCCCATCCAACTACTACCTAGACCCAGTGTCGCTTAACTTCGCTGATTTCCTGGAAGCGGTGTTACGACATTGGCCACGACGTAGCCCATATATATATATATATATATATATATATATATATATATATATATATATATACTTTGTGTGAGTTCGAACAACAGTTCAGGATCGACCTGCGGTCGACTCCTCTACAGCATCCCGCCTCATTTGTGGAATTTGGTGAAGGAGGGAATTGCTGTCTGATCTCCTCCTGCCCTCGTAGCCAGCCACGCATGGCTGGTCAGGGACTTTGCACAAGAATCTGTCCAACTGGTTCTTGAAGTTATTCAGGTCGGTGTGCTGGAGATTCCTTATTGCTCGGTAGAGAATTGAAAAGCTGTAGGCCTCTTATTTTGAAGGTATTTTCCATCCTCGTTTTCATGCCCCTCCCCCCCCCCCCTCCCGTCTCACAACAGCTGGGACTGTATGTACAAAATTTGCCTCTTCTCTTACTACAGTTTGTTTCTATTTCATTTTTAAGATTAGGGACAAAGCCCTCAAGTATTTTCCATATGTATATTATTGTGTACCGCTCTCACCTTCTTTCGAGAGAGAGTAGAGTTCCAGGGATTGTAGTCGAGACCAGTAGTTTTCACCTTCCCTTTCGTCTATCTTAGACGTAAAAGTCCTTTGTATAGCTTCAAATGTTCGCAGTGTCTCGTTTTCTGTATGGGTTTGTGAGTACTGAACAATACTCAATTATTGATAGGACTAGGCTCTTCCATAATTTGAGTATGATGTTTGCTTTTCTGTTGCGGAAGCTCCTCCAGATGATTTCCATTATTTTTCTAGCCGTTGTGATTTGGATGTAGTGCTCTGAGTTCTGTATCCGACGATATTATTACTCCAAGATCCCTGACTTGTAGATTTGGTGTTATCTGTTTGTCTTGCATAGTTTTGTACCTTTTATTCTGCAGCTCCTTGTTATTACCATATCTTAGAAGTTGGAATTTTTCTTCGTTGAACTTCATATTGTCTTCTGCTCACTGGAATAATGTTTCAATGTCGTTTTGTAATTTTCTTATGTCACCTTCGTTCAGTATTTCCTTACATATCCTTGTGTCATCTGCGAAACATAAATACTGTCATTGATATCTGCATCAATATCTGTAATCATTATTATGAACAGCAATGGAGCTAGTACTGTCCCTTGTGGGACAGAGCTCTCTACTTCCGAGACTTCCGATTTGACTCCATTTACCACCACTTTTTGTTCTTTGCGTCAAGAAATTAAATATCCACCTTCCTAGCTTTCCAGTAATTCCTGTATCCTTAAGTTTATGTGCTATGATTCCATGGTCACGTTTATCGAAGGCTTTAGCAAAGTCCATTATATATTACATCTATGTTTTGTCCTCGGCACAATGTTTCCAATATTTTCTCCTGGTGGTCTGATAGCTGTGATAGGCATGATCTTCCAGCCCTGAATCCATGTCGATTCGGGTTGTATAAGTCTTTTTCTTGTAGGTAGTAGGTAGTTTTGTCTCTAATTACACGTTCAAAGCACTTTATAAGGTGTGAGGTGAGAACCACTGGCCGATAATTCTTACGCATTGCTCTATTACCACCTTTAAATAGGGAGGCAATGTTCGCGTTCTTTAAGGGGAGTGGAATTTTGCCCTGTGTGAGTGATTTCCTCCATAGTAAGTATAGCGGTTTGGCAATACTCTCTACATTTCTTGAGAAACATGGCACTCCATGTGTGTGGCCCTGGCGGTGAATTGTCTCGCATCTGTGATAAAGCCTTAATTACATCTTCCGTGAACTCTAAGTCCATTAATAGGTTTGTGCCGGAATTTGTTCTTGGTTGATTTGTATCTATGTCGGAAAATTCGTTCCAGTTCGCTTATTTTTTTGGGTCATTTGTGTATTTGGCCTCCCGTCTATCAACGGACCAATACTCTCCTTACACTGCATTTTCCTTTTCGCAAACGTGTAGAAGTATTTTGGTTATCTTTTGTTTTCCTCTACCTTGTTTTTCTCGTTGTTCGTCTTATGTATGAATATTTGCTTTAGGTCCATTTCTATTTTGCCAAGTTTCCTCTCTAGTTTGATTCTCTTTGCATCAGTTCTGCATCTCTGGAGACGTTTTACGGTTTGTCTTCGTTCCCTGAATAGTGTCCTGATTTTCCTCTCGAGCTTACTACGTTTTCTTTTCCGTCTCTGGAATATGTTTGTATTTTATAGGTTTGGTTTCAGTCTCTGTAATAAGTATGTCGTTTTTTACGATAGATTAAGTTTAAATTAGTCCTACTCGGTTTAAGCATAAATTTTCCGAAGGTTATATCTAAGAGGAGAGCTATCGTGTTTCGCTACATACTTTACAGACCTTGACCAGTGAAGACGTGTGTTTTGCTTTATGTGAACCCCTCATAAACATGGCGGTATCAGAAGAGCATATCAGGCACATAATACTTTACGAGTTCAAAAAAGGGAATAGTGCTACTGAAGCAACGCGAAACATTCAGGAAGTTTATGGCAACGATATTCTGCATGTGAGGAAATGTCAAAGATTGTTTCAAAAATTTAGGCATGGTGACTGCTGTTTGACAGATGCAGCACGCTCTGGACGCCCTGCTGAGTTTAATGATGACCTGCTGTTAGCCGTACTTGAAGAAGACTGTTCAACAACTGTCGAAGAATTGGCCCAGAAACTCAATTCATCCCCGTCCACCATCCATCGACATTTGCAACAACTCGGGAAAGTGCCTAAGTTAGGAAAATGGGTGCCACATGAATTGTCGGTCGACAATCTGAGGGTGCGGGTAAACAATAGCACAGCTCTTCATTCCCGTGAACTCCAAGATCCGTTTTTGCACCGTTTAGTGACTGGTGATGAAAAGTGGATACTGTACCAGAATGTTAAGCGCCGTCGACAGTGGGTTTGTGCCGGAGAACCAGCGACACCACAGCCAAAACCAAATCTTCACCCTCGGAAGGTGTTGCTTAGTGTTTGGTGAGATAAAGGTGGTGTAATACACTTTGAAACCTTACCACACAACCAAACAATCACCGCTCAAGTCTACTGTCAACAACTGGATCGATTGAACACTGCACTAAAAGAAAAGAGACCTTTGGTTAATCGGAAAGGAATCGTGTTCCACCACGACAACGCACGTCCTCATACCGCTCGGATCACTCCTGCAAAAATTGAGGAGCTTGGGTGGGAAAAACTTCCACATCCTCCATATTCTCCAGACCTTGCGCCTTCAGATTATCATCTTGACGAGAAACGGTATACTTCTTTAGATGACCTGCACACCAGTCTTTGTAAGTTTTTTGCCTCCAAACCGCCTGAATTTTATAAACATGGCATTGAAAAGCTTGTAGGACATTGGCAGTGTGTCATTGATTCCGATGGAAAATATATACTAGTTTAAAAAGTTTCAGTTGTTTTTTTTTTGTCCTTCAAATTCCGATCTAAAAAACGACATTACTTATGGGATGACCTGATACATAGTATTTCTTGCAGAGTCTTCTCGTGAAGTAGCATTTCCCAATTTGCTTCCTTTAAATCTTTATTTACGTTTTCCCAATTTACTTTCTCTCAATTTATGTTTAAGCCTTCAAATATTCCTTCTGACGCTCTAGGATGCGTTTTCGGACTCTTCATGTTAATTTCAATTGTATATCGATGAGGTCATGGTCGGAGAACTTTCTGTGCGTTACTTTTTTATTTATTATCATCTCGTCGTTATTTGTCAAGAATAAATCCCAAAACGTTCTTTTCATGTGGCTTCACAATTTCCTGGATAAGGGCGTAATGTCCCATAATATCTAATAGCATTGTTGCTTGGGTTCTATCATCTTTTGTAATGTTGCCATGAAACTTCTCGACATTTATATAACTTCGTTATTTTTTTCCCATGTTCTGAATGGGAAATTAAAATCTCCGAAAATTAGAATATTTGTTGCTGAAGTTTCAAGTAATTTTAATATGTTTTCTATTTCCTTTGTAGCAAATTGGAATTCACTTTTTGTGGTGTTTGGTGGTCTGTAGATGTTCATAATGGTTAAGTTCAGTTCTTTTACTTCTAATATAATAACTTCGACTGTGCTGTTTGATTTGTTTACTTTCACTTCACATGTGTATCTGTTTTTCACGTAGATGCAACATCCCCCTCGTCTAGCCACTCTAGCCATATATATATATATATATATATATATATATATATATATATAATATATATATATATATATATCTCAAACTTCTCAAATGCTCGTACGTGAAATAAATAAATGATGCGCACCCACAATGAGAAATGAAAAGCAATTCCAAGGCTTTTCATGTATTGAACAGTACACCTAGTCAGGCAATGAAGGGAAAAGGCAAGAAACCAAAAATCCACCATTACCTTATTCGTATGATTTAGTCAAAACACAAACTTAACAATTCCATGACACCTATTGTCAGCTCCGTAAACGCGTAACCTATGAACTATCGAAATGGTTAGTCAGTCTTTTAACTCCTTTAGTTGGATCTATTTCTGAATCCCAGATTGGTAAATAGTATGAAACTTATTAAGAAACTGAAGTTTGTTAATGATTCCAAATTTTAAACAGGTTATTTTTGATGTATATTATTTTTTATTCATTAAAGTCCTTGTTGATGACGTGCTTCGCTTTCTGAAAGATAAGATTTCCAACTATTGTTTCCCTCTTCAACGCAATACTCTTATTAAATTAAACTTTGCGTCAAAGGTTGCAAATTTCAATTTGAAGTTTTATGCTGTGTCGTTTGGATTGGCACTGGGAATCCCCTCTCTTCCGGATTAACTAATTTACGTATGGAATTCTTTCGAAAGTAGAATTTTACCCACTATTCTTAATTTTAACCTCGTCTGGTACCGGTATATAGATAGTCTTACGACTTTGGTCTGACAGTTTGAATGTTGATGAATTCCTCGGTATGCTCAATAATTTAGTTCCGTCTATAAAATTTATTCTCGAAAAGGAAAAATGATTTTTGCTTATCATTTCTGGAGATTCATGAATCGGATCAAATTTTAAGTTTTCGCAAGCCTACAAATAATAACTTGTACATTTATTTTTATCCGATAAAATATCATATTTTCTCTTCTACGTTTCTCACAGCATTAAGACTTGTTAATACTGAATTTTTAGATTCTAAGTTACGTAATAATATAAACATTGGTGTTAAACTGTTATCCTATTTCATTTCTAGAAAATTACTTAAGTAAAGCTATTGATTTTAGATGCCTAGAATGGGAAGATGAAAAATCTCCCTTATAACGAACGCGAAGCAACTTAATGGGATAAAATTTTCCTGCGAAAACTGCATGACCGAAATAAACTCTTTTACGGTATTTAAAGCAGAGAGAGACCACGAGAAGAAAATAAATGAGGGAAGTGGGAATAAAAAACAGAAGAAAACAGAAGAAAACAGAAGAAATGAAGAAAGGCGAAGTAGAAAAAAAAATAAAATACCGTCACACAACGAGGCCGAAACCATGCAGGTGAAAGAGAGTATGAAGACAACAGATAGTATAAGGTCTCTACCGTACATTGGTTATACGAGTCAGTTGAACATGGTGGCTTGACTGGAACAGTGCCCTGCCATACGGGGCAGTCCAGGACGTTTACGTTTAATGGCCGCTCGTAAACGTTCCAGTGATGAACACTATGCAGCTGCGTTGATTGTTGTGACTTTTTGCATGAAGTCTGCGAGCAAAACGCCTTCGTGGTCGTAAAACACGGTAACTATCACTTTGCCAGCGGACCTCACAATCTTGAACTTCTTTGGTCGCGGCGACCCAGGGTGTTTCCATTCTATGCCGGCACGTTTTGTTTCTGGAATACGGTGATGAACCCATGTCTCCTCTCCTGTGACAATGAGCTCGAGAAATTCTTGACCACTGACCAACAATGATTAACGAATTCACCTGATACAAACAGTAATCAATGTAGGTCCTTTAGTTACGAAATTATACGCCGTGTAAACTTATTTTCTGACCGCCCCTCGTACACCAGGACAAGGGGGACACAAGAGAAGACCAGGAGCAAGCAAAAATATTGATGGCTCTCACAAATGAGTTTATGCTGACACAAGAGATAACAGAAAATACGAGAAAAAATAACTGCCTAGATCTGGTATTCACGAATAACATGAACTTAATTGCTGATATAAAAATAACCCCAACCATTATCTCAGACCACAACTTAATCGAGATATCAACAAATATGACGACAACATTAAAAGGCAATACACATACTGAGAAAAGAAGCAAATTTGGGGATTTTAACATGAACTCCAAGACTATAAATTAGGAAGCAATCAGATCGCACATGGCCTAAATAGAGTGAAGAACAGTTTTAGAGAATAAAACCACTAACGAATTCACCTGATGTTATAAAACCACTAACAACCTTGGAAGAAAAGACGGTGAGAATTTCAGAAAAATATGCTCCGAAATCAGAGCCAAAAAGAAAGAGGAGCTGGCTAGAGAGGCAAAAGAGAGAGAGTGGAGGCGAAATTAGGCAACTGTGGAGATAATGCCAGGAAAGTAATACAAGAAAAACTGGAGGGCATCGATAGGGAAATACAAACCCTGATTAAGGACCATACAGAGAGGGAAGAGGAAAAGGCGGTAGGAGCAATAACGGAAAATCCAAACTACTACAATAGTTATGCGAAAAGGAAAACAAAAACGCACGCCGCTATTGGGCCCTTAAAGAAGAGAAATAATGAACTGACCGACGATCCAAAAGAAATATCTGAAACATTGAGAGCCCAGTATGAATCAGTTTTCAGTACCCCAAAAAGTGACAAAGCGATACCTGACATAGATGCATTCTTTGAAGAGAAATTGCAAGGAGAGTGTATAACAGACTTTGATTTTACCCCAGAAGATGTAGCGAGAGCTATAGGACAAATGAAATCACATTCAGCTGCAGGTCCGGACAATTGGTACGCATTATTGATTAAAAACTGTAAAGATCCCAAGACACTGGGGAAATACTGAGCATCTTCAAAAGAGCAAACATCCCCTCTTATATATAAAGGAGGGGATACATCTCAAGCAAAGAACTATAGACCAGTGTTATTGACGTCCCACCTCACCAAAGTATTTGAAAGAATAGTTAGAGAGAAAATTTACCATTTCTTGGAGACACTGGAAACATTCAACGAAAATGAGCACGGATTCCGATCAGGTAGATCATGCCTATCACAACTAATAGAACTACAGCAATATCCTAGATGCACTGGAAGGCAATGACAACTACGATGTCATATACACAGATTTTGCTAAAGCTTTCGACAAATGTGATCACGGTATAATAGCACATAAAATGAAATATATGGGAATAACAGGCAAAGTGGGAAAATGAATCTACAACTTCCTCAGAGAACGTCTACAGGTTGTCAAAATTCAAGGTATATCATCATCAGAATCGGAAGTACGCAGCTCAGTACCACAAGGGACAGTACTGGCCCCACTCCTGTTCATTATCATGCTAACAGACAAAGACAGTGGAGTAAACAGCAACAGTATAGTAACATCCTTTGCAGACGATACATAGATCAGCAGAAAAATCAGCGATGTAAATGAAGTGGAGGCCTTGCAGAGGGACACGAACAACATATACAAATGGTCAGAAGATAACAACATGACATTTAACACCGAGAAATTTCAGCTCTTAAGATATGGTAGAAAAGAGGAACTTAGACTGCATATTATGCTCTAGATCAGTGGTCGGGGAACAGGGGTAAATTACCCCAAATGGGGTAAATTTAAAAATTTTTGGGGTAATGCGTGCGGTATGAGAGAGACTTCCCTCAGAGCCTCAGTCGTGTGTATGGTATCATGAAACGAAGAGGTACTTTTAGTGCTTGACACTTTGTGCTGATATTTTTTTCGTATATTATTTTATTTTGTTACATAAATGTGGCGTTATTCTAAATTTTAGAATATTTACGTCCTGATTTTGATGATGATGTATCAAAAATGAAACAGCATCATTTTTCCAAAACCTGAAGTGGAGATGTTTTGAATGAAATTCTTCAGTTCTTCAATCCTTTTTACTAATTTTGTTTGTGTGCTATTCTTATGCCAGCATGTGTGGCTTTTTTTTATTTCTCCATAATAATGGATCCAATAAACATTTTTTTTAATTTGAATTTTTTGTATACCATATGCAACAATTTTATGAGCAATTGGCTTGTTTTTGTTTACTTTGAAGTCTGGCGGGTAATTTCATTTTACTCATAGATTTTTGGGTAATACCCAAAAAAGTTCCCCGACCCATGCTCTAGATAGACAGGAAATTCAGAGAAGCACGAAAGCGATCGATCTGGGGGTAATAATAACCGATGATGCGAAATTCGAAACACAAAATCAGATATCGATAAGCAAAGCAAAAATAGTCGTGGGACAGGTACTAAGAACGTTCAAAAGAAGGGACAAGACAGTAATGATTCTCCTGCTAAAAACACTGATCATACCAAAACTTGAATACTGCTCAGTCTTTACGTCCCCATATAAAAAGGAAGAAACTAATAGACTAGAAGAAACTCGGAGGCATTTCACAGCAAAGATTGATGGCTGCAAAGAGCTCAACTACTGGGAAAGTCTACGTAAACTAAATTTGTACTCCCTGGAAAGAAGGAGGAGAGGTATACCATAATCTACATATGGAAAATGATCGAAAAACTGGTACCAAACCTACAACTAAACCCAATTACCATTCAAACAACACTGGAAAATAGAAAGGCCGAATGTATAGTGTTCCCAAATTAAAGGCCCGACAAGGGACCTCAACACTGAAGGAAAATAGCTTGGTTGTCAGGGGGCCAACACTTTTTAACCAGCTTCCAAAGGACCTCAGAAACGTTACAGGGGTCACAGTTGAATTCTTCAAGAGAAGACTAGATGCCTGGCTCAGGACGGTACCAGATGAACCGGGTGTACCTGGCTATGTGCGGTGGAGAGCGCAAGAAAGTAACTCGCTTCTCTACCAAGCCAGACCAAGAGGCGGGGCTACAGCTTGACCTTCGTGTGAAGAGAGACCAACGCACGGAACAGCAACGAGGTTAACGAGGTATATAAAATTGTGTGTGTGTGAAAATTAAATCAACTTTTGTCCGAATAAGTAGTAGTAAAAGGCAAAAACTGAAGTTTTTCTTTTACATGATGGAAGACTCAACGAGGACCCGTTGCCCACGTTCGGCTTCCATCATGAAAAAGAAAAAATATAGTATTTGTCATTTACCATTACTTATTCGGACTATTGTGGATTTAATTTTCACAGAAGAGTACCTTGTTCCATGCACGGTCTGTGTGCGCGTAACACACGCACATATATATATATATATATATATATTATATATATATATATATATAACGTAAAGAACGACGCTTGTATAGGAGAATATTCCGCGCAAGATGAGAGAACGAAACATGAAAAAATGAGGTAACCACCCGGGAATCGAACCCGGGATCTTCCGATTGCCGGTCAGATATGATAACCATTACACCACGGGCCTCACTCAATCAAATGCCGTAATTCCTCTACATACGGAATTACGGCATTTGATTGAGTGAGGCCCGTGGTGTAATGGTTATCATATCTGACCGGCAATCGGAAGATCCCGGGTTCGATTCCCGGGTGGTTACCTCATTTTTTCATTTGTTTCGTTCTCTCGCTCTCATCTTGCGCGGAATATTCTCCTATACAAGCGTCGTTCTTTACGTTAATTATACTGCGTGTTTGCAGTTTATATATATATATATATATATATATATATATATATATATATATATATATATATATATATATATATATATATATATATTATGATGATATAAATTGAAGTAGGGGGAAATAGTGTTGTTGGTATGGTGACCTCGCAACTGCGAATGAAGCGAGACCTTATTAACTTTTTTGGTTTTCATTTTTAATCCGTAAAATATCCCATTTTTATGGTATAAAACAAATTTAATATTCTTTAAAAAAAAATGTTTATTGACAATTTGGGAATGATTTAATTAAAAGTTAAAAACTTTTCTCGTTTATATTTGAATTTAGACTATATTTAAAGTTAAATCGACACAATGACTCGTTTTGTAAAAAGAAAATTGAATTTTTTTTATTTTTGGGGGTTGGAGGTGGGGTGGGGGTGATGAACTGCTTTTTTTGAGTTTACTCGTGTACGTCATTGGTTCGTTAATGTTGGGAAGTTTGTTTACAATCTCGTTCGTTTTAAGTTTACGTTACCGTTCTCCCCAAAATTTTGAATTAATTATCGGCTCAAATATGGGGCCGAAACCCAAATCAACCGAGTCCGTCGTCTTCTGACGCACTCGGACGTATCCTAACTTAATCTAACTTAGCCTAACCTGGCGTAAGGCATGCACTAATACTTCGGTAGATAATCATTAATCGGCCGTTTTGCCATTGGATAATCGGTGCTGATTATTATTATTATATAAAGCCTGATTTGGTACATGGAACGAACGTTATCGAATTAATGATACGCAATTATGAACACAATTCACCAACATTACAACAAATCAAATAAATGAAGGAAAGAGAATTTTTCTTCGTCGTTCGTTATCAGTAGCAAAGGAATGAAAGCTTTTTGAAGCTTTCATTCCTTTGCGATCTCGTGGGGGTGCCAAAAGGAGGGAGCCTAACATTAAATGTTTTATGATGCATTCCGTTCGGTTAAAAAGGGAATATGCTGAATCTTGTGCGTATGTGTTACACCGTAATTCAGTATGTTCTTGTTAATACATTCTATACACGTAGTAACTCACTAGACTATGTCAGGGATTGGTCTGTGAATATGATCTTTGTAACTGGAAGTATTTAAGTTTAGAATATTGGCAATCAACTTGTTATTTTCTCGCTAATTATTTATTAACCCCTTCAGTGTTCATTTTGCACCTCACCTAACCGTAGCCGCCGCGTACAAGTACGAACAAAACGCCGAAAGGGTTAATTAATAATGAAAATTCATGGTTGGCAGGGGAGCATAAATAGGGTGCTGACAAGGGGCGCCGAAAGCGCTAGCTACTGCTCCGTTTCCACGTGTTCGGGTACTGCGAAGTCTCTTGCGATTGATTGTCAGGCTGAAAGATACATCAAAGTTACTTAGATTTTGTTTATTTTTTAATTTCTTTTAAATACAAATAAACTAATCAGAAAATCGAGAGATGCTCTTAAAATTTTTAGGACCTTTTGTCGTACTTCTCTCCCGTATTTCTTCGTCTGGAGTAGATTGAACTTCTAAAATTACGTTGTATTCCTTCGAACACTCGTTTAAATTTACAAATTCAGTCTTCTGATCTTACCAAGGTCCTTTTCACCTTCTGTTGAATTGCCTGAATCGTGTTTGTTTTCAATTACGTTGTATTCCTTCGTAACACTCTTTTAATTTACAAATTCAGTCTTCTGATCTTACCAAGGTCCTTTTCACCTTCTGTTGAATTGCCTGAATCGTGTTTGTTTTCAGTGTAGTTCGCCCTTATCATACTAAACGACCTCATAATATAGTCCAACAGATTTGAACTAGTGGTGTACCGATTAATCGGCATCGGCTAAATTTTGGAATCGATACATCACTAGTTTGAACATTTTTGGTTATTTTGTTTTTGGACACCAAGTTAATCTTTCAAAAACTTTTTTTTTTTTCTTATTGGTGCGGAAGAATGATTAAAGTGAGACGCTGTATACTTTTGAAGATACCATTAATGTCTTGTACTGATTGCTAATTTAACCACCAATACATAATTGCGAGAAATGAATAAAGAAAGATTTTAAACCTTTTTCTCATAATCCTGCAATCATATTTATTCTAGATATTCTGTTATTGCTTAACCCTTTAATGCCCAGTGTGTGAAATTTTCATCGTTAACTTTGGAAGCAATTTTAGACCTTATTTATAAGGTTATAAGGACGATTTGCATCAACTGATTCCGCCTACCTTTCGACTTAAGACGCTGGGATGCTGACCAGGAGCAGGTCGAGAGGTCGAGTCTGGGCGAGGACTTCGTAATTTCAAACTTTCTCGGTGTGTCGGGATTCGGATTCCACGTTAAGTTGTAGGTCCAAGATGGGGGGCAAAAACTTGACATCTGCTCCGTCAAGAGGAATAATTCGGGCGGAAGAAAAACCGGGTCTAATGATACGAGTGAATTTTGCCAGCCGGAATTTTTAAATCTCATAAATAAAACTTGGTATTTGTTCAGTTATGTCCAACGTGAGATTCAAGAAATGGGATAACTCTTAGGACATCTCGGTGCTGTTGGGAATCTTCCGTTTGCCAATAGCTCGTTAACCCTTTGAGGACCAAGGGACATATTTGTCCCAACGGAAATAATAATATAAATTGTACAATGATGCAACGTTTCTACAAATACATCTACATGTTTATACAGGTATCGTTTAGTTGTCGGAAAATTAACCCAAAAATGGGTCATTTAAGTGACTATAGTTACTAATATCTAATTGTAAATAACAATAAAACTTAAACTTTTAAGTTCAAAGAAACGTATACTGGTCGTCAAAGGGTTAAACCAAGAAAAGGGGTGTTAACAGTAATTGAATTACGTATATTACTCGCTAATGGTAAGTCCTGAGCCATTGTAACAAGAATCTGTGTATACGTTAGGACACTAATTTATCTGTTAAATACCATATTTCAACCACGCAATATTGTTAAAAGTCTTCCGTAATTATTTTTGTAACAACTTTACGGAAATGTGGAACCCTGTCGTCTTCGTGTCAAAACTATTTTCTGAATTTGTATTACTCGTAGTTATACCATTATACCATGCAGAATAATTTGCTTGAATTTAATGAGGTGGATTTGCTTGAAGTGGAAGGGCAGATGAATCAATTGCTTTTTACTTTTCAATCTTCAGTTTATGCTTCAGGTTTTTTTTTCGTGTGATTCCTCGTATTTGTCGCAGTGATTTTGTTTGCTGCTTTGCTGTTAAAAACAACTGGGGTGAAACGCTAGTCAAATTTTTAAAAATAAATCCGTGCTGCTACTTAACGCTTCGTTATGACGTCATAAGGTACTCCATTTGAAAAATATAGGTTGATTGGCACTTTGAAGTCGATCAATTTGTAATTTTAACTCTGTTGCTTCGCTATTTTGTGACCGACCGATGCATCGAGCTAAAATTTCCTAATAATCCGCCTATTAGCGATGGCCGAAGAATCTTTAATCTGCCATTAATGTTATCGATGCATTCTCCCTCCCCATCCCCGAGTCTTAATATTAATAGTAGGGTAACGACGCCCACTCCAATCTTCGTTCTTAGTTCGAAAGACTGTATATCAAATGTAAAGAGAAGTTCATTTCTGAATTAAAAATATTCTCATGAAATTTGTGGGAAAAACTGTGATTAGTGATACAAATAAATCCCAGGACAGGATCGGAGCGGTCCACAATCTAAATCTGGTCCAGTTGCATCATTAGCTCTGAATAATTGTTCCGTAAAAATTACTTTGGCTTTGACCGTTAATACAATTACGTACAAGTGAATTAAAGTAAAAATGGCAATACAAACGCAGTATTTTATTAGTAAACTACGTATCAGTGACCAAAAAAAATATTTTGTCTCGTTTTGCAAAAATTTACCAAGATTTTAGTGTTTTTTTTTTTTTAAATTTATTAATAATTATTGGTTTAAGGGCGCCGTTCCCCCATTTGTATATCGTCCGAGCGATGTTCATAACATTATGTATTATTTTTGCTTTTGATATTTGTGCGGTTTTACCTCTGTAGTTGTTTTGGTAAACATTACGCGAGTGAAATGCATTAAATATCCGATTCGTCATTCTAGTTTTTACATTTTCTGAAACAAACATTTTTTACATTTTCTGAAACAAACATTATTCACTGCATAGCTCATGCTCAAAATATAGGAAAAATTGAACGTGAGCAACTTTTTGCAGTTTAAACTTTTTGGGGGCTTTTTTCTTTTCCGTAACATCGGCAGTCAAGAGTAAATTACGGCAATTTTAAAACATTTATTTTTACATTCGGTGAAAGTTTTATAATGTTAGATCGTGTGTTAGCGTGTGTGTGTGTGTGGGTGTCTTAGCTATGGGATCGCGGTGAATTATCTTTATAAATGCTGTCTTTTATCATAAAAAAAGGGGATGTAATTAGTTAGGTTAGGTAAAGTTAAGAGTGAAAATATCGCGGTTCTAAAAGGAAACCAGACTCTGTGTGTGTGTGTGTGTGTGTGTGTGTGTGTGTGTGTGTGTGTGTGTGTGTGTCAAAATTCGCTTAAACCTGGTTTTCTAGTAATATTTAATCTGATTGGTTGAATTTAGTTTATTATATCGAGAAATACCTCTTGTCCATATAATGGACAAATTCAGCACTATAGAAACGATAGAAGACACCATTTTTCTCATTGGGACTAGGATGCAATTCTTTGAATGTCCGCCCGAATTATTCATTCTGACGAAGGTCAAGCTTTTCACTCCACCTTAGACCTACAGTTTAACGTGGAGTCCGAACCACGCCCCACCAGCAGCCCAGCGTCTTAACTACTAGGCTACCCATGGTACCCATTTATCTACCAACCACTTTCTTTATTGTGTGGAAGGATGAACAGCTGGGTTTTGCTGCGCGTCGACTGCCGTCACCGGGTCTCGAACCCGGGGCCAATGGATTCGTTGTCAGCGACGCTAACCACTACACCACCGAGGCGCATATATATATATATATATATATATATATATATATATATATATATATATATATCCAATCCTAACGATAAATGTGTAAATAAATGTAATATAATGAAAAGGAGGAAGGTATCCCAGTCAGTAAAGGGTTAAAAGCTTCAGCATACATTATACGTAATTTATGAATACGTTACAGTACGTTTGTTGAGTACTGTAACCCCAAATATTTTCTCCCTTTTAAAAGTTTTACGACTCGCTGTACCTTTCCATCTAACTTGCCGCTGACAGGAGAAACCATTTTTCGTGTCTCTGAACGATTTATCAACCAAAATAATGGTGGAAAGGGGCAATAAATACGAATGAACAATATTTTACGTCTTTAATTATTGTCTTCGCACAGACAAAAATAAGTGAATGAAAATAAAAAATGCTAAAAAGAAACAACTAAGATTACTAATTGTTATTTTTTGGAGGTTTTGAAATTTTTCTTCTCGGAAAATTTCTTAATGCCAATCTCCATTTATAACTTCGTTCTATACGCTCACACTTTACTTAATAAAAATGTTTTGGTATGAGAATAGTCAATAGACGAATTTCTGGAAAGTCTGTGTGTGTGTGTGTGTGTGTGTGTGTGTGTGTGTGTGTGTGTGTGTGTGTGTGTGTGTTTCAAAGTAATTCTTCAATGACGACTACATTCTGCGATGCGTTTTAGTATGACTGTATTGTGTTCAGTTTAGCGAGATGCTTTTAAAAGAAATTATTAAGAGTTTTGTTAAATAATTTTCTGTAGAAATTGTTGAGTTTAGTCGCTTTAATTAATTTTTTTTTTTTCTCGGATACTGAATTGTATATTTTCTTCTTTTTCAGGTGAGTGGAGTTGAAACTTTTGAACCGTCAATCATGAAGCCATCTTGTTGATAAGTGGGTAGAGGAAATAGGCAGGCTTTCATTTTCACTTGACTTTCAGAACCCAAAATGGAATTCTGATATTTTTAACTTCTAGTTAGAATAGTGTACGGATTGGAAATGAACTCAGAACGGTTCTCTGAGGCTATCTGTGATACACACAGACCGTGCATGGAACAAGGAACTCTTCTGGGAAAGTCCAATCCACTATAGTCCGAATAAGTAATGGTGAATGACAAAAAAAATAGAGGAAAAAACTATAGTGTTTGTCATTTACCATTATTTATTTGGACTATAGTGGATTTAATTTGCCCAGAAGAGTTTCTTGTTCCATGCACGGTCTGTGTGTATCATAGTGTACGGATTGTTCATCGAATTGAGTTCATAAATAAAGTAATAATTATGATTTAATATATAAAAAAGTACTTCGTTGGTTTAACCCATTTTGATGTTAATACAAGTTCCAACCCATTAAATAGTTAACTTTGCTATGTTGATATAAGGTAGTTTTGAAAGTACACACACACACACACACACACATTATATATATATATATATATATATATTAAATCGCCAAATTCCTCCATTTTGTCTGTGGTCACTGGTCATTGAAGTTACATTAGCTCTTACATGTGGGTTTTTTTTTTTTTACAATTTTTAATCACTTACGGTTGCGTTAAGGTAGAGAGAGAGGTTCCATTAAAAAGTTGAGACCGCTTTTTTATCGTATGTAATGATTATTTTTTTTTTAATTTCACTCGCGTTAGGATTTGAATTAAGAAACTAAATGAAATTACTACTACTTTACGCTACCTCAGGACTTTACGCTACCTCAGGACTTTACGCTACCTCAGGACTTTACGCTACCTCAGGACTTTACGCTACCTCAGGACTTTACGCTACCTCAGGACTTTACGCTACCTCAGGACTTTACGCTACCTCAGGACTTTACGCACTCTGTTTTTGTTTTATTTTTAGGTTAGGCTAGGTTAACCTAACCAGACCTAACCTAACTAACCCAACCTAACCCAATATATAACAAAAAACTGGGCGTGTAAAATCCTTAGGTAGCATGAAGTAGTAGTAATTTGATTTTCAGTTCTTTAATTCAAATCCTAAAGCGAATGAAATTTGAAAAAGTAATCATTATATACGATAAAAAAGCGCATTCTCTAAACTTTTTGATGGAATCCCTCTCGACCATAACGCAAACGCAAGTGATTGAAAATGTGAAAAAAGACATCATATGTAGGAGCTAATGTAACTTCAATGACCACCGAAGAGAATGTAGAAGGATTTTGGCGATTTAGCAGTACACACACACACACACACACACACACACACACACACAGTATATAATTTTTTCCCCACAAAACCGCGACATTTTATAAGGGTTGACAAAAACTAGGGTTTTATTGAAGAAATCCAACACATCTTGGTTTTATCGGGGTTTTTCAGGTTTTATCAGTTTTTTTTGTTATTTTCAATGGCCAAAATAGCGTAAGGCTAGCTAAATAACTGAGAGCGTATTACAAAAATAACTATTTCCCACGAGTTGTATTTTCATTCGACAGTTAGGTATAGGTTTTGCTTAAAAATAAAATGCTCAAATAATTATTAATGTTTGTTATAATATCTCAGTCAAGTTGTGAGAATGTGGAATCTTTTATTGATCCATATTTCATATTTCAATGAATTTTGGTACTTCAATAATGAATACTGTGCAGGAATTAATCTATTGCATTATTTTATTAGTGACTCAGTGATTTATTTGGAGAAAAAGAAAAGAAAAACCCAATTGCGTGGGTTTTGTGGGGGTTTTTAGGTGGTTTTTTTTTCTGAAAACCCCCCACCGGGGATGACTGGTTCCGGTCCAATCCGGCCAACTCTGATTTTCACACTTTTCACATATTCTATTTTGTATCGCGACATTTACCTAATCTAATTAAACAATAAATTTGATGAAACGTAACCAACCCTTAATTGACCTTAATTATATCCCCTTTATCATGATAAAAGATAGCATTTATAAAGATAAATGACCGTGACACCGCGAATGTCGTGATACGCACGTTAGGTAATTATCTGCAGTTTTTCTTAAGAGGGAGAACCATCTGGTTGTCAGATGGATAATCAGATAGTAAGCAGGGTATTTGGTGGAGGCAGATGGTGTCGTCTAGCTGTCTTCGTATATGACGGTAAATATGGTTATTTGATGTAGTTTAAGTCACTAGTTTTGGCGATATCCTTCTGCGCGTCTGATTTTGATGGTATTTTCGTGTGAAGCTCGACTCCTCGTCAGTTCCCGTTGTGAAGTTAATGACGGTTTCAAATTGTTTACGAGCCCCGCTTAACTATAGGCGATAAATTAGTCTGTACTGGTTTCCCAATTAAGTATTTTATAAATGTTTTTATATTTTGGGGAGAAATATTCATTTATTTAATTTGCTAACTAATATCCTTTCGCGCTCGAATTCACACGACGGCGAAGTTTGGTGTGAAAGGAACCCATTAAGACATTTGATGCCTCTTCCTTTATTATTCCGAGCGCGCGAGGAAGGCCTACAATTTATGCGGGCAATCTCCGAATAAGCCTATAAACTGCGAAAGAAAAATTCCTCCTCTCTCCGGATTCCAAATTCTGGATTGGAGAGAGAGAGAGAGAGAGAGCGAGAGCACACTAAATAAAGACATTTCAGTTCGGAGTTATTTCATTAGATTTGTTTTTTGAAACGAGGCAAAAGTCAGTCGTAAGGTAAGAATTGAAAAGATTTTTAACATTTTTCTTTTCGTTTTACTTGACTTCCATACCTTATCGGTCATTGTGAGAAAAAAGTTCATAAATTATGAACATATGTCTAATTCTGAATGGTTACGGAGATAGAACTCTTTGAATCTACAAATACAGGGTGTCCCATAAGTCCGGCATCATAGGAAAAATAATAAGGCAAACAAAAGCTTTTATTTACAGAACGTGCTCAATATGTCCACCGTTGTTTTCAATACACAAATTCAGACGTGATACCCAGTCAGCAAGCACACGGTGAATGATGTCAGGAGTAATGGTGTTACATGCCCCAATAATGCGCTGCCGCAAAATGTTCAACACTCCTAATTTTCTGGCGTATACCAGCGCTTTCCAAGTGGCCCCTGAGATAAAAATCTAATGGCGTGAGATCCGGGCTTCTAGCTGGCCATTCCACAGGCCCTCGACGTCCTATCCAATGACCAGGGAATTGTTGGTATAGGTATTCCCTTACTTGGGTGCTGTAATGTGCAGGAGCGCCGTCTTGCTGGAACCATGATGGGAAACTTCCTTCTTCGTTCAAGACACTGGGAAATGCTTCTTCCTTGAGCATACGTAGGTAGGTGCCTCCAGTGACATGTTCATCGAAAAAGAGGGGGCCTATGATGCGATCCTTCCAAATGCCACACCATACCATCACCCGAGATGCACCTTGTTCCTTTGAAGAGGTATACCAGTGAGGGTTGTTTTGAGACCAGTAGTGGGTGTTCTGTCGATTCACCTCACCATTTCCATAAAAAACAGCCTCGTCACTAAACAGAATGGTGGACGGGAAATTGGCATCCCGAGCATATTGTTCCGTAGCCCATTCACAAAATTCCATCCATCGGTCGGGATCATCTTCGCTTAATTTCTGTAGGATCTGAAGTTTATATGGATGCCATTTGTGAGCCTGAAGAATGCGATGGATGCTACTTTTCGACACTCCTGTCTCGGCGGACAATTGCCGAAGAGATTTATTGGGACTTCTGTTAAAATGAGCCAGGATAGCAGTCGCTGTATCATTGTCAGTGGACCTCCTTGAAGGTCCACTGCGTGGTTTATCTTCTATGGATCCTGTTTCCTTAAACTTTGCAACAAGTCTGCTAACACAACTCTGTGTTATTGGCTCGCGGTCTGGATGCAGTCTGTTAAATTCAGCAGCGGCCTCCCTTTGACTCCGATTTCCTATGAGTAGAATTATCTGGATTCGTTCTTCCTTGCTCACAGACATTATGGCCTGTAGAAAGAGAGAAATATGAATTATGGTTTGTAGAAATAGAAAAATATGAATTTCTCCTATGATGCTGGACTTATGGGACACCCTGTACAAAAGCATTGTTAATGGTAATCAAGAGAGAGAAACCAGTTACTGTTTCTAACATTTAATGTTTAAACATTGGCATTTTGAATGGTATCAGATACAGAAATGATAAATTTGTTAGTTTGCAATACGTTTTCGAAAATCCCACCGTCAACCTCAATGCACTTTGCAACTCGTGTGCGAAGATCGCGTGTTGTTCGTCTGAGTTGATCTTGACGTTCCTTTATGCGGGCAGCAGCATCCAAAATGCGTGCGAGCAATTTGTCTCGTGTATCCACCTTTCTTTTGTAAACTTGACTTTTCATCCACCCCCACAAACAATAATCTAACGGAGAGAGGTCTGGAGACCTTGGTGGCCATTGAATGGGACCACCGCGGCCGATCCATCGACCAGGGATAGTTTGATTTAGGTATTGCATCACCAGACGGGTAGAATGTGGAGGAGCTCCGTCATGCTGAAAGTACATACCAGCGCGTGTAGTCAAAGGAACATCCTCCAATAGTCCTGGCAATTCATTTTGCAGAAATTCTAGGTAACTTTGTCCTGTAAGACGATTCTCTAAAGGGGGAGGAAGAGCTGCGTGCGCATCAGATTCAAACGGCTCTATCTCCGTAATCATTTAGAATTAGACACATGTTCATATGAACTTTTTTTCTCGCACTGACCGATACTATCACCTCCCGAAGTATTGACCTTTCCTCCTGAAACACACACACACACACACACACACACCGTAAAACCTCATTAATCCGAACTCCGTTTATCCAAATTACGCGTTTATCTGAAAAACTTTCACTGAGATGTCTCAATTAAAATAAGTGGTGGTTCGAAGCGCGCAACCGTTATATTTATTTCTTGCAAGTAACCCAGTTTGTAACCTAAATGAAGAGGCCACGGAGGAATGGCTGAATGTTGATGCTAACACTGCACTTGTTGAAACTGTAACTAATGATATGATTATTGAAAGTGTGTTGAACCCGAGGAAGATGAACACGAGGGAAGTGAAGTAACCTGGTCACTGGCAAATGACGGTCTCAATAAACTTATGGAATGTGCTGAGAGAAGCCCCCACTTCACTATCTCCGAGGTTATGAACTTACATATAATTAAAGCAGACTTTTTAAATAAACAACAGGATTCACTCAAACAAGCGGACATTCGCGTATCTTTTCCGCAGATGTCAAGAAAATTCAGATGCAGATAAAAACAATGATCAGTAAACTGAAACTGCTCTTTACTACTTTTAAATGTTCAAGAATTTATAAATAAAATGTGTACGGTAATTTATTTTAAATCTTTTAAAGTTCGTCAATCGATTTTCAGGAAGACGTAATTTTTTATTTCTTAACACTAATAAAGTTTCGGCTCCTCGCGAGCCCTTTTCAATTGGTAATGACCGTATAGACAGAGAGTATAAAAGGTTTTTCTAGCTGACAAATGAGCGTTAAAAATGAACCATTTGGGATAATACAGATTTTTAAATATATTGTTGATTTTTTTTGTATCTCCTCCTCAACGTACTGGCGGGTCAACTGTAAACGAGGATTACGAGAAAAGCTTTGTCCTCCCCTATAACAAAAACTTGAAAGGGCTCAAGAAAACTTGTCAGAGAATAGGCACTAATGTGGCATTCAAATATAATAACTGCGTAAAGATTTTTATGAAGTTAAACCAATAATCTTGCGAAGTTAAAAAAAACTGTACAAAATTAAACTAAAGTTAAACTAAAATTATGCAAGATCAAAGAAACGAATACTAAATTCTGTATGGTTGAACAATCAGAAGCTACACAAAGCACAATTTAGTCCCATCTATTAAGTTCATTGTTGAAAAAGAAAATGATGGAAGCATATCTTTTCTAGATCTAAAAATTCTGAGATGCGTGAATCAGTTCAAATTTGAAGTATTTCGTAAGCCTACTAATAATAACTCTTATGTTCATTTTTATTCTGACCATCATCCCTCGATAAAATCTATTTTCTCCCCTCTGTTTCTTAGATTATTGAGAGTTGTCAGTCCTGAATTTTTAGTTTCCGAGTTATGCAATATCATGAATATTGGTACTAAATTATGTTATCCTATTTAATTTTTAGATAACTGCCTTAGGAAAGCCAAGAATAGGTATTATAATAGTGTAACTGTAAAGGAATTTAAGCGTAAAAATATCTTTAGCCTACCTTACCATATTAATTTTCAATATCTTCCGACTTTATTTAAAGCAATTGGTATCAACGTAGTCTTTAAGTATAATAATACTGTTAAATCACGCCTAATAAAGAATAGCCCAGATAATGCGGCTGGCTGTGTATTCGATCGGATGTACACAATGTAACTCAGTATATACAGTATATTCTAAACGGGAAAAACGTTAGATATTAGGGTAAAACAGCATAAATATGCGTGTAGAACAGCAAACAATTCTAATGCATTGTTAGATAGAATAACCTTTATTAATAATAATAAAATAAATACATTTTTCAATTTACAATGACATGAATAATTGTGAAGCTCGACTATTTATTTTATTTAATTTGGCCCTTCAGCTTTAGGCTTTACTGGGCTCTTATTAAAAATAAGCAGCTAGTTGTTATTAATTAATAATAGTAAATAAGTATTATTAATAGTTAAAACATGTATTACAATATCAAGCAATATTAATGGACAATATTAAACAGTATTAGTGGACATTAATCCTAGTTTTTTGTTAGTATGCCGTTATTAATCGGGATTTCAACTTGGTTTTAAACAAATTTACATTCACAATATTTTTTATATCGGCATGCAAGTCATTCTATAGTTTCAATCCAATGAAAATGGGTTGTTTTTGAGATGATTTAAATTGAGGTATAACAAGCTTTGATCTATTTCTGGTCTGATAACGAGTGGATTTCTTGATGTTACAAAATATCTATTTACCCATTGTAAATTAATGATTTTGTTCTTACACTTGTAAATAAAAATAAAATGTGCCAGTTTGGTTATATCACTGAGCTTTAGTAGGTTTAGCTCTTTAAATAATGCACTAGAGTGATCAAGGAAATCAACATCAGATAATAACCTTATTGCTCGTTTTGGATGACAAAGATACCATTTAATGCGTTGTTAGCGGAGTTTCCCCAAACAAGGGTGTAGTATGTTATATAAGGAAGAACAAGAGTATGATAAATAGTCAATAAAACTTGCTTAGGGACTACATTTCTAAGTTTAAACATTATAGCAACGCTCCTTGAAATCTTTTTCGCGATATAATTTACATTGCAAATTCTTATCTAGCATTACACCAAGAAATTTTGTTACAGTACACTCCTTTATGGCGATTTCATTAACATTAAGTTCATCAAGATATACATTTCTTTTATTAGTGAAAATCATGAAATTTGTTTTACTGGTATTTAGGAAGAGTTTATTGGTGGTCAACCATTTCATTACACTGATGAATTCTGAATGAAATATATTCTTAGCTGTATTAACATCTTTGCAAGAAAAAGAGACAGTTGTATCATCTGCAAACATTACGAAGTTCAGTATATCAGATGAGCGTGGAAGGTCATTTATATATAATAAAAATAACAGTGGACCCAGGACTGAGCCCTGTGGCACACCATGTTTGACAAGCGCTTTCGTTGAGCAAACCTTATTTACTGATACAAAATTATATCTATTGGGCAAATAACTTTTAAACCAATCACCGATTGCTCCTCTAAAGCCGTAACAATATAATTTATTAAGTAGAATATTATGGTCTGTTACATCAAACGCCTTAATCAAATCCATAAATATTGATATCATTATTTCTTTGTTCTCTTTAGCTATATTTACATTTTCCATAAGATTTAAATAGCCATTTCTGTTGTTTTATTATTACGGAAGCCATATTGATTTCGAGATAATAAATTGTAGGATTCTAAATATCGCTGCATTCTACTTTTTACAATTTTTTCGAAAACTTTGCTGAACACAGATAATGAAAACACCGGCCTGTAATTTGTTGCTAGTGTGGGATCACCCCATTTAAAAAGGGGTGTTATACAACCAGTTTTTAGCATTGATGGGAATATTCCTTTGGAAATACTTTGATTGATAATTTTAGCCAAAGTTACAGATATCTTATCTTTAACAAGTTTCAATATAGGTACAGGAATGTTATGAATGTTATTTTTTGCATTTTTTAATTTACCAATAATATTCTGGACCTCAGTAGAGGTAGCAGGAACAAAAGAAAATGAATTTAGTGGGCTGGGTGGCATATATTCTAGAGGCGAGTGATCATTTTTTATTAATTGTGAGCGAAGCTTATCCGCTATTGAAGTAAAATGTGCATTTAAAGAGTCTGCAATAGCAGTATCGTCAGTAATTTCTTTATTATCAACATTTAATTTCTCTATTGAATTTTTCTTAATTTGTTTTCCGAGAAGATTGTTTATGGTTGTCCATGTGTTTTTCGTGTCTCCTTTATGTTTGGAAACTTGATTATAATAGTTATATTTTGCAATTTTGATTATTTTAGTTAATTTGTTTCTGTATTGAGTATACTGTATTTTAGGAATTTTGCTCTGCAATTGCAATTTGAATAGTTTATCTCTGTTCTTTATTGAAGTGATACTTCCTGGAGTGATCCATGGATTTGCGACACTTCTGGGCGAATGTTTCACTAACCGTAAATAAAGTTAGTTTCTTACTTTTCAATGTTGTGCTACCAATAAACTACATTGTAAATGCTCCTGCTTGTTACTCTGTATACTTTTAGTATTATTTTTTAGATACCTCAGTTATCCGAAAATTTCGATATCCGAAACACCCTCGGTCCCGAGGCATTCGGAAAAATGGTTATACTGTATATATATATATATATATATATATATATATTATATATATATATATATATGATGAATAAAACCACGAAGAGAAAAGAAAAACAAAGTGGTGCTCAAGCGCTTTCGTCTAATGACATCCTCAGGAGTGTTCCTGAGGATGTCATTAGACGAAAGCGCTTGAGCACCACTTTGTGTTTCTTTTCCCTTCGTGGTTTTATTCATCATAAATATTTTCACGTGTCACTTTCGTGAAATAATTTTCATATATTTTTCATATATATATATATATATATAATATATATATATATATATATATATATATATATATATATATATATATATATATATGTGTGGTGTGTGTGTGTGCGTGCACTGTTCTTGAGGTAATGGAGAGGTAGTTATTTTCTCGTGTGTATGTTGTTTAGTTAAGAAAAGAAGATTGAACCAAATTTCTCTCTACGTTTGTTTTCTTTTCGTCAAGTTCTTAAATCCTCGGGAGTTAATTTCCGCAGTGCGGCAGCTAGACATCGCCGCTTGACCGCATCTGGGCCCCTTCCATGACCTTGCTTTTTATTATTGGAACTATCCTTGTACCTTGGCTCTCGCCACGTTTTACAACTCTTTACGAGACTCTTCTGGTCTCGCTCTGCCTCGCGCTCACCCGTCCAGAGAGAGCCCACTCCGACGTAAATATGACGTAATATCCGAATATGGCGGGAACATGGAGGAAAAGGGAATAATTGAACCGCCTTTGTTAGCCCATAATTCAGGGCTGAAAAGATACTTAGGCGGGCGTGAGCGCAAGAACGAAGCCCGAAGCTACGTCTGATGTTCATTACTCGGAATTCGGAGGCGGGTGGATAGTTTGGTCCATAACGCGTGGAAATGCCTTAAAAGACGGATGTTCCCCAAAATATACACCGTTTTGTTGCCTTTAATTTGTAAATAGAAATTTTATATCCATGGTAAGGCCTTTTGTTATTGGGGGGATGGGGATGAGGCGCTCTTAATACCCGACTGAATAAGCCTCTGTTAGTCCGTTTTACGTTATGTTCAGCATGCAATTTTGTATAAGTTGATAGTTAAAAAGAATTAAGCTTCAAACTATGTGAAATATTTACAGTATTAATTTTCTCGTAGTGAATTATATGTATACTTTCAATACACTCTTTAAATACTAATATATTAACTAAGGATGCACAGGATAGCATTTGCATAGCGTTTCTTCATACTTCTATGAAAGTATACGAGTATCACAAGTTAGTCTGTTTTCACGAGTGCGACTGGGTTATTTGTTTTGTTCCAATACTCTTTCTATACTACTGTATTTCACAGCTACCCATAATGCTAAGGGAATGGTGATAGGAGTTAAGGACAACCTCACCATTTTTCCTGGCAAGCGTTGTCATGTTTACGGAAAATTCTGAATTTCAACGGAAACTTTGATGGAAAACAATTTAAGATATTTTCACAAAAAACTTAAGACAATTAAGAAAATATATAAAAATATATAAACACTAATGTATTAACAATAAAAAAGAAAGTCGCAATAAACAAATTTTTCCCTTATAATGGTCGAAAGTTTGTTTAAATATACAGTAGAGTCAAAGACTAGGATGTTCTCACCCGTTTTGTATGTCAACTTAAAATAAATGGAGTAGTTTTATGTAAAATGTGATTCAATTAATTTAGTTAATATCCAGTTATCCGGCCGGATACAGGACAATTGCACAATGCAGCGATCGCTGCAGTGTACGGACCTTCCCATTCTGTCAATGTAAAATCACACGCGATTTGAGTCGTCACGACCCAAGTCATCAGTCGTGAGTCGCAAGACGATCCTGTGTGCGGCCGGCCTAAATGCTTTAGGGTATCCGAGAAAGATAAATTATCAGTTATTTGACAACTGTCAGAATTTACACTCCAAACGTACAAGTTTTTAGGGACACGATGGCTCTTGCCTTACCCATTTTTAGACCTGCGATTTATTCTTAAGAAATTGCTTCCCCTTCAAAGCGAAGCCAATGAAGACTTTTATCACCTCAACGGAATGACCAACGTTTCTATTATAATACGAGTTGTGGGTTATTTCAACTTGCCAGCCCAAAGGTGGGTTTCACGTCTTGAAATCCGCATCAATCATTCTACTCTCTTACGCACACTATGGTTGGGACTGATCACGATGCTCGTGCATTCTTCTACATTACCCGATCGTGCGTACCGTCATCCGTTAAACGTGGTTCGCACAACTTTTCATTATGAAAGGAAGGAAGGGAGTGGAATGGCTACTTCGTCTTGTAAAAGTCGAACTTAATTGAATTTGTGGGCTCGCGTCAAAAGTCTTTGCAAAGAGGAGTCGCGAGGAGGAAATGCAAGTGGACACACACACACACACACACACACACACACACACCACACACACACACAGCCTTTTCCTATCAGGAAACTGCCAACGCAATTCAGGAATCGGAAGGCGGTTTACGCCCGCTTTGAAACGCTGCGAACGTGTGTAAGGTTCGAGAAGCGGCGATGTGTTGGTCGCAGTTGCCTTAAATTGTGTTTGTAGAAAGTAGAGTGCGATGTTATATTTTGCTTTTGGGTCCTAAGTATTTAGTCAGATGTTCCTTGAAAAGTGACTGATTTCCGCAAGAACTTTTATTTGTACAGTGCTCATTTCCATTTATTTATTCACCCCTCCAAAGCAGAAATTAAAATTTATGCAAACAATAATACCTCGTTTTGATATGTACATTATAGATTAAATGCTTATTTCCCTTTTATCATACTCGTGGCAAGGCTGAAAGGACCTAAACTTTTTAAAATCCAACCATGATTGGTCAACATGCACCAATCACGGCTCTTTTCATTTCTCATAATTTCGTTTTCCGCTTATAAAGTTTGTGAATTATACCATTGTTTACGGATTAACTTGGTTCCTCGACGCCTCTTCAAAATTTCAAGCACTTTTTATGAATTCCAGGAAGCTAGTCGCTCATCAAAATTTTGAGCTTCACATCCGAGGCCATTTGGTCAAATTTGTGAGGCTTCACTCAAAATATAAGTGCCTCGCCAGCATAAAGTAAATATTTAGCCGTTGCTGGCTCGAAAATGTTGGTTAAAAATCTTTTGTGTGAAATTATTTGTGCGTTATTGTAAATTGTTATAATACGAGTGGGACTGATTATATATATATATATATATATATATATAGGTAGCTTTTTTTTTTTTGTTATTATTACATTACATTGTTTATTAATATTCATTGCTTAACAATCTCATTGATGACTATCTACTCGTAATGAGATAATTAACAGTCTAACCATTATATATGAATCTATTCGCGTTATAATATCGTAATAATTTCATACGAAAGATTCTAAAAGAATAAAAAATAAATTGAATCCAGCAAGAGGTTAACCTTGCCTCGCAAATATTTATGTTTTGTATCTCTGAAGGGAGAAGTAAAATAAAAGGTAGAATCAAATTTACCGAGACTAAAATTGAAAACATCATTTTAGCGCTACAAGGCAGAGACCACCTTGCTGTTAGGTCAAATCTCCACTTAATAATATAATTATTGTAGATTTCCCCGCACCAGAACTCATTCGAGAAGAATGAGCCCCCTGATTGCTGTAACAAATTCCTCCCAATCGTTCTCAGCCTATATATATATATATATTGTAAATGTTCTGTGCGTCGGTCTCTCTTCACACGGAGGTCAGGCTGGTTGCCCTTCCTCTAGATGTGAACTTGATGCAAGATAGAATTGTCGTGATCTCTCCACCTCATATAGCAGGCATACACAATTCATCCGGAGCAGTCCTGAGCCAGGCGTCTAATCTTCTCTTAAATACGTCAACTTCGATATTTGTGATGTTTCTGATGCCTCTGGGTAGCTGGTTGAACAGTCTTGATCCTCACACAACAAAACTATTTTCTTTCCGAGTTGAGGATGTCCCTTGTCTAATCTTTAGTTCGGCAATGCTACCATTCTACTTTTCCTATATTTCAGTGTGGTTTGGGTGATTATGGGGTTCAGTTTGGGGTTAGGCACTATTTTTTTTATTATTTTCCTTGCGTATATTATGGTGTACCCCTCTCCTTTTTCCAGCGAATATGGATTAAATGTTCGTGGTCCTTCCCAATAGTCTAGTTCTTTGCAACCATCAATCTTGCCTGTGAAATTTCTTTGTATTTTAGTTCATTGATTTTTCCTTTCTTATATGGGGAGTGGGGACGTCAAGACCAAGCAGTATTTCACCTTTGGTATTATTAGCGTTTTCATTTAGGGAATTCTTATTTCTTGACCCTTTTAACCCTTTCATACCCAAATTAAGTCGAAAAGTAAAAAAAAAAAATTGGGATATAAAAATCGTTTAATTGGACCCAAAATAACTGAAAAATATATTTTACAAAGTTTTATTGTTCATAATTAATAAAATACGAAATGTGTTAAATTTCACACATTGGGAACGGGAAGGTCTAAAATTGCTTCCAAAGTTAACGATGAAAATTTCACACACTGGGCATTAAAGGGTTAAAGGTTCTTAGCATCTGCTTCGTAATTTTTGACCTTGTTTATCGCTATCTGATTTCGTGTCTCAAATTTCGCATCGCCAGTCATTATAACTTAAATCTTGTGTTTCTGTTTCTTTGAGTAATGTGTCTGTTTGTTTTAGCTCCTCTTTTTGTCCTTATCTTAAGCGCTGAAAAAATTTGGTGTTAAATTTCTTGTTTTCTTCTGACCAAATGTATATATTTTGTTTGTGTCCTTCGCATCATCCGCGTTTCTAATTTTTCTGCAGATTTTTGTATCATCAGCAAAGGATGTTAGTGTACTTTTGTTGGTTACTTCGTTGTCTATATCTGTTAGCATGATAATAAATAGGAGTGGGGCTAATACTGTTCCTCGTTTACAGACCTAACAATAGCTCGTCTGGGATCGTTAATTTTTGCGTCTTTTGACTAAATAATATGAATTTTTAAAAATAATGATACTGCTTTTCCAATGTGTTTCTTACTGACAGTCCATCATTACGTTATTTGTATGATTCAGCCAAAACACAAATTTAACAATCCCATGAGACATACAGTATTGTTAGCTCTGTAAACTCCGTAACCCATGAGTTATCGAAATGGTTAGTCAATAGTCAGTCTATTAACTCCTTTAGTTGGATCGATTTCTGAATCCCAAATTGGTAAATAGCATGAATCTTATTAGCAAACTGAAGTTCGTTAATGATTCCGAATTTTAAACTGGTTAGTTTCGATGTATGTTATTTTTTATTCATTAAAGTCCCTGTTGATGACGTGCTTCGCTTTCTAAACGATAAGATTTCCCAGTATTTTTTCCCGTTGAACGCGAGTGCTATTATTAAATTAAGCTTTGCTATGTTTGGATTGACAATGGGAATCCCCTCTCACTTATGTTACTTAATTTATATATGGAACTTTTCGAAAGTAGAATCTTGCCCACGATTGTTAATTTCTATCTTGTTCGGTACGGACGGTACCGGTATATAGATGATTTCTTACGCCTTTGGTTTGTGATAGTGGCAGGGGACACGGTCTCGCTGAAAGAAGGTGCTGTCTGGAAGATTTAATAATTTTAGTTTCCCTGCCACTATGCTTTGGATGTGCAACAGTTCTTGAAAAAAGTCCTCTCAGTCAAGTGGATCGGTAGAGGTGCACCAACTGCTCGGCCACCACGTTCACCTGATCCGTCCCCATTGGACTACTTTTAAGGGGTTATGTTAAAAACCATCAAAACCACATTCTTTGGATGAACTTCGGCCCAAGATCACAAATGCAACTCGTGAAATCATTCCGCAGCAACTGGAAAATGTTTTCAAACAATTGTCGAATCAGATTGACAGATGTATCGCGAAAGATGGAGGTTAGGTTGAGACTTACAAATTTGTAATGTAGTGTGTTAAAAAAATTAATTATTATGCTTCCTTTTACAATTTTCTTCTATCATCTTCTAGCATAAATTATTAATGTTTAAAGTTGCACAAAGACTTTGTAACCACCCTATATATATATATATATATATATATATATATATATATATATTATATATAGGGTGGTTACAAAGTCTTTGTGCAACTTTGGGTATGATCAGGGTATGATCAGGGTTTTCAGTAGAGGAATCATTACATTCCTATTCCTTCGTCTAAAGGTCCTCAATATATGTCCCGTTATTCTCTTTGCTCTGTTTACTGCTATCTTATTTTGTGTTTCAAATTTTGCATCATCTGTCATTACAACCCCTAAATCTTTTGTTCTGGAATTTCTCTGAATTTCCTGTCCATTTGGGGTATAATATTCCATGAATTTTAAATCTTCTCTTTTCCCGTACCGTAATAGCTGAAATTTCTCGGTTTTAAACTTCATATTGTTGTCTTCCGTCCACTTGTAGATTCTGTTTATGTCGGTTTGTAGAGATCCTATCTCTTCTGGGTTTCTTATTTTTCTACTGATCTTTGTGTCATCCGCAAAGGATGTTACTGTGCTGTCTCTGGTAACGTCCTCATCTATGTCAGTTAGCATGATTATGAAGAGTAGTGGAGCTAATACTGTTCCTTGTGGTACTGAGCTGAGGACATTCGTTACAGTACAGCCTGTACTGTAACGACTTGCCGCCGCTCACTAAGGAAATTATATATCCATTTCCCTACTTTTCCTGTTATTCCCATATATTTCAGTGTATGTATTATGATTCCGTGGTCACACTTATCGAACGCCTTAGCAAAGTCTGTGTATAGTACATCATAGTTTTCATTACTTTCAAGTGAATCAATAATGTTGTTGTAGTGTTCCATTAGTTGCGATAGGCATGCTCTGCCTGACCGAAACCCGTGTTGGTTATCATTGAATTTTTTCTTAGTTTCTAAAAAGTCAGATTTTCTGTATAACTATTCTTTCAAATATTTTAGTGAGATGGGATGTAAGCGATACTGGCCTCGGATCGATCTCCTCCTTTATATATTGGGACTATGTTCGCGCTCTTCAGGATGCCCGGTATTTCTCCCGTGTCTAGTGATCGTCTCCATATGCAGTATAGGGGCTCAGCAATTGCATTCTTGCAGTTTTTTATCAGTGTGGCATTCCATTTATCCGGTTCTGCCGCTGTGTGTGTTTTTAGTTTCCCTATGGCTTGTGTAATATCGTCCGTCGTAAAGTCGAAATCCGTTATACTTTCCCCTTGTGGTTCTTCTTCAAAGAACACGTTTCTATCGCATATCAATTTGTCAGTTTTTGGGATACTGAAAGATGATTCGTACTGAGCTCTTAATGTTCAGATACTTCTGTTAGATCATCCGATAAAGCACTGTTCTCATTTTTTAAAGGTCCGATAGTCGCATGGTTTTTCGACTTTCTTTTTGCGAAATTATAGAAATACTTTGAGTTAGCTTTTATCGACTCTGCGTTTGGATCCAAAAACTTCGAACTTTGATTCGTCAGTCCAAAGGACAAATTTCCACTGCTCAACAGTCCATTTTTGTGTTTTTTAGCCCAGGCTAGCTTTTTTTTTGTTCTGAAGTCTCAGCATTGGTTTCTTCGCTGCAGTTCGTCCTTTTAATCCTGCCTCTCTTAGTCTTCTCTGAACAGTTGATGTTGAAACTGTTGTACTTCTGGGCTTTGATTTCGGGTGCTGTGAGGTGTCTGTTGCGCAGTCTGGTGACTCGGATATACTTGTCCTCCGAGTCTGTTGTGGTTCTTGGTCGCCCCGACTTTTTTCTGTCCTTATTTTGACCAGTTTCTTCGTACCGTTTAATAGCACAAGCAACCGCATTCATAGAAACTCTTAATTTTTTTTGCAATTTGCCTCAGTGATTGGCCCTCATTTCTCAAAGTTACAATCGACTCTCTTTTTTTTTCTGTTGTTAACCGAGCTTTGGCACCTATTTTTGCTTTTTGAAACAGAAATATACCTTAAACTACACAGTTAGCTCCTCTACAAGGATTTTATATGTAAAGACCTGCAGCGCATGTTAATAACTGAACACATGTATTAACATACTCCTGAAAAAAAACACTACCCCAGTAAAGACTTTTAAACTGTTTTTAAACCTTTGTGCAGAGCTAATGGCATTAATTTTAGGTTGCATGCTAGACGTAAATTAACACATTTTGAAGCAATCGGAAGATCCCGGGTTCGATTTCCGGGTGGTTACCTCATTTTTTCATTTGTTTCGTTGTCCCTCCTCATCTTGCGCGGTATATTCTCCTATACAAGCGTCGTTCTTTACGTTATATATATATATATATATATATATATATATATATATATATATATATATATATAGGGTGGCGTAAAAATCGCGCATCATAAGAATTTTTAATGTTGACTAATTTTTTCTTTTAGGTAGGGGATGACTACGAAATTAATAATAGACGAGAGGGTGAGCTTCGTTTTAATGTATGGAATACCAGGTACAACAACTCGATGAATCGGTACAGAATTTAAATTCTGTGCCGATTCAGCGATCTGTTGTACCTGTTATTCCATGCATTAAAACCAAGCTCACCCTCTTGTCTGTTGTTAATTTCGTAGTCATCCCCTACCTAAAAGAAAAAAATAATGTATTATAGTCAACACTGAAAATTCCTATGATGCGCAACTTTTGCGCCACCCTATATATATATATATATATATATATATATATATATATATATATATATATATATATATATATATATATATATATATATATATATATAGGGTGGTTACAAAGTCTTTGTGCAACTTTGGGTATGATCAGGGTATGATCAGGGTTTTCAGTAGAGGAATCCATGTATGTTAGCATGATAATGAACAGGAGTGGGGCCAGTACTGTCCCTTGTGGTACTGAGCTGCGTACTTTAGATTCTGATGATGATATACCTTGAATTTTGACGACCTGTAGACGTTCTCTGACGAAGTTGTAGATCCATTTTCCTATTTTGCATGTTATTCCGATAAATTTCATTTTATGTGCTATTTATACCGTGATCACACTTGTCGAAAGCTTTAGCAAAATCTGTGTGTTTGACGACATAGTTTTTATTTCCATCAAGTGTATCTAGGATATTATTATTAGTGCTATATATATATATATATATATATATAATTATATATATATATATATATATATATATACGGGCATAAATGCCAAGTTCGGCGAACATTTGTGTAAACTTTCGTCCGTGACCATTTTTACCCAGTTGGTCGAACAGGTCGTATATTTTTTACTTTCAAATATTTAATCACTTTTACTTTTGTTAAAGTGAAGGGGCGGAGTCTGTAAGAAAGTTTAGAAAAAAACGTTTTTTTTTTAATCATATACAATGATTATTTTTTCGAATTTCACCCGCGTTAGGATTTTAATTCAAAAAACTTAGTCAACTAAGTCGTCCTTTATGCTTCCTCAAACTTTACACACACCCTGATTTGTTTTAGGTTCACCTAAACTAACCTGAGTTAACCTAATCTAGCATAACCTAACCTCAGAAAAGTAGTTCATACGAGAAAAACCGACTTGTTTATAAATTTTGACCTACGTGGCTAGCTATTGGCGCTACTTTATATATATATATATATATATATATATATATATATATATTGCAGGGTGTTCCGTAAGTTTGGTCTTATAGGAAAATTTATTTTAAATTAAATTTACAAAAGTAATGCATTATAACTAAAATAAATAGTAACAAAACTTGCTCAATACAGTCTAATGCAAAGAATTAAAAAATCAACCAACCCGATTATCCAAGCTCTCCATGAGTCCTGTCGTGTTTATCCTCTAAGCCAGGGGTCCCCAACCCTGTGCCCGCGAGCACCATGGTGCCCGCCGACCCTTTTGCGTGTGCCCGCCACTGACTGACTACGATTGATGTTTTTATTTAAATTTTTAATAAAATGTTAAATATGTTACATATTTTAAATATTTAGTTACTAAATATTTAAAATATGTAACATACTTAACATTTTATTAAATTTTAGTAGTTAATTACAGAAACAGATGCTCATTTATTTGAAAATAATTATTTCTTTATAAATAAATTAAGTTTTCGTTTTGATAATTTTTCTAAGATTCTTTGTTAGCCCATCCTTGTTTTTTTTTGTGTATTATGTTCATTATTTTACAATTAAATGTTTTTTTGTGTATTATGTTCATTATTTTACATAGGAATTAAATTTTTTTTTTAGTGCATTATGTTCATTATTTTACATAGGAATTAAATGTTTCTTTTTGTGTATTATATTCATTATTTTACATAGGAATTAAATGGGTTTTTTTTGTGTATTATGTTCATTATTTTACATAGGAATTAAATGTTTCTTTTTGTGTATTATGTTCGTTATTTTACATAGGAATTAAATGTTTTTTTGGTGTATTATGTTCATTATTAAGTCCAACTATAAATTTGCCTTGAAAAAGTAAATGGTGTCCGCCGCACTACCGGTAGTCTTGAATGTGCTCTTCGGCACAAAAAGGTTGGGGACCCCTGTTCTAAGCTATGGAATTCTTGGTACGAAAACGTCTGTCTGTAGTTCCACTTAACTCCGACATTACTGTATTATTTCTAATGAACTGTATATATTTCTATCCTCAGTATGTGAACTGTCGTTGTATTCTTAATATTTGTCATATGGACTCTAGTCTGACAATAAACCTTTTCATTTTCATTTCAAATGCTCAAATTGAGGTCTTGTTTTTTGACGTTTTTTTTTTGTTGCAGGTAAAACAACAGGCAGTGGCTAATATCGAAATGAGTTGCACTCGGCCGAAAAAGGCGGAGGCCCTTTCTCAGGAGTGTAACTCGCTTCCGTATTAGCCATTGCCTGTTATTTTACCTGCAACCAAAAAAAATATCTCAAAACAAGACATAAATTTGAACATTTATTTTAGTTTTAATGTATAACTTTTGTAAATTTAATTTAAAATAAATTTTCCTATGAGACCGAACTTACGGGACACCCTGCATATATATATATATAAAATCAGGGGCGGCTTCTTAATGAATGCAAGGCATGCACTGCATGCGTAAATAATATACTCAATGAATTTAAAATTATTATTTAAGTTAAAAAAATAAAGTTAAAATTATTATTAATATTATTAATATAATATTGGTTCTATCCTCGGTTACTACATAACTCATAAGAATACCATAAAAGACAAAATACAGCTTATCTAATATGTACTACACTGTAATGCATGTGACTGCATGCGTAAGTAAAATTACCACGAGCCGCCACTGAAATTTATTATATATATATATATATATATATATATATATATATATATATATATATATATACACGCACACCTTTCAATTTTTCAAATGTTCCGCGCGAGGATTCCTCATTTCACGAAGGTCAAGCTTGTCGCCCCTTCTCTTGAGTGGGCCTGGTGAAGCTGCGAGTTGGTTTCTTGTATTCTCCACCTCGCATACCCATGTACGCCCGGCTCATCGGGGATTGTTTTGAGCCAGGCGTCTAATCTTCTTTTGAAGATGTCCACCACAGCACCATTCGTGTTCCTTAGGTCTTTGGGCAACTGATTAAACAGTTTTGGTCCTCTCACAACAAAACTATTTTCTTTCAGGGTTAATTAAGGATGTTCCCTGTTTAGCCTTTAATTTGGGAACACGACACAGTCTTCCTTTTCTACTTTCCACTGTTGTTTTTGGGGGTTATATGGTTCAGATTAAGATTAGGGGCTAGTTCCTCCATTATTTTCCTAGTGTAAATAATAGTGTAACCCTCTTCTTTCTAATGAATATAAATTTAATTCACGTAACCTTTCCCAGTAATTTAGTTCTTTGCATCCATTGATCTTGGCTGTGAAGCTTTTCTGAATCCGTTCTCGCTGTCTTATGTCTTCTTTTTTATATGGGGCTGTTAGGACCGAGCAGTATTCCAACTTGGGTATGATCAGGGTTTTCAATAGAGGAATCATTATATTACTATCCCCTCGTTTAAAGGTTCTCAGTATCTGCCCAATTATTCTCTTTGCTCTGTTTACTGTTTCAAATTTCGCATCACCTGTCATTACAACCCCTAAATCTTTTGCTCTAGAATTTCTCTGAATTTCCTGTCCATTTGGGGTATAATATTCTATGGATTTTAGGTCCTCCCTTTTCCTGTACCGTAACAGTTGAAATTTCTCAGTGTTTAACTTCATATTGTTGTCTTCCGTCCACTTGTAGATTCTGTTCATGTCTGTTTGTAGAGATCTTATATCCTATGGGTTTCTTACTTTTACTATATATATAAAAATAAATAAAAGTGTGTGTGTGTGTGTGTACGCAAGTTACATAAAAATGGCACTACGTGAAGTTTGTTAATCGTTTCCCTCCAAGAGACACGAGAAGAAAAAGAGAAAGTGTGAATATTACAGAATATATGAAATGCAAGTTGTTGTTGTTGTTGTTTGTGCTTTATCACTGTTCTCCAAAGTGTCTAGAATTAAAGCGGGAAGAGTAGTCTCCTTTCGTTTTCAATGATAACTTCGTCTCCGTTGTTTCCCCACAAAAGAGGAGAACTCGAGGGGGAGCAAGCCTCTCCAATTCGGGGAGTTTTGAGCTTGTGAAAATTGACGGGTGGTTTTTATATGCTTTTATATCAAATGAAAGAGAGAGACATTCGCAGTGGTTACATTTTCAATGAAATAATACTGTTCAACAAATTTGAACTTTTCCTTTTCTTCTCAAATGAAATCTGGTAATTCCTATAAATTTTTGCACGCTCATTACGAAAATGGCAACAAAATTTTGCTATCACGTCACGTTTTTGAGAAAATCACTTTTTTTTATATTTGAATATAATAGAATAATCTATACACAAGGATAATGTAAAAATGTTTTTTTTTACTTAAAATGTTTTTCTTGGTGATTTTCGCTTGTATATGACAGTTGAGGTTTCTCTTATTAGCGTCCAGCAATAATCAGCCAGTATGTTTGGACTCCACTTCCCTGGTATCGTTTCTCCATCGCAGAGATGGACCAACGAAAATCCCCTCTCTTATTTTAGCATCACTAATCAGATGAAATTTTTGTTTCAAGTACTGGAATCCATCTCTTGCTCTGTCCATTGCCTTAACAAAATTTTTCATCAATCCTAGTTTGATGTGTAAAGGTGGCAAGTAAACTTTTTCAGGATCCATCAATTTATAGCACGCAACATTTTTTGTCCAGGAGTGAAAGATTGACGAGGTGGCTAGTTCTTAATAATATAATGAGAATTCTTTTCTCTGGTGTCCCATTCACAAAGAAAACAGCAATATTTTGTATATCCAAGCTGTAAACTAAGAAGCAGCCCAGATATACCAGTTGTATCTTTTATAATTTATTTTATTCAGGAGAAATTCCATATTTTCATACGACTCTTTCATATGGACAGCATGTCCAATCGGAACTGAAGGATAATTTCCAGTATGCAACAGGACAACCTTCAAACTAAGTTTTGACGAATCGATGAAAAGTCTGAATGTACTACTGGTCGCATTGCGAAAGGCAAATTCGGTATTCAATTTTCTTTTTTCGGGGAAAAACTACTGACCTTAGTTAAACAAAAATAACAATCTTTGAAGTCATCTTTTTGCTCTCCTCAAATCATGGGGACTGCGAATGGCATAGAGGTACTCGTACCTTTTAACCAACCCCTGAGGGTAGGGTTGCCAGACGCCCCGCATTCTGCGGGACAGTCTCTCAGTTGATCCAAAAATCCCTTTGTATTCAAAATGTTTTGCAAAAAATATTTTTTAAGCAAATTTTTTCGGGATGAATTGATTTAGAATTTTCTAGAATTATGTAGAATTCTGTAATGTTGAATGTTCTAGAACATCCTAGAAATTACATAACGCTTATAAAATGTTGTGTTTGGCCACGAGTTGGCAGTTTTTCGGCTGTAGTTATATTGTAAGCTTTGAATTAGTGTGAATCCTGCGATTGCTTGACCATACAACTTGAGATTGTGTAATTCAAATAAGATCTGTAAGTGTGTGTACTTTTTATAAGAAATCGTTCAGGTGTAAATTGCTGCATTTGCGTGAAAGAGGAACACACACATACACACACACACACACACACACACACACACTTGATTTTATTTATAAGATTTAGAATAATTTTTTAATTAATTATTTAGAATCATGACTTGCAAGGAATTTCAGTTATACTTGACGTTAGAAGATGGAGCTAAAATTTTGAAGGAGATTAAAAGTTCAGAAAAATATTGACGTGTGTCATAATATAATTAGTAAATCGATGTATACTACTATATTTAATATGCTATGATAATTTCACTATTATTTACGATATTTGAATATTATGTATAATATTTTCAATATTATTCACGATGTTTAATTGTTAAGCATTATTTTAATAAATTTTTCTAATTTTGTTCGTTGTAACCGTTCAAGAAATCGTTTCAATTTGAAAAAAAAATTTGGTGTTAAAAAAAACTGAAATTTTTTTGTCCCGCATGGGCATTTAAAAAATCTGGCAACTCTACCTGAGCGTCACAACGCAACGCGCACGGGCGTATATGGGGAACCCAAACTTTATCTTAATCCCCGATTTTGCAGCCGAAATAGAGCTCGGAAGCTTTTTTAATTAAGAGATTAATGTTTTTTTTTGTGATCTTGTATCACGTAATCACCGCACACACAAAGAAATTGTTTGGATTGTTCACACATTTACGCGACATTTCAAATTATTCTTTTTTTCCTTCAAGGCGCTATTTTGGGTAACATACGCACAATTAAATGATAAGTAAATGAAAAAACTATAAAACTTCATTGCACACGAACAGACCCGCACCATGAAGCAGCTTGCGGCAGACTGAATGACTCGTAACTGCAAGTAGCCCTCTATGACAGATAACACAAGGAAAATTGATACGTTACGACTGGTTTGAAGGTGTCAGGAGCAGAAATTACATCATCCTACATTAGCTAAAACATTTTCTGCTGGGGTACTCGCAGCTTTGGTGTAGGTGTAGTTTTAATTCGTTCAGTTTATCATCTATATAGAAATTTGGTCAAGAATTGAGCCTCAAGTTTCTGAAAACCTGACGTCATAGCAAAATTTCGTTATCATTTTCATAATCAGAGATAAGAAATGGAGAGGAAACAACTACTTTTATCTGGTAAAAAAAAAAATGTTGAACAGTGTAATTGATAATAGTTTAAAAGTTGTACTTCGTAGGAGTGTATTGTTACATTTCTCTATATAGCATTAAGAATTTAGTAAAAATAATTAGTGGGGTGAAATTAGTGAGGTCCTTTTATGCCCTTCCATCGCAGTATTTACTTTGAGTGTGTATTGATCAAAGAGATGTCACTGAACGCAAATGCGTATTGAAGTATTTCGCGCTTTAGCCAAATATTTTCGGTAAGAAATTAGATTTTAATCCGGTAACATAATATAACTTCAGTGAAATGATGCTTGCACCGGTTTATTCCGTAATACGATAGCGTTTTATCGATCGAGTGTTATTTTCCTTCGTTATAGATTTGTAATTATACAGGGTGTCCCGTAAGTCCGGCATCATAGGAGAAATTCATATTTTTCTATTTCTACAAACCATAATTCATATTTTTCTCTTTCTACGGGCCATAATGTCTATGAGCCAATAACACAGAGTTGTGTTAGCAGACTTGTTGCAGTCTCTCTGACTCCGATTTCGTATGAGTAGAATTATCTGGATTCGTTCTTCCTTGCTCACAGACATTATGGTCTGTAGAAAGAGAAAAATATGAATTATGGTTTGTAGAAATAGAAAAATATGAATTTCTCCTATGATGCCGGACTTATGGGACTCCCTGTATAATAACTTGAAATGTTATTTAAACTTTTTGACACGTTTTGAGAATTCGTTTAGAAAAATAAATAAATATTTACTTTCCAAATTATTGTTGGCATTTTCAACTAAAAGTCAAATTAATTTTATTTTTTATTTAATGTACGCGTCTGTATATATTCGTTTCAGTCAATAATTCTTTTAATTTTGTTTTAATTTTTGTGATAATGTCGTTGGGAGAGAGAATATGATCACTGCTGTGTGGTGAAGCGTGTTTTCCTAACTCGATATATAAATAGTTGCGACAATCAGGTTTTGTTTGGAGATTTTTTTAATTGTGGAGCGAGGAAATAAGGAATTGTCGACGACGAAACCTCGCTATATACTTTATTAATATTAATTATCTTTTGTGTACGCGTTTGCTTGTTATTTTTATTTTTATTATTAAATCAAAGATTCATTTATTCTTAACGTTAAAGATTATTCGATTTTGTTTCACGGATACAATGCATTTAAATTTTAAAATTCAACTAAAACTTTCATTCGCGAAGAGTATAGGATGGAGTGTATATATATATATATATATATATATATATATATATATATATATATATATATATATATATATGATGAGGGGCGACAAGCTTGACCTTCGTGAAATGAGGAATCATCGTACGGAACATTTGAAAGGTTGAAAGGAAGGTGGTGTACACACACACATATATATATATATATTTTGTGAAGTGATGAGTTTCTCCAAAAAAACAAGTGTATTTCACAGCATCATCATAAAGCGAAAGCGTGGCATAACGCTGTTTTCTATTTTTCTCTCAACTTTTTCCACACACCAACAATCTCTCACAATGATGGTATAGTACAATTTTCATCAATGTAGAAATTTCTTTTGCGGTAAAAGATAACCGCCTATTGCCTCTTCTTTCTTTGACCTTCACTGCACATGAAAATTGCACTATTTCTTCTATAATAAAATAAAAAATATCCAAGATTCAGGTGGTCGGAGGCTGATTTCAAAGCAGCTGGAGAAGGCGCAAGAGTGAACCAAAAAGAATTTATATATATATATATATATCATCTTCTGCGGGACGTTCTTCTACACAAGCGTCGTTCTTTACATTATATATATATATATATATATATATATATATATATATATATATATACTACTGTGCAAAAGTCTTGGGCAGGTTTGGAAAAATCTTGTATTGATAAATTTTCTCAATTTCAAAGGTTAAAATATACGTGTTAGCTTCAAGATTTAGCATTTATTAGAGAACAATCACCATACGTACTGAAAAGTTATGTACAATTGTCGAAAGTCAGTTTTTTGTATGACCGCTCTTTTCTCGCAAAACTGCTGCGATTCGATTTGGAATGCTATCTTGGAGTTTTTTTTGTAAGAAATCCGCTGGAATGTTGTTCCATGCATTTAAAAGGACCTACCATAGCTCTTCTCTCGATTTTGGCTGCTTTTCTCGCTTCTTTCTGTCTAAATAATCCCAAACAACCTCAATAATATTTAAATCGGCTCTAGGGAGGCCACTCCATCAGTTGCGAGTCTCCACGTTCTTTTTTATTCTCCAAATAGGTTTTGACTACATTGGCAGTATGCTTAGGGTCATTGTCGTGCTGAAAAATAAAATTTTGTCCAATTAATCACCGACCTGATGGCACAGCATGATGAATTATAATCTGTCTGTATCTTTCTGCATTCAGTATTCCATCACTTTTGATAAAATCCCCAACACCATTTGCTGAAATGCAGCCCCAAATTTGGATAGATTCTCCACCATGCTTAGTTGTTGGCTGCAAACACATTTCCTTGAATTATTCTCCGTTTCTTCTTACATACTGTCTCTCTTTGTGCCAAAAATTTCAAATTTTGACTCTTCACTCCAGAGGACCCTTTTCTACTGATCAGCATTTCAATTCTTGCGATTTTAATCATATTTGAGCCTCTTTGACTTGTTTCTTTTCCTGAGAAATGGCTTTTTGATTGCCACTCGACCATTAAGACCATTTCTGATGAGTGATCTTCTCACGGTGGATGAGTGGACTCGTAATCCTGAAGTCTGGGCAAGTTCTGCCGAAAGTTTTGCACTGAATTTTCGTCTATTTCTGAGAGATGTTAGTTTAAGGTGTGTCTCATCGTTTTTAGAAAGTTTCTTTGGCCTTCCACTGTGCTTGTTTTCGACCTTCAACTTTGCCTGTTTCGCGCTGTTTCTTCAAAATTGCTTGAATACCACATCTTGATACCCTAGTTTGTCGCGATATTTTTGATTGAGATTGACCCTGCTCGTGCAATAATACCACCCGGTGTCGAGTTGCAATGGATATTTTAGCCATTGCTTAACCAATGTAAAATTTTATGCCTTTATCTGGAAAAAGAGAGAAAATTAACAATTAAGAAATTTTATTAAAAAAAATTAAATTTAATTTAGTTAGGAGCATTAAGCAATTACAAAAACATACAATAGAAGTTTTGTTTGCAAACTGTTACTGAATGAGCTTAGAATATCTTGTAAAATAGTATCTAGATTCCTAGAAGCTTTGTGTTAAATTCCGTTCTATCTCCAGCAGTAGCACGTTTTGATGAAACATCCGTTTTCTTCGTTAAACTGCCTAATAACTGAGAATATTAACAATGACTATATATTATAATTTATATTTATAATAAAACAACAGTAACGTGCTGAAATATTCGACATAATTATTTAAAAAAAAAAGAAAAAACGTAATTGTACAAGGGTGCCTAAGACTTGCACAGTAGTGTATATATAATACCGGGTGATTACAAATGATCTTACCGATTTTAAATATTTATAAAAAAAAATAAAGCTACAGCGAAAATCAAGATATACAAATAAAGAAGAATTCAAAAAGTCTTATTTACAAGCTATTGAAGTTTAATATGAACTCCTTTTGTTGTTCTGCAGAGATCAAAGCGGTATTCTGTTTCCCTTCATACATTTTGTAGTATATCATGCTGAACTTTTCTAACAGCCTCACGTATCCTTTCCTTCCAATGTTCCAAAGTTGTTGCCATTGGTGGAACAAAAACTTCATTTTTGACATAGCCCGAGAGGAAGAAGTCAAGATGGGGTTAGATCGGGCGAACGAGCAGGCCAAGGAATGGGCCCTCCCCGCCCGATCCAACGATCAGGCAATTGCTCATTCAGGAATGTTGTAACCTCATTGTGGAAATGGGGTGGCGCCCCATCCTGCTGAAACCACACATCAGCTTTGTCCTCCAGCTGCTGGTGCATCAGCCACAGATGTAGCATATCGCGGTAAATGATACCGTTAATTGTTTGTTCAGCAAAGAAGAATGAACCGTACGCTTTCTCAGCGGTCAGAGCACAAAACACGTTAACTTTAGGGCTATCTCTGACGTGTTCAATATTACAAATAAAAATTCGCTGAAATATTCTTTATTTGTATATCTCGCTTTTCGCCGTAGCTTTGTTAGTGTTAGTGTTCCGTGCGTCGGTCTTTCTTCACAAGGTCAAGCTGTTGGCCTCACCTCTAGGCCTGGCTTGGTAGAGGAGCGAGTTGCTCTCGCAATCTTCATTGCACATAGCCAGGCATACCCAGCTTATTTGATACCGTCCTGAACCAGGCGTCTCGTCTTTTGAAGAATTCCATTTTAGCACCAGTTTCTGATCTCCTTCGGAAGCTGGTTAAATAGTCTTCGACCCCCTGACAACCAAATTATTTTCCTTTAGAGTTGAGGATGTCCCTTGTCCGGTCTTTAGTTTGGGAACTACATATTCTACCCATTATTTCCTTTCCCTGACCCAAGGACTGCGGTTCACGTCAATAAACGTTATAAATTTTTTCATATTTTTTGCGCATACTGTGATATCGGGGCTGACGAAAGCCGCAGTGCAAGGGTTAAGGGCCTGATAATGGTGCGCGTCCTCGTTTTCCTTTTCGCATAGCTCTAGAAGTAGTTTGGGATTTCCAAGTTATTACTTCTACCGCATTTTCTTCCCTCTCTGTATGGCCCTTAATTAGGGCTTGTACAGGGTGTCCATAAATGATTACCCTGATTAAAGCATGCTATAACTTTCAAATAAACACACGTATTCAAACACAGTTTTAATCATAAGTAGATAAACATACAAAGTTTTGATACATACCGGTAGTTAATGAACTTAAGCTTCCACATGTGCACCCCTAGTGGCACGTAAAATGTCTAAACGGTATTCACACTCACGCCACACATTTTCCAACATTTGTGGGTTAACTGTTGCAATTGCATCCGTAATGCGTTCTCGCAATGTCCTGATATCTGGAACAACTGTTGCATAAACCAAATCTTTAACATGACCCCAGAGAAAGAAATCCAGCGGGGTAATGTCTGGTGATCTTGGAGGCCGTGGGATTGGCCCGTCCCTGCCAATCCATCGATTTGGAAATGTTACGTCGAGAGTTTCACGAACAACATGCGCCCAATGAGAGGGTGCCCCATCTTGTTGGAAGATGACAGTTGGCTGCCTGTCCTGCAGCTGGGGGATGGCATAATTGGTGTGCATATCCAGGTACACAGTTGCGGACACAGTGTTCTCAGCGAAGAAGAAAGGACCAATTATCTGGTCATGCATTAGTCCACACCAGACATTGATCTTCGGACTGCCCCAAATATGCTCCCTTACGGCACGTGGGTTTTCCGATCCCCAAATACGCACATTGTGTCTGTTGACTCTACCACTAAGATGAAACGTAGCCTCGTCTGAAAAGCAGACACGTAACAAGAAGTCATTATCCTCGTCAATGCTGTTCAAAATGTCAATAGCGAATTGTTCACGTTTTTGGACGGTCATCAGGCTTCAGTGCTTGAACAATTTGCACCTTGTAGGCGTGTAACTTCAAACGTTTGTGTAACACCTTGTGCACCGTAGACTTCGGTATCTTTAGTTGGCGTGAAGCTTGTTTCACCGATTTCCTTGGTGACCGTGTGAGAGCAGTTTGAATGTTTTCCATCGTCCAATCGGAAACTGATGGTCTACCACTGCTCTTTCCCTTTTCCACGTTTCCAGTTTCTAAGAATTTTTTCATCCACGACTTAATTAACTTCACATCAGGTGGATTCTTTCCATACTTTGTTCTGAACCTTCGCTGAACACTGACAGGAGATTTTGTTTCTGCAAGCCACACAACACATTGTGCCTTCTCTGTCACAGACGCCATCTTACTGAACAGCTACTACAGCGCTCCTAGCGGCGAATGCGGTAGACGAAACACACCAGCACAGAAACTCTATGCGTGTACGAGATCACCTGTAAAAAGAAAACGGATGTTAAGATTTGTCATTAGAACATGAGAGCATACTGTTTTCAGGGTAAACATTTATGGACACCCTGTATTTCTCTATCGATACTCTCCGGTTTTTCTTGTATCACTTTTCTAGAATTAATTAACTTCTCAGCTGCTCTCTTTCTTTTGCGGAATAGTTGTTCGCTTTTGCCTCTCGAAAAAATTCCTCTTTCTTTTTGGCTGTGCTTTTGGAACATCTTTTTCAAAAACTTTTCGGCTCTTTTCTTCCAAGGTTGTTAGCATTTCTTCGGTTGTTTTATCCTCTAAAGCTGTTTTCCACTCTATTTGGGACATGTGGAATCTGATTTCTTCCCAAATTATCGTCTTTGAGTTTAGGTTAAAAATCTCACATTTGCTTCTTTGTTCAGTACGAGTTTTTTCTTTAAAGGCTGTTGCCATATTAGTTGATATCTTGATTTATATCATCCATTAAGTTGTTGTTGTTCGTGAATACCAGATGTAGGCAGCAGGGTTAGTTGACTTAAATCACTAATTTAAATCATGATTTAAATCAAATGATTTTCTTTGAATCACTGATTTAAATCAGTATATGAATAAATATAAAAAACAATAAAACGGGAAAACTACTAATTAATTACTACAGTATAGGTAATACATAAAGAATGGTAATGAACTTTGCTGTTTATTTTTCACTAAAACAAGGTTATAGAATTTAATTATAGCTCTATTGATTATAGTGACAAATTAAGATATCCGTGTTAACTTTTTTTAAACATTAATTAAAATCCTAATAGCCACTGGCCTAAAGTGAATAAGCATTTTGTAGAATATATTTATTATTTCTCTAAGCATCAATAATAATTAATTTAAATTTTTATTCCACTGATTTGATATAAACAATATTTCATTTCTAGAAAACTTTTTTAAGGTCATCTGGTCATGATAGTTTAATTTGCTGACCCAAAGCAAAGAATTATGGAGTTAAAACTTAAAAAATATATATATTTCTAAAGTGTGGTGGAGCACTGTCAGCTGCGCAAGTTTCAACAGGATAGCGCGAAGGAGTGTCTGATAAACGTGTCACAAGATAGTATACTATCTTTTTAGAATACACTAGAGCAGTGATGGGCACAGTTTTCAGTGTCGAGGGCGCGACTTTCAATCTAGAAATTTACCCGCGGGTTAATAATAATAATATGTATCAAATCAAGTTTTTTATAAATATAATTTAGAAATATCTTATAAAAGGGCGTCAGTTGAGGTAAAGCAAAAATATGAAGAATAAGATAGTTTTATTGCTTAAATTCCAAATTAACAGTTATATATTTATTCATTTTGACAAATTCAAACATCTAAGTTGCGTTTGATCTGCCAGTAATTTATAATTTGGCGTGTAAGTCGTTACAGCTGAGAGATGTACACAGTCATCAAGGTGTTCGTTACTGAGCACATTTCTCTTTTTCGATTTGATGCGTTTCATGCTTGAAAATGTTGATTCGCGCAAATATGTTGATGCAAAATATGCATTCAGCATTAATGCAATTTTCTTGATATTTGGAAGGAATGAGTTTAAATAATTACATAAAGTGAAGTCGGGTTTGTCATATTAATCAGAAATGGCCTCGAGGGCGACGAATGCCCACTCCTGCACTAGAGTATATATACAGGGTGTCCCGTAAGTCTGGACCCATAGGGATTTATAATATATTTTTTTATTATGTTATTATTATTATTTTATTATTATTTTTTATTATGATTTTTATTTGTGGGGCCACTTGAAAGCCAAAGTGTACGAGGTCAAACTTCAGAACATTTTCCACCTTAAAGCATGCATTGTGGAGGCGTGTCAAGAAATTTCTGCGACTGTGATTCAGGAAGTGCTGTCGCAGTGGAGATTGCGTCTTCAACTATGTGTGCGACACAACGGCGGACACTTTGAACAGATTATGTAATAAATTTTTGGACTATTTTGTAATTTTATTATTTTTCCCTATGGGTCCAGACTTACGGGACACCCTGTATGTATAAATAAATATGCTAAAAAATATGTTCTGAAATGGGAATAAAGAGAAAAAAAATCAATTAAATGAAGAAACACACAAAAGAAGCTCAAAGATGACATAGCTGTTTAAATAGCTAATACAATAGTTTGCTTCAATTACTTCATGTTATTAGTGTTACAGGAACTTATAGGAATGAAAAGGATCTTTTTTGACTTGTTGTTTCAGTGTATCTTGAACATGGAGAAAAAATCAAATAAATCTGATTTTTTTTATTTAAATAAAAAATAAAAAATCACCATCCCTGGTGGGCAGGTATTTTTTCTGGTGTTATCCGTTATCTCCTTTGTTCACATAAATTTATTTGTTAGTTAAGCTTGTACCTGGTCTTCTCTTGTGCCTCCCTTATCCTGGTATATATATATTTTTTTCTTTTTTCTTCTCGTCCTTTCCTATTTTATGAATGGAAAATTAAAATCTCCCATATTGAGGTTGGGGAGTTGATGGATTTTATTAGGTTTCTGATATCAGGAATGGCGTACAAAAAATTTTCAGTTGGAGTGTTCGGAGGTCTGTAGATGACTGTAGGTACCACGTTTTATAGTTTTTCTATTTTTATTGCTAAAAGTTCCATGAAGCTGTTTGATTTACCTACACGAATCATATGGCAGAGACGATATTGCGTGTATGTGTAGCACAGCCACCTTTACGTCTCGCTGTTTTATCAGCTCTTAGTAAGTTGTAACCATCGATATGTACTTCTTTCTTATCTATGCAATATTCGCAGTTTTCACAGTCTCCTTGGCAATCTTTAAGATGTGTTTGCGAGAGGCACGCGATGTCCCCCCTTGTTTCATCCATAAATCCTTTCAGGTATGAAACTTTTTTAGTGAGTGGTTTGGTTTGGTTTTAGCCCTTGAATATTAACCAGGACAATATTTATGTTCTTATTTTTACGATGTCCCTCGTGCGTTCCAAATTTTTTATCCTTCAGTATCGTGTGTTTTTGTAGCCCTTTTATGGTCCTCCGGTTCACGATTTGTATACATAGGTTCCTTTTCGCTTTACTTATTGTCCTTTGAGTTTGTTTGGAGGTGATGACAGTAGCATCTTTTTTAGTATTTGCAGGTTCCATGTCTCGCGTAATTTTTGCAAATGGCGGGGTGGTGTAGAATTTGCACCCGTCACCGAATTTGCATTGACTATTATTATAGTAGAATTCGCACATGGTGCAGTGCTCTTACATACATTGCCCTCTCTTATATCTGCAATTGCCATTTGCATAACATCTGCATATAAATCCTTCCCCATTTTTACTCGGGGCATTTGTTTTTTATGTTTTTCATACTCTTATTTGGAGATCACTTCAGACTTTTCGGGGTTGCCACGTTCTTGTTTTGCTATTTACAGTAGTGTTCTCCGGTTGATATTTGTTATATATATAATATATATATAAGCAAACAACCACAGGGAAAAAGGAAAAAACACGAAATCCGAGCGCTTTCGTGATATATTCACATCTTCAAGGACAAGAAAGAAATATTTCTTTCTTGTCCTTGAAGATGTGAATATATCACGAAAGCGCTCGGATTTCGTGTTTCTTTTTCCTTTTTCCCTGTGGTTGTATGCTTATTAATAAGATCACGTGTTATTCTGTGATTTTACTGCATATATATATATATATATATATGTGTGTGTGTGTGTGTGTGAGAGCTTTTACCTGTGATTTGTGCGTAATTTCATGTCGATGATAATCTAATAAATTGGAGGACGAACATTATTATTTTTAAAAGTTTTTAATCATTTTGGGTTTCGTTAAGGTATGTTTGGTGGGTTCCATTAACAAAATTTAAAGCCCCGTTTTTTACCATATAATATATGTTTTTTTTCGAATTTCAACCCGGTTGGCGGTTTTAATCTAAAAAGTCGAAATTCAAATAACTCGGATGATATTAACCTTTCAAAGGTTCCGTGCGATGATTCCTAATTTCACGATGGTCAAGCTTGTCGCTCCTCCTTTCGAGTTAGCCTGGTGAAGTAGTGAGTTGGTTTCGTATACTCTCCACCTCACATAGCCAGGTACGCCCGGCTCATTGGGGATTGTTCTGAGCCAGGTGTCTAATCTTCTTTTGAAGATGTCCACTGCAACGCCATTCGTGTTCCTTAGGTCTTTGGGCAGCTGATTAAACAGTTTTGGTCCTCTCACAACAAAACTATTTTCTTTAAGGGATAAGGATGTTCCCTGTCTAGCCTTTAATTTGGGAACACGAGTCTTCTTTTTCGATTTTCTACCGTTGTTTGGGGAGTTACGGGATTCAGAGTCAGATTAGGGACTAGTTTCTCTATTATTTTCCAAGTGTAAATGATGGTGTATCTTTCTCTTCTCCTTTCCAGTGAATATAGATTTAGTTCGCGGAACCTTTCCCAGTAATTTAGTTCTTTGCACCCCTTGATCTTTGCTGTGAATCTTCTCTGAATCCCTTCTAGCTGTCTAATGTCTTCTTTTTCATATGGGAAATGTTAGGACCGAGCAGTATTCCACTTTGGGTATGATCAGTGATTTCAGTAGAGGTATCATTATATTACTATCCCTTCGTTTAAAGGTTATCAGTATCTGCCCCAGTTATTCTCTTTGCTCTGTTTACTGCTATCTTATTTTGTGTTTCAAATTTCGCATCATCAGTCATTACAACCCCTAAATCTTTTGCTCTAGAATTTCTCTGAATTTCCTGTTCATTTGGGGTATAATATTCCATGGATTTTGTCTTCTCTTTTTCCGTACCGTAACAGCTGAAATTTCTCAGTGTTAAACTTCATATTGTTGTCTTCCGTCCACTTGTGGATTCTGTTCATGTTGGTTTGTAGAGATTCTATATCTTCTGGGTTTCTTATTTTTCTACTGATCTTTGTGTCATCCGCAAAGGATGTTACTGTGCTGTCTCTGGTAACGTCCTCATCTACGAGTATGTCAGTTAGCATGATTATGAAGAGTAGTGAAGCTAATGCTGTTCCTTGTGGTACTGAGCTGAGGACCTCTGATTCTGATGAAGATACTCCTTGTACTTTAACGACTTGCCGCCGCTCACTAAGGAAATTATATATCCATTTCCCTACTTTTCTTGTTATTCCCATATATTTCAGTTTATGTATTATGATTCCATGGTCACACTTGTCGAACGCTTTGGCAAAGTCTGTGTATATTAACATCATAGTTTTCATTACTTTCAAGTGCATCAATAATGTTGTTGTAGTGTTCCATTAGTTGTGATAGGCATGATCTGCCTGACCGAAACCCATGTTGGTTATCATTGAATTTTTTCTGAGTTTCCAAAAAGTTATAGATTTTCTGTCTAGCTATTATACCTTGGTTTTTACACATCTAGTTATTTGTTTCAGAATAACCTAACGTAACATGACAAAAAATGTTGAAGAAAATCCGGGCGATGTATTTTTTCCGATGTATTCAAGAAATCTGAGCAAACTGGAAATATATACAATATGTTACAGTCAGTCTAAAATTAGGCAATTTGTAAATTAAAATTTTAGCCAATGTGTCAAATTGTGATATACACAAAACCTAATCTAACGTAATGAATTTTTAGGTATCATATTGGAAAATACCAGTGGGCATGCATAGGCAGCATTACCAGAAAGGTAAGGTAGGTTAGGTTAGGTTAGGTTAGGTTAGGTTAGGTTTTATGTGTATCACAGTTTGACACCTTGCCTAAAATTTCAGTCAATTTAAAAATTGCTTGATTCTAGACATTGACTAATATATATATATATATATATATATATATATATATATATATATATATATATATATATATATATATATATATATATATATATATATACGGGGCTCCAATAAACCTTAGCCCCCCCCCTCCCCCCGCCCATGGCCTAAACCATTAGAGGTAGAGTAAAACTAAACATACTTTACAAAGAATTTAATCCTGCATTTAATGAGAAACAATTAAAACTTGGTGTTCCCGCCATTGGCTTCCAAGACAGCCTGAATTCGCTTTGGGTAGCTTGGCAAAAGTGACGTGAATAGATCTTGATCGTTACGCAAATTTGCTAAAACAGTTTCAATGTGTTGCGTCATTGTATCCTTCGGAAATCGATTTGCTGCAGGTTCTTGAAACAAGAGACATTCAACCTTGTCCTTTATAACTGATCCAATGTGTTCACAGACGTTCAGGTCAGGAGAATTTCCTGGCCATTCTTCATTTCCAAAGAAATCGATCTCATGGTTCCGCAACAACTGTTGAGTGGCTAATGCCTTAAAGCAGGGGGCCTTATCGTGCAGAAGTGTGACCTGATCGACATCCATAACAGTGTTTGGGTTTCTTAGAAAAGGAATGACATGCTGGGATAGAATAATATCACGAAAATACTGTCCATCCCAACTCTGACCATTTGGCTTCAGCACCCACATGAGCTTCTTTGCAGTGAACAAAACAAACACACCAACACAGTCTGGACTTTTTAATAATTCGCGATAATGTTCATTGTCATCGATTTCATCTGGCGTTGTGGCCCACACTCGATGATTTTGGTAGTTAGGCCGACGTGTTACGTAAACAAAAAATTCATCGGAGACAGCTAAATGCATGAAATCATCCACATCCCAATCTTCAAGATAATGGGCAAACCACATTCTGTCATCGATGTTAAGTTGAGTTTTTCTTGGCTTTGGAAGTTCATGCCAAGGCTTTAAACCTTGCCTATGACGGTACAGTCGAATGATCTCGCCACTAACGATCTTTCCTCTCAACACTTCGATCTCTCTAGAAAGTTTAGCGCAGCTGTTTTTCCGCTTACGGCTTACGCGTACCGCTTTCAATGATGTCCGTTGTTTCCTGAGAGAGTGGCAAATTTGGACGCCCAGATTTGGTTGTATCCATTTCACATTCATCCAAAGTTTTATTCCAATTTCTTTTGACGAGGTCCTCACTTCTTCGCAACTTTTTGGCAACCCATGAACGTGTTATAACGGTGGCTCCAGCATCTCGAGCTTTCCGAAATGTTACTGCTCGTATGCGAGCTATCACAGGTTGCCTCTCCGAATCACCAATTAATTGAGAAGCCATTATATTATCACTTTATCACCTAGAGTAATTTTAATACCTGCAATAAGTAAAGAATTTTATATATTTTTATAATCACTAAAAACTATTTCGATATAAGTAAACATGTAAGCTGCAAATGGGGGGGCTAAGGTTTTTGGAACCCCTTATATACACACACACACAAACTCAGAATGGTCCTCTGAGAAACTTACGTTATATATTATATATATATATATATATATATTTAGGGTGGATCGATTTTACATTTTTTTCGATTTCCATATTCTAATAGAGACAAAAACTTGCGCATGCATGACAAAATAGCCTCTGCAAAATCTTAGCTTAATAGGTAATCATCTTCTGCCCCGGCAGAGCGATGAAAATCATATTTTAGTAGTCAAAAACGTATTTTTCTTATAATTTTTAAAATATTTCAATATGCGTGTGTGTTATTTCATGCCTAAGCAACGATATAAATGCTATGGGAATATATAAATGCATTATTTAAGACAAAGAGCCGATCTGAAAATAGGTAATTTATATACCTATTTTCAGATCGGCTCTTTGTCTTAAATAATGCATTTATATATTTCCCATAGCATTTATATCGTTGCTTAGGCATGAAATAACACACACGCAAAATTTTATGACTCTAGGCTAGGGTTTAAAAATACGTTTTTGACTACTAAAATATGATTTTCATCGCTCTGATATATACACGGTGAACCAAAAGTAGGTGGACAGTAGGTTGAATACGGTTTGTGTTATATTATATTATAACTATGGTGTTCATTATAACTATGGTGTTTGTGTTATATTATATTAAATATTATAACTAAATTTATTTAAATTTTATTTTGTATTATAGTATACAAAAAAATTAAATATGTATTCTCAAAATAAACGTTATCATTTACTGTCCACCTACATTTGGTTCACCCTATATATATATATATATATATATATATATGATTAAGAAAATTAAGAGGTTAAATGTTTACATAGTAAAGACTGTTTTTGGGTTCAGGTGAGCGGATGAACCCAAGAAGGAAAATCGTTGAGAATTATCTTGGGAGGAAATTGTTATGTCTAAGAATTAATATTAAATTATGCAAATGGTGACTCGTTACTCATTTCTCAACAATTTTTTTTTTCTCTTTTATAATGTGAATTTATGGTGTGAATTAAATAAATTGGACATTTACAGAACTGAAATGTAATTGTGGAAAGGGTCATAACATGGATGTAATGTCTTCACTCATCATTCACCCTCTACTAATGGTCGCCGCCTTTATTTAACGAGTTCGTTAAATTTAGTATGTAGATGAATCTGATGGTAGTGGAAGGTACCCCATGCAGTGTGTGTGTGTGTGTGTGTGTGTGTGTGTGTGTGTGTGTGTGTGTGTGTGTGTGTGTTTGAAAGTGAAAAACAAATAGAATGAGGGAAGTATAAGTAAATTGGTTTCTTAGCTGGAAGTGCAGACTAATTAGAAGACTTAGTTTTTAATTGGGTTTTGTGGAGGATTGTGGAGGGGGGGGAGGATGGGGACTGCGACGGAACGCTTTGACGAAATGGAGAGAGGAAAACTGGTTGAATGATCCCTCTTTGGTTGCCTGTGTTTTTTTGTTGTTTTCATTATCAAGAAAGTTTGTATTTCGCATTTAGATTTCTCGTCCATTTTATCAATGGTATACTGGAGTGAATGAATATACAGGGTGTTCCCATAAGTCCGGTCTTGTAGGAAAATTTATTTTAAATTAAATTTACAAAAGTAATACATTACAACTAAAACAAATGTTTAAATTGATGTCTTGTTTTGGGACCTTTTTTAATTGTAGAGAGAGAAAAGGCAGAGGCCTTTTCCTGAGGAATGTAACTCGCTTCCATATTAGCCATTGCGTGTTATCTACTCGCAACAAAAAGAAAAAGCTCCCAAAACAAGACATCAGTTTCAACATTTTTCTTTCAAATGTATTACTTTTGTAAATTTAATTTAAAATAAATTTTCCAATGACACCAGATTTACGGGATACCCTGTATATATATATATATATATATATATATATATATATATATATATATAAATTTCCCTCTTTCTTCGAAATATATTTTTTTAAAACTTGATTCTTGGCTGGAAGTCTCTTGTGAAATAGGAAATGAAATTAATCAGTCTTGTACCGACCTTCGAGTGGAAGGTCTGCAAGAAAAATAATTTTTAGTAGCGTAGCAAGATTTTTTTTTTCTTTTTAACCACGAGTGACGGAGTGGCGAGGTTCATACACGGTTAGGAAAGGAGGAAAAACTGGGGAAAAGGATAGTTAAAGTGGTTTCCACATTAATGGTGTTGGAGAGGAGGGAAAGAGTTCGTGTTTGAGGTGAGTTTAGCGAATGTAATAATAATAATCGTCGGTGCGTAATTAAGGTTGATTTAGGGCGTTGTTGGTGTTATTGCTGAATAAGCGTCTTCCCTTTCTTTTGAAATGGTTATTGTGTTGGCTCCGCCGACCAAACTAGCGCGTCATAAAATTACTCAACCACGCTGTAGAGTTGTTTCTAGAAGACTAAAGAATTCCACGTTTGTTGAACAATGGTGCTTTACGTTGAGTACCTTAGAACAGACACAGTAATGTGTCAATATATATATATATATATGATACACACAGACCGTGCATGGAACACGGAACTCTTCTAGGAAAATTAAATCCATTATAGTTGAGGTTTAAGTTTTGCTTTTTGGCTAAAAATATAATAGTTACCCCTTTTTCTTTGATGTATTCAATCTGACGTGAAGGCAGCGAGTCTTTTGCTTATATTGAGGTTCTAAATGTAGCTGGGCTAGGCTGCTTTAAACCCTAGATCCTGTCCCAAAGCTGGATCCTATCTGCTTTGCAGATAGCTGGTGAGGGAAGCTATATTTTTGGGACCTCTCTGCGAGTGACCCGTTGCCCACGTCGGGCTAACATCATGAAAAAGAAAAACTATAGTATTTGTCATTTACCATTAATTATTCGGACTATAGTGGATTTAATTTTCCTAGAAGAGTTCCGTGTTCCATGCACGATCTGTGTGTATCATAAAAAACCTCAGGGAACCATTCTGAATTCATTCCCATATATAAAATATACCTTATGAACCTTATGTTGTTTCGTGCGTTGGTCTCTCTTCACACGGAGGTCAAGCTGGTGGCCCCGCCTCTAGGTCTGGCCTGGTGGAGGAGCGAGTTGCTTTCTTGCGCTCTCCACCGTACATAGCCAGGCACTCCCAGCTCATCTGGTACTGTCCTGAGCCAGGCATCCAGTCTTTTCTTGAAGACTTCAACTTTGACCCCCGTTACGTTTCTGGCGAATATGGAAGGTGATCAAGCAATTCGAAGCCCATCTCTCTGATGGCAGCTATCGCAACTACAGACTTGTGAGCAGGAACATTGTCCTGGTGAAACAGGACACTTCAACTGGGTTTCCCTCGTCGCTTTTGCTTGATGGCTTCGCGCAGTATTCTCATTACTTTTATCAAGGTAGTCATTGAACACAACTCCCTTTGCATCCCAGAAAACAGAGGCCATGACCTTGCCAGCTGAGCCATAACACGAAACTTCTTGGGAGTTGGTGAAGACGGGTGTTTCCAAGACACGCTTCGTTGTTTTGACTCTGGATCGAAATGATGAATTCATGTTCCATCCATAGTAATAAATCTAGATACAAATTTTTCTGGATCTTGCTGGAAAATGCCCAAACATTGTCTTGAAATTTGAACTCTAGTTCTCTTCTGGTTGTCAGTCAACATTCGTGGCACCCATCTTTGCATACACTTTTTTAAGCTTTAATTTGTCTGTTAATATTGAATGTGTGCTGCCAAATGAAATGTCGACATTCTCAGCTATAAATCGAACACTAAGTCGGCGATTATTCACGACAAGATCATTGACTTTTTGGACATTTTCTTCAGAAGTTGATGTTGATGGCTGGCCAGACTGTTCATCATCTTTGATCGACATGTTGCCCCGTTTGAATTCCGCACACCAATTTTTAACAGTAGAATAAGATGGGGTAGAGTCTCCTAATGTGTGCTGCATATCTTCAAAAACGTTTTGGGGAGTCTTATTCTTCTTAGAGAGAGATTTAATGACGGCGCCTATTTCAAATTTGTCCATTTTCATAAAGTTTATTACATTACTTCACATTACAACCCGTAAAACACAAAAATATTTTGATTAGCGTTTTTATATTTTATACACATTTAATAATAGTTGTACTAGATATGGTGTAAATTTGATCTCCCAATACCCATTATATCTAGGTCAGGCTGAGAACTTTATGATCACCCCCTCGTAGAGGTGGTCCTTTTTTTTTTATAGGCAGTATAATTCGCGAGTGTACCTAACGAAAAGAAATCAATTAATTAATAAGAATGGAACAAATGTTTTGTTTGCTTCAATTTCAATATTACAACCTTGTGTGGAAGGGAAATTTTTATTCACACACACACACACACACACACACACACACACACCACACACACACACACACACACACTGGCATAGCCAGAAAAAAAATTGTGCTTTTTTTTTCAATTGATGTTCTATTTGTTAAGTTATAATTGGTTTTATTGAATGTTTTATTAAAATATAATGAAGGTAAATTTGTTTGAAGATTTGGTCAGTCAGGCACACCTCACTTGGTTCTCTAAACCTCGTGTTTTTGTTTTAGGTGTTCTGGAAATAGGGTGGCCATTTCCAAAAAGAGGACACTGTGTATGTGGCCGTATGTTAATATATATATATGCGCCTCGGTGGTGTAGTGGTTAGCGTCGCTGACTACAAATCCATAGGCCCCAGGTTCGAGACCCGGCGCGCAGCAAAACCCAGCTGTTCATCCTTCCACACAATAAAGAAAGTGGTTGGTAGATAAATGGGTACCCTAAGTGGCCTAGTGGTTAAGACGCTGGGCTGCTGATGGGGCGTGGTTCGGATTGCACGTTAAACTGTAGGTCTAAGGTGGAGTGAAAAGCTTGACCTTCGTCAGAATGAACAATTCGGCGGAAGCTAACCAAAGGTTACCAAAGGTATATATATATATATATATATATATATATATATATATATATATATATATCATAACATTATATATATTAACTGAGAGAAATAAATATTAATTTTTACTCGTTGGGCAGACTGACTGTCCGACTCGTAGTCATGAAATTGAAAACAAGTGCGGCTTATCAGCAGTGTTGTCAACTACATATAATAAAAATACGTTAACAATTATTATGGCCTTCAGTACCCGCTATTTTAAGTGTACCTGAGGTAATTTATATAATTCTTTTTAGCCAGACCCCAAAAAGGGGGACAAATTAACGTCCGGCTCAAGGTGGCTCCGGATGGAGGACAGAGTGCTCAAAAGGCGGACTGTCTGGCCTAAAGCCGGACGTCTGGCAACACTATCTGGAAACCTTAACTTTTTTCCCCGACTTAAACATTTTGGGGTGAGCTTTCGCCCCTCAGCCCTCACCCTGCAAACACCCATATATATATATATATATATATATATATATATATATATATATATATATAGTACATAATCATAAATTGTTTCATTTCAACCAGGAAAATTAGCAGAATTTATGCTGGATAACCTGGAAAATGACTGGAATTTGGTTTCATGAATTGCTTTGTCACCCTGGTTGAGAATTCGGAGGATTCAATACGAGAACAAGTTAGGTCATTGCTTACATATACGCAACATCTATTTTTGGATTGAAATTGAGTATAGAGAAAGTAGGAGAGTATAGAAAAGGGGCTGCTGTCAGTCGTCTCAGACACCCGAGTTTCAGTGAGGAAGAGAAGATTAGGTTTAGAGGAGGAGAGGTGGTGTTTAACAGATTGAAAACTTGAGAAAAGGCCAGAAATGTTGCTGAAGTTCATGAAAAGTGAATCAGGCAGAGGCCCACAACATCTCAAATGAGTAGTAGTAGCAGAACCAGTTCCTCTGCTTGGGTTTGCGTTGCCAGTATCGGCAGTGAGGGAGCCAGAAGTGGGGACATCATGGTCCTCTCTCTCCCCAGGAGACTCCGAGGCTCTTGAAGTCGTTGCCATTATTTTTTTTAGATTTTGAAAAGATTATGTAGTGTGCAAGATGCATGTATGCAGTGAAGAATAGAGAGAAATGTGTGTGTGAGAGCATGTTGGACAGCTTATAAGGTAGCTGAGACACGGAAAAAGATCAGTTAAGGAGGACAGTGACAGGAGAAACGAGTTGCAGCACTCCCTGTCGCCTGCCTAACGTCCCACCCCCGAATACTTTCATGATCGATTGATGTCTACAATCTCTCTCTCTCTCTCTCTCTCTCTCCACACACACACACACACACACACACACACACACACACACACACACACGCTGGGTGGCGCGGAATTAATCTTTAAATTGCTGTCGTGTTTATGTTGGCCGCCAGACACCGTTCAACAAATTGCAGGAGCTCCAACAACACATTAAAATATATTCGCAGCATATCGAGGGCACAGGCTAAGTCGGCCAGTGTCGTAACACCGCTTCTCGTCAATCAGCCAAGTTAAGCGACATAAGGTCTGGAGAGTAATTGGATGGGAGACCGTCCTCTCCGCCCAGATTATGTTGCGACCCGTGGTTCGGATCGTACGTAAAGATGTAGGTCCCCTCCATCATACGACCTTAAGTGTTGCGAAGGAGGCTAAACAACCCCATGAACGACTATCCAGGACGCCGTTCTTCGACCGATAGTGGAAGAATTTTAGGATAAATATATTCAATCGACCTATCAAATTAGCAGGAAGTCGAAACTTGGTACACTTGTAAACTGAACCCTACTGATGAATATATTAAAAGTCCCAACAAATCCAAGTTGTGCTCCAGCCGCCATCTTGGAAAATGGCGGCCGAATTTCGGTTTTTTGGAAATAACTTCAAACCCGTAAAAGATACGAAAATTTACCAAGAGAGCAAAATCATTCTACATAAAAAGGCAAACATTTTCTGTTCCCAACTTTGTTTTGTACGATGAAAAATAAAAAAGTTACGCAAAATACAAAATTCCTTTATTCTATGAATCAGTGCAGACATGACGTTCAAACTTGGTTAATGGGTAGAAATTCGAATATTTTGTTGCAATTTATTATTTCAGAACCATGACAGTTTGTTTTTTATAGGTAGTTTGGTAAAAAAGTAAAGCACAACAGAAAGAGCTAGAGAAAAATACTGTAATGTAATTTTTTTGATGACGGGTAGGAGCTAAGTTATCGGTTTGGAGTAACATTATTTAAAACAGTTATTTTATTCCTTCATTAGACATCTAAGTATTGAAAATGGAAATAATTATGAATGCTATTCTCAATACATACATTACTAATATATTTTATGTAAAATATAACATGCATTTTTCCTTATCTTGTATACTGAAGAAAACTGTAACATAGGAAGAATTTTCATGTATTGATGATGACCATGATGTTCAGACAGGTTTTATGGATTGAACATAAAATAACATCTTATTGAATGGTCACAGTAATCCTTAGACACTTGGGAACATCACTATAGCTAACTATAATCGTCTGTTGTTACCTAGAATGAAAATGTAGTAATCTAAGTCTTGGAGTGCAACGCAGTAATACAGTATATAGCTTTAACACTAAGGCACTGTGTGACATCTCTAATGTTGAATAAAGTCATCTAACATGAGCTAGGAAATAAAATGTAATTGTGTCTCCCTGTTTTAAGTATAATTTTCTAATTACTACGCAAAAATAAGCTAGATTGTACATTTATTGCATTATGTGTAGTCATATTGCAACACACTCAGTTATCAGTTGTTTAGTAGCGTTTCAACATAAGAGTTCTCGCAGGTAGTTCCTTCACATCCTCCACACATCGCTGAGCACAGCAAACCAAACTGTATGCACTTGCATCTCTTGGTGCATCCTAGCTTGCAGTTACATGAAATGAGGTTAAGAAGTTGTGATGGAGCGGCTTCCTTGGTAGTAGGGACAGGCCTCAGTGATTTCCCTGTCATGGACCATCCCCACTCTGTTGGCTCCAGGCAGTTTCCTAACCATTCTTGGACTTGCAAGTACACTCTGTATGAGTGTTGCTCTGCTGCTGCACTGGTCGGAGGTAGGGATGCTAGTTGAAAAGATGTATCTAACTTCTTTTTTGCTACTATGCGATTATACATGAAGTATCTTAGCTCATCCAAGGACTTTGATTTTGATCCGTACATTTTTAAGAGGAACTTTTCCCCAGCAGCTTTGATATCTTCTTTACTGGCATCCTTTTGGTTAAATATTTTCATTTCTTCTCTCATTTCTGTATGGTTCTGTAGAAGTTGGAGACCTCTAACTTTTCCTTTTTTATACAAAGCTGATGTGGTATCACATCCAGTCATGGCGTGAGCAGATAGCAAAACTTCACAAGCCTTCCCCATGTTCACTAGTCTCATCTGTCTTCTTGTTTTCATACCATTGTTCTGTTAAAATCCTCCGTCCTGTGTGAGTGAAGCTAAATATGTTATGTCGGGAATGCAGATCTGTACAGATTATGCTTGACTTGTAGTGTGAAAGGAACTTACACTTAAGCCAGTGGTCACTGTAAAGGTCTTTTTGTGCACCAGAAACTTCCATCATAATATCTTTCAGCTCACGCAAACTGTACTGACACTCATCATTACTTTCAATGTATTCCAAATTTTTTTTGAAAGCAGACGAAGCTACTGATTTTTCTGGACGTCCTGCTGAATCTCTTTGTGCAATGCGCTTGAATGTGCTGTAACATACAAAGTGATAACGACCTTCTTCTGCTACTAAATCAATGGAATTTGCAATACGTGAATATACTTCCTGCCCCCAACTATCACTGCGCTGTTCACAAATTGAAATAATTTTTTCTCGAAATTCAAGAGTAGCCACATTATATACAGTGAGGCGTCTATTTTTTGAATGTTTTGTGTCAGGTAAACTTGCTTTCTCTCCACAAAATATACAGTCACTTAGAAAGTTAAATGTCTTTATTTCTGAACGAAGAACTCTGTTGGCTTGTGAAGTTGATTGTTCTGAAGGTTCCTTATTGACAGCAGCTATACTGTGCTTTCTTGTGTAGTTTCTCCGACAGATTTTGTGTACTGGTACACTCTTCAGTTCCTGAAATGTCTTGTATTTATCATCTCCTCTATCTTTGCTTGCTTGAATCAGAGTCTTGATCCCTCTTTCCACAAATACCCCGCTTCCCACATCGGTCTCTTCTGCACATATCAAGCACTTCATCTTGACTCATCAATAGCGTCCATTACCTGAAAAGAAAAGAAAAATATTAGTTCGTCTGTCATTCACTTTGAACTATTACTTCGATATATTAACTCATAACCTCCGATTGAGTGAATAAATGTTACAGATGAAACCGTAGATATAATCATAATTAAGAGTATTTATTAGAAGTAGAATATAGGAAATTAGGGACAGAGTTGCCGATATCTGCTAGAAACAAGAAAATGTATTGGTATAAATATTTAGAAAACCAGGTACTGTCACAATTTATATTTCTACTAGCTCGTTCCTGTGAAATATTTTTTCACAAAATCACCCATACAAAGTAAGAGAGGTTTCTGAAAATAGGCAGTCATAACAAAACATTCGCTTTTTAATTTTTTATTTTTTTCATTTTTTTTTTTTTTTAAATATTAACTTGGAACTTTTAAATTTGAGTTCCACTCGTGATGGCTTCTTAAAATTTTCATTCAATTAATTAACTTCGATATCTTTATCATCATCATAATAAATGGAAGCGGAATCACAGCATTTCAAATCAAGGTTTATATTTCGCCACTCAGTATATATATATATATATATATGGATGGAATGAATTTCCTAATTAAACACGTGAATTGAATGAATAATGCAAACCCACAAGGAAAAAGAAAAATTATTCCAAGGCCTTTCGTGTATTCAGAAGTAATAATAATGATTGGGGTTGTTTAACCTTCGCAACATCTGAGGTCATATGACGGAGGGGACCTTCGGCTTTACGTGGGATCCGAACCACGGGTCGCTACATAATCTGGACGCGGAGGACGGTCTCCCATCCAACTACTACCCAGACCCAATGTCGCTTAACTTCTGTATTCAGAAGTACACCTTGTCGGGAATGAAGGGAGAAGGCGTGATGACAAAAATATATACAAGCGGAACAGAAAAACAAAAAGATCAGCACATGATTAATAAGAGTTGATTAGAGGCAAAAGGTATTTTAACAGAATATTGTCAATTTTATACATTCCCGCACTGTTATTGAAATTATTTTTAAAAAGGATAAATGCACATTCTAGAATATTCCTTTGAATTATATATATATATATGTTTTTTTAACGAGCGCTTTAGAACTATCCCACTTGATGCTATGATTACATCTATAGATATGGTTAAACAATGCATTAGAATTATTTGCAATCGGAAGATCCCGGGTTCGATTCCCGGGTGGTTACCTCATTTTTTCATTTGTTCGTTCTCCCTCCTCATCTTGCGCGGAATGTTCTATACAAGCGTCGTTCTTTACGTTAATTATACTGTGTGTTTGCAGTTGAAATGTATATATGTGCGGCATGCGGGAGGTGCCCCCTAGGGGCATTGATTTCTGCGCGTATGTACGAGAATTACGACTTCTGATCGAGTGAGGCCCATGGTGTAGTGGTTATCATATCTGACCGGCAATCGGAAGATCCCGGGTTCGATTCCCGGTGGTTACCTCATTTTTTCATTTGTTCGTTCTCCCTCCTCATCTTCCGCGGAATGTTCTTCTATACAAGCGTCGTTCTTTACGTTAATTATACTGTGTGTTGTTTGCAGTTGAAATATATATATATATATATATATATATATATATATATATATATATATATATATATATATATATATTTTAGTGGTGGACCGGATGTCAGTTTTTCAACATCTGCGGATCTTTAATTTCAATATCCACGGATGCGGATATTTAGTTAATCTATCAATATAATATAGAATTATGAATATATGACATAATTTTTCAAATTTCGTGATATTACTATACTATGCATAAGAATTAAAATTAATATTAATATTTTCATTATGATAAAAATAATAACTTTCTCAAGAGTTTCAGCCACAGAAAATTGAATGAAACAAGTTTCATTCAATTTTCTGTGTTACCAGGTATTTACATTTTGAGGTTTATATATTTGTTTGTTCATTAATAACACTGGGGAACACAACTTTTGGTGACTTAGATGTTAGACCTGTTTCTGGGTATATTGAGGTCGCTGATTCTAAAAATGACATTAGTTTTTCTCCATCAGCTCTGCTTATCAAGATATGATATATGTCTATATATATTTCTATATAATGTATATAATAATATATAATTGCTGACTGGCAATCACTGTTGTTGTCAATTGAATACAAAAGTATGATGAATGTCAGCAAAAATAGTGTATTAACATCAAACAAGCATAAGGTACGAAAAATATTTATTAAATTCAAACAAGCTTGAGACACGAACGGCAAAAAAAGTTCTTTCATTGAGACATCTCACATAAACCGCGTTTCTGAGATTTCTTGCGATGAGATGTGCCAGGACATTCGCGTTGGATGCTCCAGCAGTAATCTGCCATCATGTGAGTATCCCATCGTCCGCGGTACCGTTCTTCCATGGTCATTAGTTCTTGGTGAAATCGTTCACCCTGTTCCTCGCTTAGATCACCGAGGTTATCTGGGAAACGATCCAAATGACTGTGGAGGTAATGCAGTTTGATGCTCATTTTACAGCCAAGTTTACAAAAAGAAGAGAGCATATTCTCCACTAGTTCACCGTAGTTATCGGCCTTATAGTTCCCAAGGAAATTCTTCACAACCATACTAAACGATGACCACGTACGTGCCTCAATGTTGTCCATTGAATCTTGGAAACGCGGGTCTTTCATGAGTTCCCGGATTTGCGGTCCATCGAAAATACCTGCCTTCAGCTTTTCCATGCTCAGCGCAGGAAATTTTCCACATATGTAGCCAAAACACGTCCCATCTCTGTTCAAAGCCTTTATAAATTGTTTCATCAAACCTAGTTTGATGTGCAGTGGTGGCAATATGATCCTTTCTCTGTCAACCAAAGCTTCTTTGATGATATTTTTTTCTCCAACCACCATGTTTTCTCTCATAGGCCACTGTCTTCTCACCCAGTGTTCATCTTTAGCTCTACTGTCCCAGAGACATATAAAGCACGGGTACTTGGTGTACCCGCTCTGCTGGCCCAGGAGAAAATTCACCATCTTCAGATCCACACAGATCACCCATTGGTGGTCTCGGTATGATATCTTTTCTAGGACTAGGGCGACTGTCCCGTGCTCTTCTCTCATACCGACTGAGTGACCAATTGGGATTGATCTGTATCTGTTGCCGTTGTGTAGAAGAACACATTTTAGGCTCCGTTTGGAGCTATCTATGAATAACCGCCATTCACTTGGTGTGTATTCCGATATGCCCATTTTCATCAGCAATCCGCGCACATTGTTGCAGAAAACTAAATCGTTCTCTTTTGAGAAGAAGGGCAGTAAATCCTTTTCTCTGTCGCGATATAACGTGATTTTGGTTTCCGGCAGCAGTAAATTTTTTTCTCCCAGCCTGGAAGCTAACAATTCAGACGATTTCTTCGAAAGACTTAAGTCCCTTATGAGGTCGTTTAATTCGTGTTGACTAAAACCTTCTGCAACTGATGACGGTTCTTCGAAATCAGTCATTTTGCCCACATATGCTTTCTTTGTCAGTAGCAGATTCATCATCTTCTTGAGGGAGCTCTGGAAGATGCTGAATGATGGGACAGGTATCTCATCTGAATGTGAAACAGGCCGTCTAGCTGAGTCTATGTCAGGATACGTCCATTTACTCCGGTTACGTCCATTGATGCCCTTTATATTCACCAAACAAAAGTAACAGTCATCACTGTGGTTTCTCTGTTCTCTCCATACCATTGGTATACCAAATTTCAGGCACCTCCTCTTTCCGTTGGTCCATTGCCGCAGATGCTCCGTACACGTTTTACACACAACATGAGGAGCCCATAGCTTATCTTGGTCCCCTAGTTGTACTTTGAAATAGGCAAAATAAGCTTTTTTCACAAAATCAGTAATAGTTTTTCTCTGTTCAATGAACGTGTACTCTCCGCAGATAAAACAAAACACATCTGGATGATTTAAACACTTTCTTCGTGATGAAGCCATGTCAACACCTGTAACAGGAAAGAATTCACGTTACTACATGTACAATACACATGCAAAACAGCAACATCAGCAAAATCATAGCTACAATTTAATTATACAGATGCATTTAGATTTACGAGCAACTCATAATACCGTTCCAGAAGGGTAATAAAGTAGGTAATGACGTATGCAATATCTCAAAAACTAGAGCTGCTAGAACAAAATGGATGATATTTTCTGAATCAGTGGCATGAAAATATCCAGAATAAGGTCTAAAATCTCAGGCACCAAGAAAAATTTTTTTTTTTGTTCCCCAGTGTAATTAATACTTTACATGAAATGTGCATGACACGGCCTTATGAGCTACTTTATAAGCTAATTTAATTGTAAATTGCATAATTTATTAGAGGTAATATCCGCATAACATCCGCAGTCAGAAGTGCGAATGTTAAAAATGATGCGGATATCCGGTCCACCACTAATAAATATATATATATATATATATTATATCTATATATATATATATATATATATATATATATATATATATATATATACTGGATAACTTTGAAAACCTTGAATTTGATGAATATTTGATGAAGATCCTTGAATTTGGATGTCCTGAAAATTGTACAATTTTTATTTACCTCCAGATTGTGTTTGAGAAATCCATCTTGTAATTCTGATTTTATTCTGAAGTTAGGGAAAAAAAAAAGAATATATTTTTTAAGCTCCTTTACCATCCACTAAAAAGTTTATCAACACTCATCACCTTAAGTTTGTCAAGTGAGGATACAATGGCTCTCTCAAGACTAGGAACCGGAGGAACATCTACCTTTCCGTAACGAGAGTGAAGCTCCTACGCCGTGTGGGGTTATTATTTTCCTTCTTGAGAAAAAGGAGCATTTATGTAGAGGACATTTGCTTCATATGAGTGGGTAAAGCGAAATTTTTTATTGGATTGAAGCCTTGAATTTCATTGAAAATTGTCCTTGAAAACCTTGAATTAGTCGTGAATTTATTTGTTAATTTGTTACCTACCCTGTTTTAGCTATATATATATATATATATATATATATATATATAATTATGCGGGTTGCTTCTACAGAGCTTCAATTTAATATTTAGGAGAAATCCAATGACAAGGAGAAATGTAAATGCCATGAAAAGTCTTCTTTATTGCGCAACGTTTCGAGCAATACGCTCATCTTCAGGCTGTTTAATAACAATGTGAAATTAAAATCAATATTGAATGAAAAACAAAACAGAAAATTTCTATAACCTATTCGTAAAGACAAATTTTAAAAGACTGAGAAAAGAGGGTTAAATTCTAAGTTATACAGATTTACATATAAAAATTAAGAAGTTATTTTTAAATACATGTAGTAAATGTGAAATTAATACACTGGAAAAATTACCAATAGTACACTGGAACAATGGAGCTATCTACCTTACACAGCAGTATCCGAGGCCGACTAATTTGAGCAGAGGCAAAGAACGGGAAACACGAAGGATGGCGAGGGCGATAGGGGAAGGAGGGATTATAAGGAATTGGGGAAGGAGGAGGGATCATAGCAAATTGAGAGGGACGGACGATGAGTCAACATTCAGACTAGGGGACAATGCTTTAATGAAAAGGGATTCTAAAATTCTTAGTGAGTTGGGACAAGTATTACAACCAAGAATTTTAAAATTGTCTAAAGTGACATCAATTTTGCATTTAATGCTATGTTCACGAATACTCGAGGCTTCCTTAGTTTTTAAAATTTTACCTGTTCGGCCACTTATTCCCATATGCGAATAAAATCTAGCCCTGAGAGAGCGAACAGTGCTGCCGATGTAATTCCCAAGGAGACACTTAGAATTTAACCCTCTTTTCTCAGTCTTTTAAAATTTGTCTTTACGAATAGGTTATAGAAATTTTCTGTTTTGTTTTTCATTCAATATTGATTTTAATTTCACATTGTTATTAAACAGCCTGAAGATGAGCGTATTGCTCGAAACGTTGCGCAATAAAGAAGACTTTTCATGGCATTTACATTTCTCCTTGTCATTGGATTTCTCCTAAATATTATATATATATATATATATTAGGGTGTCTCTTATTGGGTAGTCAAAAATTGAAATGTTGAATTATTTTATCTGCGCCCCCTAACATAGTTCCATTTAGCATAAAAACTAAAACTTGAAAGTTTGACACAAATTGGCCCATATTTAGGGGTCGCCCCCGGCTAATAAAAATGGTGACCATGGCATAATAGCTCCTGGCATATGATTATGCTCATTATACACATAATTCCTTCCTTCTTTTTTTAGTTTGATTCGTTTTTATAAGTATAGGCCTTCTTATTTATCATTGATCCTTTTCTAACCTATCCTTGATGTTGTTATAATCCATCCTTTGGTCCTCAATCCTTCTTTATCCCAATCCTTTTTCTCCTATCCAAAATCCTTCCTGGCTCTTTTTTTATATACAATCAGCAATGAAGCATTGCTACAAAAAAAAACCATTAGTTTATTATATAGAGATAATTTCAAAATGACAGTGCTATTTACATACTTTAATTACTTTAATTAGCATTATTTCCTTATACAACATTTATTTAATATACAATGATTATACAATATGGTGTATTTTAAGGTGCGACCTCATTGATGGTTATTTTTTGAGAAGAACAGTTTTTGATGGAACTGGGTGACTCTGGCGGTGTTTTGCAACAATTTGGAGCAGGAACTGGAGCTGCTCTTCCCCCACTGTCAATTTCTTATTCAGCTCTTGAACTAAAGCTACTGCACGTTCTGCCCGGTCATTTACAACAGATAGAGCTGCAACAATAGCTCTGGCCCTTAAATATTCACAGTTGGATGTCCAAGTGCTGGGTGCCTTGTTCAGAAATCCTTCTGGCAAATTCAGCTTAGTAAAGATTCTCTAGTATTTCTTGTAACAAGTTGGTGTAGTCCTTCACCAGAGCAGAAGGTCGATTCAGGAATCCGAGGACGCTTGGGTGGTCTATCAGTGGACTCATCTTCTAATGCCTTTACCATGCGTTTCTTTACATCTGTAGTAATTCGCTCATCAAAGAAAGCAAGACCAACTGCTTCTTCAGACAGGTACCATAAGTGGTTAGAGAGCTTTTTTTTAGTTGCATCAGAAATCTTTTTGTTAGGATAATTAATCAATGACCTCATAAGGAGCCAGTCATTAAATGGGGTTTCAATAGGGAGTGAGGATGTTGTCCAAGCCTTCATATAGATGAGAACAGAAAAAAGGGAAAGATCTCGAATTCCTCGTTCTTCAGTCTTAGTCATCTTGAACTGGTTTCGAAAAAGCCACATCTTGATAGAATAGAGCGCTTTGGACATCCAGCGAGCTCGATGCATGGCACCTGGTGCACGAAACTTGATGCCTTTATTGGGGACACCTCCAAGAAAGATGATGGACAGATCCAAAAGTTCTTGATAGTCATCCCGTAGCATAGGTGCCTGGGATCTAGCAAACTGAATTAGTTCAGTTTTAGACTGGATAATTGCTTCTTTAGTAATCGTGTCTGTCTCACCTGTTTGGAACTGGCTTTGATCAACAGAAGTCCAATTGTCACGAAAACGCTTAAAGATCAATATCTCTGGACCAGTTGATGTAGATCCCAATGTTGCTTCAAATGCAGCTCCCAACAATAAATCTAAAACATGGTGTCTACAAGGCAAGTACAAAACATCATGTCCCAATTTTGCTTCGATGAGAGCACAGGCTCCACTATATTGACCCGTGTTTGAAGCTGTTGTATCATGAAACACATGTCAGGTAAAATTTCCATTGAACTAAATTAAATTCTTTGTGACAAATAGCAACATTGTTTAAAACTTCATAATATGTGTAATGTGTATAAGAGCATAAATTCTAATTTTTTCATTAAATTCATTAAATTTTTTTCAAACACTAATAACAAAATCAGTATAAATAATTGTGAAAAATATAAATAACAGTTTATTATCTGATAATAGCAAAAAAGAAGTATAGTGATACACAGTTACACACCTTTTACTTATGACAGCAGAACACTGAATGATGACAAATAAACAATTGCAACATAATCTGGAGCATTTTGATGAAACATGTTTAAACAGGTTGATCTTGTCTTATCAAGCAATATTTTCAGCTACAAACTTGACAATTATCTCTAATATATTCATTTAATTGAATTCATCATAAATATGATGATTAATTAATTAAAACATATGTTTAGTATACTTGACAACTGCTAGTAATTTCAAATATTAATTGCATAAATAATAGCTATATTTTATGAACTTTAATAAGCGGGGGCGACCTCTAAAAATTGTTCAATCCAAAAAAAATGTATATGTGATGTTTTTTCAACCAATGGAACTGGTTGAGGGGGCACAACCTAAAAAAAACACACTTCGAAAATAAGAGACACCCTAATATATATATATATATATATATATATATATATATATATATATAAACTAACAAAACCTGCAATCAGTTGAATACGGTTATGGATGTTCTTTGGGCTCGACCAGCGGTGCCCACCCCTTTTTAGCTCGCGGGCCAAATTTATCTTAATATGGACCAAAAAAAAATTCTTTGGTTTTTTAAGTAATCATTTTAACAAGTTTTTTTTTAACATGTGATGAAAAATAGGCTATGTACAGTAATACTAAGCGATCATACCAATGGCTGTCGCCCAACGAGAATACACCACTCATGCCAAAGCCCAACCCGCACCAAAAGATGATTTTGCATTGCGTATGATGATTAACAGCCGGTGTCACCCATTTTGAGCTTCTAAACCCAGGCCAAACGATTACTGCAGTCGTATACTCGGCACAACTTCAATGGGTTCGGGACAATTTGCTCGAAAAGCAACCATCATTGGTCAGTCGCAAAGGTGTTGCGTTCCTGCGGGAAATTGCGCGCTCACATACTGTGAAAACGACGATAGAAAAGCTCAATACCCTTGGTTGGGAGTTTTTGCCACATCCACCCACCCTATTCGCCAGAGCTTTCCCCTTTCGACTTATTACCTTTTCCTCTCGCTGGATAACCATACGTGGAATAGGCAATTCAAAACACAAGTAAGCCTTGAAAAGGAATTTAAGTCTTTTTTCTCGTTCTAAAGACCATGATTTCTTACGACGCGGCATTTATAGTATCGTTTCTCGTTGGGAAAAGGTTGGAGATTGTAATGGCGACTTTTCCGAATAAAAAATAACAATTTTATTTTGTTTCAAAGTTCAGTTAAAAAAAACGAAAAAACTTTTTTGGGGGGACTCGAGATATATCCTGAACCGTCGTTCAAACTCACCAAAGTACACACACACACACACACACACACACACACACACACTATTTCGTGGTGCATATTTTAAGTTATATTCTTTTCCACGTTTTGAAGTGAAGCCGACACCACGGTGAAAGAAATTAATCAAGTTCCAATTGTGAGGATGGTTCGGTTCCTTCACAATTTACAGTAAAAGAATTTTGAAATAATTTTATTTTTTTATGACGCGTTTCAGTGTGTGAAAACTTGAGGAAACTTTTTTGAAAGTAGTCAATCATATTCGAGAGAAGATCGGATGAAAAAATTGATTCATAAGTGTTGGTGAGTTCATTGTTGTACTCACAGTGTACCAAGTTTCCTTACTTACTTTATTGTCTAAAGTTCAGAGAATAAAGTAAGGAAGGAAATTAGCTATTCTCGTGATCATAACAACAACAACAAAAGCAACAACACTCGAGCGCGACTCGTTTATTTTATCGAGTAGAATTTGCATAACGGCGCTTGAAAAATATGTAACTTTCTTTTTTTTTCATTGAGGGCCGGATAGAAACTACTGGCGGGCCGCTGGTTGGCATCACTGGGCTAGACTAACACGGAGCATTGTTATTTTCAGTGGTAATGAACCACGTACGAAATCCTCGTCAGTACTATGACTGCCTAACTGCTTGTCAGTGCAATGACAATGGAAAAAACACCGGTTTGTCCGCTGACAATTGTCACAACATAACTCATAAGTTAAAGAAGATAGAGAAAAAAGTATTCAGACAAAAAAAAAGAGAGAAAAATTCCTCCATTAAAAATGATGTCATTTTTCCATGAAATTCTTTCTTTTTGCGCAAAACGCATAAAACTATTTTTTTTTAAGAAGTGCCAATGTCACCCCTTGAGCCGAAGTCATTGTGACTTTACAACCATTTATCTACCTGCCTACCGATATTACGGTACCGTAGTACGAGAGGTGGAAGCATAAAACGTACACAGGAATTTTTTTTTTCTGCTACGTACCGTATCATTTCAGTTTTTTCAAATGTGAACTATGGCATAATGTTGGCCTTTATTAGGGGATTCAGACGAAACGTTTATCGTTTTAACAGTTTAATTATTTGATTGAATATAAATAATTTTAGTTTCGTCTACACCTCACCTACTTACTTACTTCTCCAAAACGGACTTTAGCTACAGAAAAATGTTAGTTTGGCCCGTAAACGGAGGAAAATGTTAATTCTAAACTAATTATTTGTAATTTTCAAATTTAAAAATGTTACTTTCTGTCGCAAATGCATTATATGTAAAATTGGAATTAATTAGCTTAAGGGGGAATCCTGTACCCTATGGTTATAGTGACCCCTCTCTCCGGAACGCACTGATGCACGTACTTTAGGTATATAACTATGGTTTCTAATTTGCACTACCGGTACTGCTAAACATTTGATGTAAATCATTTAACCCTCGTTAGGAATCTTCAATTTACTTACGTTGCTGAAATCATGGGGTCTACGTGTGCCGAGGCCTATAATCTTGCAAAATGGTGCTATAAAAAGTCTGTAATGAAACAGTCACATGACTGAAACATTGTATTTGATATTTAAGAACTTTTAACAAATATTGACATTTTTCAGTGTTTTGATCCCATTGTTCCTGATAAGGGTTAAGAGAGGAATACTAAAGTTCGTTAAAGTATTGAAGCTGTATTTACCACTCTGTCGAGAAGAGTGAAAATCCAAAAAAAAAAAAAGGTTCTTATGAAACGCAAGAAATGCCATAAATTGAGTTAAAGTCCATTCAATAGAAAAGGTGTTCTCTTTAGCTATACAGTATGTTAATAAAGAAAAAACTTAAAATAGTTACCCCTCCACCAGAAAATTTTTTATCTCGGAAGTTTTAATGTATGAATAACTTAATCCCCAAGTTCTAAAAATCCCGAGAATTTGGTTGAAATTGGCCGAAAATAAAAAATTTACCATAGTTACCCCAATGATATCATTATACTCGGTCATTCTTATTTCATTGCACGCCCGAAAGTGGGTAAGTCGAGAGTGAGAGCTTGAAAGGAGCCATTTTCATATCTATTCCCAATTCATGCCAGACTCATTCACATCCGCGGCTTTACCACTTTGGTTCAGGTTAGGTTACGATGGGTTTAGGGTAGGTTACACAACACCACACAACACAACTTTTACTATGACTATTGCAAACGGGAATGGAGCGACATTGTTTCTCAAATGGCTTTTTTTTTTTCACTTTGTGCATTTTCATTTCCGGACCGCGGATGGGAATGGAAATGACACTGAGTGGGCAGCAACCTCTCCTACGACCTATACGTGTCCCAAATATTTGTGCTTTAATCGATTAAGAGAACCCTCCAGAGTGCGGTGTACAAAAATAAATAAGTACAAAAACAGCAGGAAAGGTCTCACTTCATTTTAGGTCATTCCCATCCGTGTCCACAAATGCAGTTCCCATTCTGTGTCATTCCAACTTCACGTCATTTTCATTTCCATTTATCGTCTTTCCCACTTTGGTCCTTAAGTTACGATAGGTTAGGTTAGGATACAACAAGTTAGGTTAGAATTAGGGTTTCTCAACCGGGATCGCGGGATCCCGGGCGGAAAATGATAACCTTAAAACCGCGCAGCAAATCCCAGGATTTTTCAGGTTTTACAACGTTCTAAAAACGTTATTTCAAATAGTTTTACGTTAATTTACTGCCGTATTTAGAAAATACAAACAAAGACAATGATGATAAGTTTATAATAGCACGAATCACGTAATCACGTTGCGTTGTACAACTCGAATAGTGCCTATGATATTCCCTGTATGATGATGGGCATGCGTAATATGACTGATATTTTTGATGATTGACTCGGAATAAAAGCCAGTCATTTAATTTCCCCGAATCGAACATTTTGTATTTGGTGGACTTTAATTTCGGTTATTATTTTTAATTCAGTTGCACACCTTTTGCTGTTGATATGTTCTTACTAAAAATTAGTTAGAAGTATATAAAAAATGTTGTGTTCGTATAAATTCCACTATAATATAATTTACTTTTGCTGAAGTGCGAAGCTACAAATTAGCATTATGGTCATAGCCGCCTAGGCTATATACCGTTTTATGTTTCTGCAGTGTTTGAAACTCGGCCTAGGCTCTATCCTTTATTATATTTATCATTATTATGTTAAAATATTTATGTATTTATATTTAATATTAACTAACTAAGCTAGATTTATCTAATGCTTAAACATTTTAAGACTATTATTATTATTATTTTTTATAAACCGAGAAATCCCCGGATCCCCGGACGATGGCCGATTTTGTTCCGGAAAAACGGAATAGTGAAAATCCCTGAAAACGAGAAACCCTAGTTAGGATAGGTTCTGATTGGTTAGGATTGGTTACAATAGGTTAGGAAATAGACATTCCCATTTGTTGACGTTTCAGCGACGAAGACAGTTTCCCAAATCACGACACGCTTTTGTGAAATGGGATTTTTCACTTTTGGTCATTTTCATTTGAGGACCGAAAATGGGAATGAGAATGGCATAAAATGGGAAGTAATCTTTCTTGTAAGCTAGGCCGCACACACGATCGTCTCACGACTGACGACTTGGATCGTCACGATCAAGTCGTCAGTCGTAAGACGATCCTATGTGCGGAATGCCTAAGAATAACAGAAATTTCTTTTGGGATTTACAATAATAATAATAATGATAATAATGATAATAATAATGATGATAATAATAATACTTTAAAATAGGAGTTCGTTTTTGGTAAGTTAAATTGTCTGTTGAGGATCCATGAATGAGCGAAAGAGTGAAATTTGAGTGGTGGGAAGATAGAAAAATTGCTGAAATGTCACGCGCGTATTTGCATTTATGGAAAAAGCGCATGAAATGATTTGAGTGTTGGGAAATGAATGATTGCAACTCGATTCGGAGTAAGAACACGTTGCAAATGAATTATTCAGAATCCATCGCGCCAGATTTTAATTCACTAGAATTTATTTGTCAGATGTGAATACATAAAAGGTACCATCCCTACACTTTATATATATAATATATATATATATATATATATATATATATATATATATATTATATATATATATATATGGTGGCGCAAAAGTCACGCATCATAGGAATTTTTAGTGTTGACTATAATATATTACTTTTTTTCTTTTAGGTCGAGGATGGCTGCGAAAGTAACAATAGACGAGAGGGTGAGCTTGGTTTTAATGCATGGAATAACAGGTACTACAAATCGATGAATCGGTACAGAATTTAAATTCTGTACTGATTCATCGATTTGTTGTACATGGTATTTCATGCATTAAAACCAAGCTCACCCTCTCGTCTATTTTAATTTCGCAGCCATCCCTTACCTAAAAGAAAAAAATATATCATAGTCAAAACTGAAAATTCCTATGATGCGCGACTTTTGCGCCACCTTGTAGGCCATATATATATATAGTATGTATATATATATATATATATAATATATATATATATATATATATATATATATGATTAAAACCACGAAGGAAAGGAAACACAAAAAGGTGCTCAAGCGCTTTCGTCTAATGACATCCTCAGGAACACTGAAGTACATAAAAGGTTACGGCCTATATATAGGTTACAGAAAGAAAAAAAAATAAATCAATAACATACACAAACATATATATATATATATACATACATATCTACACACATACATATATATATATATATATATATATATATATATATATATATATATGCAATAAACGGAGAAGTAAAAATAAAAATTAAAAATTAAAAATTAGAGGATTAACAAAGAGGCAAACAGATTTGTAAGGCAAAATATCGATTTTTAGCACAAGATCAAATGAATTATAAAAATACAAATTTATACTGGAAATCTGCCCGGGTTTTAACACTTTGCCTTTTAGAGTCAAGTTTCGATATATATAAAAATAAAATGAAGATTAAAAGTTAATAAAGTAGCGTACAAGTTTACCAAAGATTTAGCGTCCTACCCTTTTTATCTAAATTTGTTTTGAAGGAATTCAAAACAACAGGATCGAGTTGAAAAAGACCTTTGCTTATGTTGAAGTTATTTGAAAGTTGGATAATGGCAGACTCAAGAATATTTCTATTGACAATGTTGCTAGAATGAAATAAACTGAAGCATTATTCCAATCAATACAGTGGGATAACTCTGACAAATGGACAAAAAGAGCACTGGACAACTGTCCTCTTCTAACGGAATATTGATGCTGTTTTATACGTGTGTGCAAATCCTTTCCCGTCTGACCTATGTAAAAGGAATCACATTGTTTACACCCAATTTTATAGATAATGACTGAATTATTGGTAGGGCTATTTTTTACTATGATATTTTTCACAATATTGTTATATGAAAATACTACATTAATATCCAAAAGTTTAAGTACATTAGCAATGCCTAAAAAGCCCGGGAAAAATGTCAAAAAATATTTTAGTACTTCCATTTTTCCCGGGCTTTTTAGGCATTGCTAATGTACTTAAACTTTTGGATATTAATGTAGTATTTTCATATAACAATATTGTGAAAAATATCATAGTAAAAATAGCCCTACCAATAATTCAGTCATTATCTATAAAATTGGGTGTAAACAATGTGATTCCTTTTACATAGGCCAGACGGGAAAGGATTTGCACACACGTATAAAACAGCATCAATATTCCGTTAGAACAGGACAGTTGTCCAGTGCTCTTTTTGTCCATTTGTCAGAGTTATCCCACTGTATTGATTGGAATAATGCTTCAGTTTTATTTCATTCTAGCAACATTGTCAATAGAAATATTCTTGAGTCTGCCATTATCCAACTTTCAAATAACTTCAACATAAGCAAAGGTCTTTTTCAACTCGATCCTGTTGTTTTGAATTCCTTCAAAACAAATTTAGTAAAAAGGGTAGACGCTAAATCTTTGGTAAACTTGTACGCTACTTTATTAACTTTTAATCTTCATTTTATTTTATATATATCGAAACTTGACTCTAAAGGCAAAGTGTTAAAACCCGGGCAGATTTCCAGTATAAATTTGTATTTTATAATTCATTTGATCTTGTGCTAAAAATCGATATTTTGCCTTACAAATCTGTTTGCCTCTTTGTTAATCCTCTAATTTTTAATTTTTAATTTTAATTTTTACTTCTCCGTTTATTGCATATAATATATATTATATATATATATATAATATATATATATATATATATATAATATATATGTATGTGTGTAGATATATATGTATATATTAGTGATGTAGCGGATGTCATTTTTTTCACATCCGCGGATGCGGATGAGGATGTTTGATTTCAACATCCGCGGATGCGGATGTCTACATTTTCGTTATTTTTTAGGATATATTCGAGATTTGTTGTGTTTAACGTATATAATAAGTTATTATATAGAGAGAGCTGTAGCTATAATGTAGTATAATTGATTAATTGTACAATAATTGCTGTACTTTTCCCTGAACATATAAAATAATAGCAAGCATCTAACTAATATAGAAATCAATTAGTGAATTCGTCTGCAAATAAATTCGTTATATTTTTGTTGAGTTTCAGCCACAATTAGAAACCATAATTGTGTTACCCGACCTCTTTCCCAACCTCCACCCTTATCGAAAGAGATCTTTAATTAGCTTGATAACTATTTATATTAAGTTTAAAGTTTTATTAGGCATATTTATAAATGAGTAATTAAATAAAGTAAACTAAGATGTTCATCGTTTAATATTCAAACTTAATTATAGGAAGGTTATGCTTAAGGAACATTAATTTTTCTGCCTTTTCTGCTGCCAGTCTGTTTCTCTTTTCATCATATATTAATCCAGCACTGCTAAATAATCTCTCGCTTGGCACGCTTGTTGGAGGACGTGCTAAATGTTTCCTTGCAAGTTTACTCAAGTATGGATAGATATTCTGCGTATTTTTCCACCAACTAATAGGATTGTCACGTGCAGCCAGGCGTTTTTCTTGGTGATAGCTCTCGATCATTTTTACTACATCTTTTGACATCGCGTAGGTCTCATCATTGCTGCTTGACTCATGAAACTGAGAGAGAGATTCTGTGATAGATTTGCTTGTTGAAGGTGTTGGTTCTGTCACTGAAACTTTTATTCTTTTGGTGGGTGGCGAAGCGACAGATTCAAGAGATTGAAGCTCTTCAACTGCTTTGCCAAGTGATGATTTAACTCGTTCTAATGTACTAGGTGAAAATAACTTAGCTTTGTAACGTGGATCTAAGTAGGTTGCAAGAGAGTAACTTCATACAAGAACAGCCTCTCGTCTTGTCGCTTGCATCACTTTTGCGCACAATGAACTAGTTCTATTATTAAGTAGAATTTGATAATTTCCGCTTATTAATGAAGTTTTATCTCAACGGTCCACATCCGCACGACATCCGCAGTCCAAAGTGCGGATGTGGATGCGAGAAAATGTGCGGATGTTCCGCGGATGCGGATGCGGATGTGACCTACATCACTAGTATATATATATATATATGTTTGTGTGTATGTTATTTATTTATTTATTTTTTTTTCTTTCTGTAACCTATATATAGGCCGTAACCTTTTATGTACATCAGTGTTCCTGAGGATGTCATTAGACGAGACGAAAGCGCTTGAGCACCTTTTTGTGTTTCCTTTCCTTCGTGGTTTTATTCATCATAAATATTTTTCACGTGTTACTTTCGTGAAATAATTTTCATATATATATATATATATATAGGGTGAACCAAATGTAGGTGGACAGTAAATGATAACGTTTATTTTGAGAATACATATTTAATTTTTTTGTATACTATAATACAAAATAAAATTTAAATAAATTTAGTTATAATATTTAATATAATATAACACAAACACCATAGTTATAATGAACACCATAGTTATAATATAATTAACACAAACCGTATTCAACCTACTGTCCACCTACTTTTGGTTCACCGTGTATATATATATATATATATATATATATATATATGTGTGTGTGTGGTGTGTGTGTGTGTGTGTATAGGGAATTTTATGTGTATGTGGTCATGCATGTGTATACTTTGGTTTTGCTTTCGCTCGAATTGTTCATTCTGACGAAAGTCACGCTCGTTGCTCCACCTTAGACCTACATCTTAACGTGGAATCCGAACCACGACCCATCACGGGTGGTCAGAAATGAACTACTACTTTCCCGGCCTCGATCTCACGACCTCTTGACCACTAGGCCACTCAGGGCCTACCAACCTAATTTTTTCTTGAAGGATGAACAGCTGGGTAGGCTTCGCACCTTCTGTTTTCACCAGAAATCAAACCCTAGCCAGTAGATTCGTAGTCAGTGATGCTAACCACTTCATCGTATCCAGTCATTGTGTGAAACCAGTCATTTCACGTAATGCCTAAAAATTTCAGAAATTTCGCGTAATTCGATAAAGCAATTAATGACTTTATGAAGGTTAGGTTAAGTTAAGGTGGTTAGGTTAGATTAGGTTGGTTAGGTTAGTAATGCGTATTACCTCTGTTTAAGGGTCACAGGAATAGGCATTACTTGAAATGACTGGTTTCACGCATTGACTCTAACATATACACACACACACATACACACACACACACACACACAGGTTATGTTCCTGTGTCCTGACTTTTGCGCCACCCTGTAAAAGGGAACGCATAAAGCGAGATTAGCCATTCCATCGCAAAAAGGTCGGATGACAGACACCAAACATGGATCAAGAAAAAAATTAAGAGAACAGAGTAGGTTGAACAGACGAAGGAGAAAGTAATTTTTTTTTCTAATATTGAGATGTGTAAATTAAATATACAGGGTGTTTCAGGTCGACCCTAGAAATATGGAAATTGGCGGAAATACTATGACAAACTTCAAATACAAACTACAAATTCCGCCAATTTCCAAATTTCCATATTTCTAGGGTCGACCTGAAAACCCTATATATGGAATATGTGCATGTACTGAGAGACATGGGAATATGCATAACGGTGTGTATGGGGTCATTCAAAAACCACGTGGTCCTTTTTCGGGTGGTTTTCAAACCCGTCCCCCCCACTTGTGGTCATTTGTGGCCAATGACTTAAACCCCCCTCCAAAACCACGTGGTCTTTTGATGTCACCCTCACCTCTTCTTAATCTTATGTAAAATGTAATGTGCCATATTAGATTTCTTATATGATTGAGAGGTAATGAGGTAAATGAACAATTAAAAGGCATATCTTCTAAATAAACTCTATTAATTGTTTGTTTCTTTAATTGAAAATAATATCTTGACTAAAAAAAGTAATTTTGAATGTTCAAAAAATTATTTATTAGAGCATACATATTGGATACATGCTAACATATTGGATGCATACATATTAATTGGAGCATACAGTGTAGCGTATTTATATTTCTTCCCAAGGCTGTACGCTTTGGTCCGGTGCTAACATCTCCGAGCAACTGATACAATGAGCAAACCAACATAACTCTGAGACCAGGATAAACAGGATATTTTAATGTTTAGTATTGGCTACGTGGTTAAACGTCAAGACCCCCTCTCCCCCATGTTGCCCTTGGTGGTCAAATAAGGACCCCCCCCTATAAGACCACGTGGTTTTTGAATGGCCCCTATTGTACGTGGTTTGACATACATTGGTAAATGTACAAAGTGATATTGGATATATATATATATACACAAGGTGTCCCGTAAGTCTGGAACCATAGGGCAAAATGATAAAAACGGCAATAAAAAGGCCGAAGACACTTTTGGGGACTGTTTGTGAAATGAGCGAGGATGGTAGCGGCTGTGTCATCGTCGGTGGATGTACTCGGAGGTCCACTGCGTGGTTTATCTCCTATGGATCCCGTTTTGACCTGAACTTTGCTAAAGTTCGCCGACACAGCTGTGTATTATCGGCGCGCGGTCCGGATGCAATCTGTTAAATTCCTCAGCGACCTCCCTCTGACTCCGATTTCCCACGAACAGAATTACCTGGATGCGTTATTCCTTACTCAAAGACATCATGGGCACTCGCATAAACGGAAAAACATTTTACTCTGTGGTTCCAGACTTACGGGGCACCCTGTATATATATATATATATATATATATATACCTCGGTGGTGTGGTGGTTAACGTCGCTGACTACGAATCCATCGGCCCCGGGATGGAGACCCGGTAACGGCAGGTGGCGCGCAGCAAAATCCAGCTGTTCATCGTTTCACACAATAAAGAAAGTGGTTAAGACGCTGGGCTGCTGGTCGGGCGTGCTTTGGATTCTACGTTAAACTGTAGGTCTTAGCTGGAGTGAAAAGTTGACCTTCGTCAGAATGAACAATTCGGGCGGAAGCGAACCAAAGGTTACCAAAGGTATATGAATAATATAAATACAAAATAATTATAAGTCGGCGAAACTATATCAATTGTGATGAGCAAAGATGAGACATTTTTAGTTGGGGTCAATAGAGTTAAATTGAATAAAGACGAGTTAGCTATGAAAATTACGTCTTTAATGGCGGGATTTGGAGGAGGAAAGAACTGTTGGGGAGTGAAATTCTGACGTGCATTTATACCATTTATAACTTACAGCACGCAAAAATAAATAATGGTAACGGTTGAAACGGAAGGTCTGAGGTTGCAAATATTTGTAGTTTTTGGCCCGGTTTGTGTAGAGCAAGCCGGAGGTAATATGGCTGTGCCCGCGATTGATACTGGTATATTTATGTCGCCTTGGGGAGGAAACGCGCGCGCACTCGGGACGCATCTTGTTTCTGAAGAATCACGCACGTGGACACCCCTCCCCTCCGAGCTCCTCTCTCAAAAAAGTGTGGGTCATAAATTCTTTAGGCTGTAAAGAACACGCTAGCAACTTTTTTTTTTTTTTTTTTTTTTTCTTTTTTTTTTTAAGAGAGAGAAAAGAACTTTATTTTAAAAGGGTCGTGCTTTAAATGTTGGTTATTCGGGAGATGTTACTTCCAACGCTTTATTTCCTGATGAAAAAACTTATTCTACAGAAAAAATTTAATTTGCTAAAAGAAACCCTTATTTACTCGTTGACGTCAGTATAAAGAAAAAGAAAATATAATGTTTTAAATGTAATAATAAGTGTGATGATCGGGATTTTCAATCTTTCATCTACTCAACCGGTCAACTGTGGAACAACCTTCCTCAATCCATCTTTCCCCATGTCTGTAACCTGCAATCTTTCAAACGCAGAATGTCAGGCATCTCGAAAACCCTGGACCTTGATTTTGGCTCTCTCCCTTCATGGAGGCGCTGGGGTGTTTCGCGGGCATCACCCTTGTTCTTTCCTTCCTTCATAAAAAAATTTACAATTAAGAAACGTTATTAAGAGCCTTGTCACTGCTATTGTACTTTGCATAATTATGAAAATACAGCCACTGTCCACACTATTGCATGTAAGAATAATCCAGTGTTATGTTGGGGAAAGTACTATATTAACCTAAATTATTATTATTATTATTATTATTATACTCATGTGTGTGTATTTATTATATATATATATATAGTGTGTGTGTGTGTGTGCGCGCGCGCAATTAATTCAGCCAACAGAGAACGTTGTGTATTTAATAATTTCCCTCCTTTTAATTATTTTAGACTAAATTTTTTCTGAAATAATTTCTCATATGTGAAGAATATTGAAGAATGGGAGCTAAATGAATCTTTCGTAATTAATAATTCTAATAATTTTAAGCTTAATAAAGGATCCTACGACGTATGAGGCTTTTCGTTAGACCTGCTAAATTATGTCCTACTCCAGAGAAAAGATGGACTCGTCTGCATAATATATATGTTTTTCGTTTTATAATTAATTTAGTTTTACGAGTGATTCCATTCCGTTCAGTTCTCTCGCCTTCTTTTGAATATTTTTGTTTTTTATCGTGATTAATTGTTTGGTTTATCTTTTGTGACTGATGAGGGAATTCTCATCGACTGATGAGGGAAGTCTCATCGCCTGAAACGTTTTCACTTTTATTTTCTTGTAATCGGTTAAGTTTTATATTTTTTATTGCGTGAATTGAAATTTTAGTAGCAGTAGCAACCGCACGCGTGAACACTCGTGCATAATGGCCCAACAGGGATGGGGGCTCGAGCCTTTTATTTGTTTTGTACTTTCACTTTTATCTGAAAATGTATACATTAGAATTTTCTCAGTTTCGATTCTCAATGCAGCGGTACCGAGATCTACTGTATTTGAAGAATGCACGCAGTGTTCCACCTCTGAAGCCTCACAGACAGCAGATCGCTTCCTTGCCGCCAAATATGTCGAATCCATCTATGGATTAATGATCAGTGATTCCGCGTTCATAGAATCCATTTTACTAACGCGGCGGAGAAACGCGTAAACAGGTTAAACTTCTTTGAAGAAAGACTGCTAATTAATTTGTCAGTAAAGTTTTATTGAATTTTGGGAAACGATCACATAGTATCAGTAGCTGTTTTGTTCCAACTTTCTAAACCTTAATAATAAACGAAAAGATTCGTGTGCGATGTTTGCACTAATAAACTGACGAAAACGGTAATAAATTGTAATAAATTCTATGCAGTTTTCGAGTTAAAAGATACACATTCGAGGCTTTCGACTGAAGCACCGAAGATTACAGATATTATGCATAGGCACAACGTCTCTCCAGCAGAAATGTAAATGGAGAAACTTCGTCGAAGTGACTGTTAACCCTTTTAGCTAAGAAGAGTATGTTCAAGGAGAACTACCTGATATAAAAGCAAAGGACAGTTTGGATTGGATGGAGCGTACCCAAAGGGTTATCCACAAAGCAAGCTAGTAGTATGTGGGCTGAATATTCAATTTAAAATTAAAATCTGTAAATAATATTTGTAACCTTCGAAAGAGGACGTTGAAATGTTGAGATTCGCATCTTAATTCGTATCTTTATGACTGGTGTCATGATGTGAGATTGTATTAGGGGGTTTAATTAATAAGCCACTGTGGGTAATTAATTCACCAGTATGAGTATGAGGTCATGAGCTCAACTTGGTGGTATTAGAAACCAAAATTAGTGACTATGCAATCGTGTAGTCACGTGAATTATGCGACGATTACATCATTCGAAAATAGAAGACTGAAATAATAAGAGGCTTATCCTTCTTCAGCATAAAAACCATTTCACTCTTGTTCAACTAGAAATGGGTTGATAATAAATTCAGCTTTAGGATACTTACGGTACTTCTGGCATATACTTACTTTTGTTGCTTTTGGTGAGTTTGAACGACGGTTCAGGATCGACCTGCGGTCAACCCCTATGCAGCATCCCGCCTCATTTGTGGGATTTGGTGAAGGAGGGAATTGCTGTCTGATCTCCTCCTGCCCTCGTGGTCAGGGACTTCGCACAGGAATCTGTCCAGCTGCTTCTTGAAGTTATTCAGGTCGGTGTGCTGGAGATTCCTCACTTCTTTTAGATTTTAGAAGGACATTGAAAAGCTTTGGGTCCCGTATTCTGAGGGTATTTTCCATCCTCGTTTTCATGGCCCCTTGTCCCACCACAGCTGGGACCGTACAAAATCTGCCTCTTCTCTCATTCCAGTTGTTTCTATTTCATTTCTGAGGTTAGGGACAGAGCCCTCAAGTATTTTCCATTTGTATATTATTGTGTACCGCTCGCGCCTTCTTTCGAGAAAGTAGAGTTCCAGGGATTGTAGTATATATATATATATATATATATATATATATATATATATATAATATATAATATATATATACACACAGGGTGTCCCATAAATCCGGTCTCATAATACAATTTATTTTAAATTAAATTTCCAAAAGTAATACATTAAAACTAAAACAAGCGTTCAAATTGATGTCTTGTTTTGGACCTTTTTTTTTTTTGTTGCAAGTAGAATAACAATAACACGCAATGGCTAATATGGAAGTGAGTTACACTGGTGAGGAAAAGGCCTCCGGAGGCCTTTTCCTCACCAGTGTAACTCACTGCAACAAAAAAGAAAGGTCCCAAAACAAGACATCAATTTGAACATTTGTTTTAGTTTTAATGTATTATTTTTGTAAATTTAATATCTCTCTCTCTCTCTCTCTCTCTCTCTCTCTCTCTCTCTCTCTCTCTCTCTCATATATATAATATATATATATATATATATATGATACACACAGACCGTGCATGGAACAAGGAACTCTTCTGGGATAATTAAATCCACTATAGTCCGAATAAGTAATGGTAAATGACAAATACCATAGTTTTTCTTTTTCATGATGCAAGCCCGACGTGGGCAACGGGTCTCTCGCAAAGAGGTCCCATAAATATAGCTTCCCTCACCAGCTATCTGCAAAGCAGACAGGATCCAGCTTTGGGACATGGTCCATGTCCCAAAGCAGATAGCTGGTGAGGGAAGCTATATTTATGGGACCTCTTTGCGAGTGACCCGTTGCCCACGTCGGGCTAGCATCATGAAAAAGAAAAACTATGGTATTTGTCATTTACCATTACTTATTCGGACTATAGTGGATTTAATTATCCCAGAAGAGTTCCTTGTTCCACGCACGGTCTGTGTATCATATATATATATATATATATATATATATATGAGGGTGTTCCAGAAGTCTTGGAGGGGTTTTATTTGGCCACAACTTTTTGTTTGGGGATCAAATGAAAAAAAGGTTTGTAACACTTGAAAATATATTTATTTTGATTTTAATTACAAATTTAATATCTGGTGAAAATCTTCATTTTCATTGCGTAAATCTAAAATCGCATTAGCGTACGTTATCCGACTCTGATGATCTTGTGGTTTAATTTCTTAAGCAATTTGAATGTTGTACGGGTAAAGATTGATATCCTCTCTTAAAACTTCTTGAAATGTTTAATTCCTGGCTGCGTCGTCGGACTGATGTGGATTTTCCTCAACGCTTTCACGAACCATCTCAACCAGAGTTGGACTTCGGCTTGTCCGAGGACGCCCAGTCCGTGATTCGTCTCCCTGACCCTTTCCCATACGAAATTTAGCGACTTACTGTCGAATAGCTCGATCAGAAGGAGCAGAACGTGTTGAATTTTAATCGAAAACCTCTTTGAGCGGCAACGATGGAAGAGTTAGTTGTTTGTCAAATAAAGTTCCACAAGAGCCACTCTTTGATGCACTGTCCAGGATTCCATTTTCATTAATCGCAGCAAGGGTACTTTAATTGAAAAATAAAAATAAATAAATTAATCAAAAAAGAAAAAAGTTATAGCCAAATAAAACCCCTCCAAGACACACTCTCTCTCTCTCTCTCTCTCTCTCTCTCTCTCTCTCTCTCTCTCTCTCTCTCTCTCTCTCCCCCCCAGCAGTTAGTCCCCCTCCCCCAGCAGATAGTCCCCCTCCCCCAGCAGATAGTCCCCCTCCCCCAGCAGATAGTCCCCCTCCCCCAGCAGATAGTCCCCCTCCCCCAGCAGATAGTCCCCCTCCCCCAGCAGCTAGTCCCCCTCCCCCAGCAGCTAGTCCCCCTCCCCCAGCAGGTAGTCCCCCTCCAACAGCAATAGTGAGGGGCTCTTCGACTCCCGACAGCCCTGGCTGTTCGGGAAACGGGTCGTGCTAGGGGGCGGTCAGAATAGGGAAGGCTCCCTCCGTGCAATGCTTTTTAATGCTAGGTCAATTAGGAACAAGTTTCGCGAGCTACGGGCGCTCTTAGCATCAGAATACCAGGATATCGTTGCTATCACCGAGTCCTGGATTCATATTGATCGTAGGGACTACGTTGGGGAGTTCGAAATTCCCGGGTATAGAATGTTTCGCAAAGACCGCACCCGTGGGGAGGGGGGGGGGTACTAATATACGTGAGGGACAAGTTGAGTCCGGTTGACTGCCAGTTCCGGTCGGAACGGGAGCTGCTTGGCGTCGATCTGAACGTGGGAGGGACGAACTATAGGTTAATCTTGGTGTACAGACCTCCGCATCTCCTCCTCGAGGACGATACAGCCCTGTACACCGAACTCAGTAGCCTGCTAGGGGATAGGGTGTGTGTAGTTTTAGGAGACTTCAACTGTCGCGGCATAAAGTGGGAAAACAGGACTGCCGATGCTGAAGGGAGGAGGCTAGTTGACTTTGCTGATGAGAACTTCCTCACTCAGTGGGTCAACGAGCCTACACGAGGCGAAAGCGTTCTGGACTTAGTGTTCACGACCGAAGACAACCTCGTCACTGGCCTCACCGTTGACGAATCGTTGGGCGGGAGTGATCACAGTCTTATTAGGTTCCGTGTGTGCGTCCCTCGGGTGAAGCGTAGTAACTCGAGAGGCAGTAAGCTCGATCTCCGGCGGGCGAACTTTGTTAGCCTCAGGGATAGCGTAGGAGAGATGGGGTTAGAGGTTGGCGGCGATGTTGAGGGAGTGTGGAGTGCATTCCGGATGAGTTTATGGTGCTGCAGTCTGCTGCCATACCCTCAAAACCGGTCACCCCTGCTTCAACGCAGCCTAAGTGGTTCAATTGTGGCATCGCTTCGGCTATCCGAAATAGGAAAGTAGCGTATAGGAGGGCGAAGGCCAATCTTTCCCACGAGAACACTGAAGCGTATGTCCGCCTGTGTAGGGAAGTGAAGGCGAAGGTTAGGCTAGCGAAACGTAACGAAGAACTACGGGTGGCAAGCCTCTGCAAGAGGAACCCTAAGGAGTTCTTCAGTTATGTTAATAGTAGAAAGCCCATTAGAAGCATGATAGGTCCTTTAAAGGACGGAAGCGGCGTTCTGCGGACCTCTGACGCGGACATCGCTAATGTGCTTAATGAGTACTTTGCGGGAGTGTTCACCAGGGAGGATACCCGCGTCATCCCCGAGCCAGCTGTGAGGCACGAAGGTGCTGGCCTGGATAGTGTTAGATGTACCGCGACAGTCGTTGCTCATAGAATAGACAACTGAGCGCGTTTAAGGCTCCTGGGCCAGACCAGTTTCTCCCCAGTGTTTTGCGAGAAGTCCGCGACCAGGTGGCTCCCCACCTGGCTACAGTCTTCAACAAATCGTTGGAGATGGGCCAGGTGCCTGGCGACTGAGGGAGGCCAACGTGACCCCTATCTTTAAGAAAGGGGATCACGAAAGTCCAGGGAACTATCGTCCTATTAGTCTCACTTCAGTTGTAGGTAAATTATTAGAAAGGATAATAGCTGATAGAATCGTTGACCATTTGGATTCCTACAAGCTGCTTGGGGACTCCCAACATGGGTTTAGACGGCATAGGTCGTGTCTCACCAACTTGCTCGAGTTTTTCCACGTCATGTTGAGTGAGTACGATAAGAGTAGGGCGATTGATATACTTTATCTCGACTTTCAGAAAGCCTTTGATAAGGTACCTCACCGCCGGCTAATGGCGAAAGTGCGCGCGCTGGGTATCGGTGGGGAAATAGGTAGGTGGATTGAAAACTGGCTGAGGAATAGGCGGCAGAGGGTGGTAATTAAAGGGGCTAGTTCGGGTTGGGCCTCGGTCACTAGTGGGGTTCCTCAGGGTTCCGTTTTGGGGCCACTGTTGTTTACCATTTACATAAATGATATCGACGGTGGCATCGTCAGTCGGATCGCCAAATTCGCTGATGACACCAAGCTTGGGGCCAATGTTGGGACGCCCGAAGCGATCGAGGAACTGCGTGCGGACCTAGGTAGGATAGGAGAGTGGTCCGAAAAATGGCAAATGCCGTTTAACTTGGGTAAATGCAAAGTGATGCACATTGGCTACGCCAATCCCAAGTCGGACTACTCGATGTTGGGCAGTAATATCGAGGTGACTGATTTAGAAAAGGACTTGGGTGTGCTAATTAGCAGCGACCTTAAGTTTACGAAACAGTGTGTAGGGTGGAAAAGAAAGCCCAGAAACTATTGGGTTATATCAGGAGGCAATTTCAGTTTCGGAACAAGGAGATTGTGCTCTCACTGTACAATTCCCTTGTTCGGCCGTACCTGGAGTATGCTGTGCAGTTCTGGTCGCCGACCCTCAGGAAAGATATTGAGAGGCTGGAGCGAGTGCAGGCGAGGGCCACAAAGTTGATCCCTTCCGTTAGGCATATGGGCTACAATCGACGGTTACGCGCCCTGAACTTGTTTTCGCTTGAAACTCGGAGGCTGCGCGGTCAACTGATCGAGGTTTTCAAGCTCTTACGAGGGTTCAACGATGTCGATTTTAGAAGTATGTTTAGTTTAAATGATAACCCAACTCGCAACAATGGTTGGAAGCTGGATTTGAAACGGTTTAGGACTAGTGTGTGTGGGAATTACGTTACGTATAAGATCTGTGACACATGGAACAGGTTACCTTCGGAAGTTGTGAACAGTTCCTCTGTGGATCAGTTCAAGAAAAGGTTAGACCAAATTTTGCACACTCTTTGAGTGTGTAGAAAATTTTCCGTGGCACCCGTTGCCATTGGTACCTCCTCGGTATGGGCCGCAAGGCCTTTTGAGGTACTTCTTTTCCTTGTAACTCCTTGTAACTCTCTCTCTCTCTCTCTCTCTCTCTCTCTCTCTCTCTCTCGTGTACAAATATATATGTATGCTTCATTTTAGTGGACAATATTTAATTAAAGGAGATTTTCAAACTGTGATCCTTGCATTTCATTACACAATCTAATGCGAGTCCGTAAGCTCTTGTACACATTTGCAAAAGTGCCTGCATTAATGTTGTTGGATAGAGTACTGATATTGTTCTTTAATTGTTCAAGTGTTCTTGGACGATTTTCGTACACTGTATTCTTGAGGTAACCCCATAAAAAGAAGTCGAGTGGAGTCAAGTCCGGGGAACGTGGTGGCCCCCTCTACCTATCCTATGAGTATGTTCTTGTACAACCAATTCCGAACATTTGTAGCGGAATGTGGCGAAGCACCATCATGCTGGAAGTAAGTTCAATTTTTTGAGCGAGCTTAAATTAAGAAGGTATGGCTCGATTGTGTTCTGTAGTAGAGTGAAATAAGCGTTTCCAGTCACATTCCTATCGATGAATATTGGTCCTATGACTTTGAAATCATCACTACCGCATCAGACGTTTAGTTTAGGATTCATTTGAAAATGTCCTCCAATCGCATGATGTGGATTTTCATCCCCCCCAATACACACTGTTATGTCTCTTGACGTGTCCATTAAAGTGGAACGAAGCTTCATCACTGAAGAAAATGGATTGTGGTAAGGCAGGCTTTGTGGCAACTGTTGTTGTTTGAAACCATTCGCAGAATTCGAGTCTTCTGTCGCAGACTCGCAGTCGTCTCTGCGCAGTTCCTGCACAAAGGTGACTTTGTATAGATGGGACTTGTTCCTTTTAAGTATTCTAAGAACACTTTGATGCGAAATGTTCCGTTCTTGAACGTTTTGGACTCTTTATTACTGTTGCTAGTTCACTTTCTGACATTTCCCCACTCATGCTTGATCGCGGCCTATCACTTCTCTTTCTCTCTTCTCCGTTTTCCGTTTCTTTTAGTTTTTGAGGAGACGTCCGACAGTTGGCTGATCAGGTTGTGGTTTTTCTGGATGTCTGTCGCGAAATTCTGTAGCTGCCATCTTCTGACTGAGACCCTCAACATGTAGGAGAACTAAGTCCACCTTTTCTTGAGAGAATGTACACTGTTGTATATTGTTGTGACATTTGTAAATTTTAAGGCCTTCACACTGTAAACACCAAACTTGGAGTCAAGTTAATACTACATAGAATATATTCTAGCAATACCCCCCCCCCCATGATGCAGGACTTTTGGACCACTCTGTGTGTGTGTGTACACACACACACACACACACACACACACACACACACACACACACACACACACACTTTAGCCTCGGAAATTATTTATACGTTTAATATCAACAAAAAATATGTAAGCCTCAATATAACTTTATTAAAAGTATTAAAACGATATTACAACTGATAAATGCGCCATGTTGACGACGTAGCTTCTTTGCCCGGTTAGGTCAACTGTACGCCCTTGACGATTGGTTAGGTTGAGTCGTGATATTTTCATTAGTTTAAACGAAAATATCACTACTTACTTAACCCCTTACTTTCTTCTTTCTCTCGGGCTAACCTTAGAGTGGATCTTAGGGTCTTTGTTAGCCTTAGCTGCTGTAGATCTGTAGATCACGACTTAACAAATCGTCAAGAGCGTACAGTTGACGTAACCGGGCAAAGAAGGAGGGTACGTCGTCAACATGGTACATCACACCTTATTTCACAGCTATATTCACGAATTCTTATGGAGAAATAAATATAAAAGTAACTTATTTGCGCATTTGATTATATCCATTAATGACATTTATCAGTTGTAATATCGTCTTAATACTTTTAATAATAATAATAATAAAGTTATGATTTCCGACGCTAAAGTAAACGTATAATATATATATATATATATATATATAATATATATATATATATATAGTGAAAATGAGGATAGTTTTAATATAAAATTAAAATTTTTGTCGTAGCGTCGTACTCTTTTGGTTGCAAAAGTTTTCAAATAGAGTTGATGAATTGATGTTGTTAAAGGGGGGGGGGGAGGTAAATTGCTTGTCTCAGCAATATCCATTCTATGAATGGAATTTTAGGTGTGGACAATGAGCATCATCCTTGTGTGTGTGATACAAAGAAAACTATTATGATGATATTACATCGGACTCCACACCCCGAGACTCTTTCGTAAAGTACATTTCCAAGAAAAGGGGGCGATTTATCCCCCTTACAACGGGCTAAAAATACGATTAGTATTCTCTCGGTGAAGGCGCAGCGTCAGCAGTCTCTCTCCGGTAAAGAACAAAACCCATCGTGAGGACTCTCGGCTAGCAGCGGGGCCGGAGTTCGGGCCAGAATAATAATAATAATAATAATAATAATAATAATAATACCACGTTCTCTGGTGAAGTTCGAGAATAAAATTAAGGATGGCGACGTGAAACTTTGGTTGGTGACTATTTAATTAAAGTATAAACAAGGACCAAGTTTTGATTTCGTGCTTTTTTAAGTCTTTTTATTCCAGTGATTACGTTCACGTTTCGATTGTATTTTGGGCTTAGGTTTGTGTCGCTTCACTTTCCATATTTAATGTACGAAATATGTTACCAGATATATTTCCAATTATGGCCATTGGTTGGGATTATAGGTACCGAGTGGCCCATAATTTACGAGCCATAGGAATAATTTTATTTTTTTTTCTAATAATTCTTGTACTTTTTAATAATGTTTGTTTTCTTTATTTTCTTTTTGATGAATTACGTGGATGACGTACCGATAAATAAACGACGTGGCATGTTTTTTAAGCAAGACGGTGCACCTCCTCATTTTGTCATGCAAGTTCGCAAATACCTTGATAAAAAGTTCCCCAACAGATGGATTGGCTGAAGAGGTCCTATCGAATGGCTACCCAGGTCACCAAATATCACTCAACTCGATTTTTTTCATCAAAAAGAAAATAAAGAAAAAAAATTGAGAAAGTACAAGAATTATTAGAAAAAAATACAATTATTCCTATGGTTCCTGAATTATGGGCCACCCGGTATATATATATATATATATATATATATATATATATATATATATACACACACACACAGGGTGTCCCATAAGTCTGGAACCATAGGGTAAAATAAGTAATTCATGTTTTTCCGTTTATGCAAGTGCCCATGATGTCTTTGAGTAAGGAAGAACGCATCCAGATAATTCTGCTCGTAGGAAATTGGAGTCAAAGGGAAGTCGCTGAGGAATTTAACAGATTGCATCCGGACCGCGCGCCGATAACACACAGCTGTGTCGACAAACTTGTAGCAAAGTTCAGGGAAACGGGATCCAAAGGAGATAAACCACGCAGTGGACCTCCGAGGACATCCACCGACGATGACACAGCCGCTACCATCCTGGCTCGTTTCACAAACAGTCCCCGAAAGTCTCTTCGGCGTTTTTATTGCCGTTTTTATCATTTTGCCCTATGATTCCAGACTTACGGGATACCATATATATATATATATATATACAGGGCGTCCAAAAAAATGTATACACACTTTAACAGCTGATAGCTCAATTGATGTTTCTTTCTTTCCAAGTTAAACCCATTAGAATTAATAATGGCAGTCAGACTAAGCTTTGAACAAAGGAAATTCATTCTAAAATGCTACTGGAAGTGTGAAAACGCAGTTGAAGTGCAAAGACAGTTTAGGAGAGAGTTTCAAACAGATCCACCAACGCGACTTACCATCACTCGAATTAGAGATAAGTTTGAAGCCGATGGAACTGTTCAGAATGTCCACAAGAAGCGTTCCGGAAGACCACGGACATCGACAAGCCCCGCAAAGCAAGAAAGAGTACTGGAAACGTATCACCAAAGTCCAAGAAAATCTGTGCGGCAAGCGAGTCGTGAGGTAGGAATTTCAGAATCGTCTGTCCAACGCATTTTGAAGCGCTGTCAATGGAAAAGTTACATTCCAAGATTAGTCCATGCTATTAATGAAGATGATGATGATCCGGACCGAAGAGTGGAGTATTGCGAGTGGTACTTGGCACGATGTGGATGTGGATTGGACGAAGGGGTTTCGTAGAATACCCTCCGCGTTCACCAGACCTCACACCACGACTTTTTTTTATGGGGATACTTAAAAGACAAAGTCTACGCTATAAAACCTGCAACAGTCGCTGAATTGAGAGCAGCCATTGAACGAGAATGCACACAAATACCAAACGAAATGTTTCGTGATGTTTGCGATTCCATTGCTTCGCGTTATCAGCAGTGCCTGGACCAGAACGGACGTCAGTTTGAAAACAGGCGTTGACAAAACAATTAAATAATGTCTGTAGATTCTATTACATTTTGAAAATGAAATGTATTTTAATAAACACTGCCTTTATAATTATTTAAAGTGTGTTTATAATCCATTTGATCTTGTGCTAAAAATCGATATTTTTCCTTACAATCTGTACGCCTCATTGGTAATCCTTTAAGGTTTTAATTTTTAATTTTTTTTTTTTTTATTATTTTTACTTCTCTGTTTATTGTATATATATGTATGTATGTATGTATGTATGTATTTGTATATATAGATATGTATGTATATATATATATATGTGTGTATGTATGTTATTTATTTTTTCTTTTTTTCTTTCTGTAACCTATATATAGGCTTAACCTTTTTATATACTTCAGTGTTCCTGAGGATGTCATTAGACGAAAGCGCTTGAGCACCATTTTGTGTTTCCTTTCCTTCGTGGTTTTATTCATCATATATATATATATATTATATATATAGTGGCCTTCGGATCACCGAATTGGTGTGGTTAAGAAAGTAGGTTTACTATAATTACTGAATTCAACTGAAATAAATAATTAGGGGTCACGAGTTTGGGGGTTACAGCCCAAACAACCAATATTTAATAAGGAGAGAGAAATTACTTTGTTGTTTTGTGTTTAATTAAGAAAATAAATCAATTATTTGTTCACAGCGATTAACAGTTCAATAAAGGTATTTATAGTGATTAACAATTACATAACGGCATTTATACTATGCTAAAGATGACTGAGTATTACCACTAAGAAATGGTTATACAGTCTCATTGTTAAGTAAGTACACTAATTCAGGTAGGCGAATGAAATATGCCGAGGTGAACACAAAATAAGTAATGAAGGTACTGTACTGTACAGTAAATGGATTAGGTCGGTAAGAATGAAATGCATAAATGAGCAAATAAACAAGCGGATACAAATACAGTAAGATAATTGAATACGGTAAAATAATTGTACAGGCCTACCGCAGTCGTAATGAGAGAGCTAGTTTGCCGATTGCTTGCGTACACTTTCGGGTATAGCCTATTCGCGAGACTGCGGTTACACTGTGTAGGCTTACGCGGGAATTGCTTAACACGAAGGCAAAGGTAGGCTTGTGGCTTGTAGCCTACTAGAAGGTTTACGGAGCTGGGCTTCGAAGGATTGCTTCTGCAGGCGGACTGGCCTTACCGGCGAGAGGATGAGTGCTGAGGGCCAGTAGAGGCTTGTTGAAAAGGGGCCATCGGAAACTCCTGCAGCAGTGATGTTGCTTCTTGCAGGGTGAAATTGTAGAAGGCCTTACTTGATGATAGATTTCGTGATGCTCGATCGGAGCCTTGAAGGAACAGCGGCCGCTCTCCGCCGAAGGCCGGAGAGCGGGTGGCGTGACGAGTGGTGCTACTGACAAACGTGCTGAGAGTGAGACGTGACGACTAAAACGAGAAAATAGCAAGTGAGAGTGATTTGAGAAAGAAACTGCATTTTATAGGCAATGTTCCCTCTAAGGTGTGCGCGTGTGCGCGCGCACACGCGTTGTGAAACCCGCGCACACAGCAAAATAAAATGCGCACAGGCTCAAGCGTATCATGAGTCACGACAGTAAATGAAGTAATTTCAAAAATATACCGTCACACAAGGTCTGACCATTTGCATCAACATACTCTATAGTCGCTCTTTTAAGTATTAACCCCTTCCGCCCGACTTCGCCGACGTCCGCGCAATTACGTAATACGGATTTTTTTTACTCTATGTATTTGCATTTTTTTCTTTTATACATTAACGCATTGAATATAAACCTTCTCTTTCTTATTTTTGCATAAAAACGAATAGTAATTATCTGATAATTCATAAAAAATAATATTTTTTTTTTATTCCTATTTTGTGAATGGATAAAATCATGTATTAATCTTGATAGTCTATTTTAAATTGCTAAATGCTAAAAATTGTTTTGAAAAATGATGACTAAAAATTGTCATTTTCAATTAATGTTATTTTTATTTTATTTCTTTATTTTGTTGAATTTTATTTTACTATTTTTTATTTTATTCATATTTTTAGAATGGATAAAATGTTTTCTTTTTTAAGAATATATAATATTGTAAAGTTTTTAATATCCATTTAATAGTACCGTAATGATCGAGCTATCACTTTATGGAAATAGTATTTATTAAGTATTTAATATTTATATATATATTTCATTTTGAAGATAATAGCGCTCAGAAAAGTTTGCACAATTTTTCACCATGATCTAAATGTATGCACAACGAAAATTTCTTGCGCACACGGACTAAAAAAAATTAGAGGGAACATTGTTTATAGGCCTTGGTGACGCCCTCTGGTAGTCGTTTCGGGAAATACCACAAAATCTGTGTTTCCTGTGTGGGCCTTCTTTCATGCCCACGTGTATAGCCTTTGTTTTGATTCCATGATGTTTGAGAACGGCGGGGAAAGGAATTTCTTTGTCTGACCTCTACATATATATATATATATATATATATATATATATATATATATAAGAGAGAGAGATTCCTTTTGATTATATAAACAAGGACGAGATTACATTATGTACACATTCTGTGAACGTCTTTTATCCTAAAATTGCTACACACACACACACACACACACACACACACACACACACACACACACCTGTTTTTACGAGGCAAGAAAATGAGGGTGAGTTTCCTTCATTCGGCGGTTCCCGCATCTCGGACCCCCTCCTCCCTGCAGGAAGGCGTGAACATCTTGCCGCATCCTCATTAGCCGCAGAAGCAGTAGCGTTTTTTGGCGCTGCTGACCTTAGCGGAAGACCTTTTCCCAAACACGGCTTGACGTATTTGATACAGTAGATTCATACCATTATATATACACATATATATTTTTTTCTGAAGGGTTTGTTCTTAAGGAAGAATATACTGTGTATATATATATATATATATATATATATATATATATATATATATAGGGTGTCCCATAAGTCCGGCATCATAGGAAAAATAATAAAAAAAGGCAAAACAAAAGCTTTTATTTACAGATCGTGCTCAATATGTCCACCATTGTTTTCAATACACAAATTCAGACGTGATACCCAGTCAGCAAGCACACGGTGAATGATGTCAGGAGTAATGGTGTTACATGCCCCAATAATGCGCTGCTGCAAATGTTCAACACTCCTAATTTTCTCTGCGTATACCAGCGCTTTCAAGTGGCCCCAGAGATAAAAATCTAGTGGCGTGAGATCCGGGCTTCTAGCTGGCCATTCCACAGGCCCTCGACGTCCTATCCAATGACCAGGGAATTGTTGGTACAGGTATTCCCTTGCTTGGGTGCTGTAATGTGCAGGAGCGCCGTCTTGCTGGAACCATGATGGGAAATTTCCTTCTTCGTTCAAGACACTGGGAAATGCTTCTTCCTTGAGCATACGTAGGTAGGTGCCTCCAGTGACATGTTCATCGAAAAAGAGGGGGCCTATGATGCGATCCTTCCAAATGCCACACCATACCATCACCCGAGATGCACCTTGTTCCTTTGAAGAGGTATACCAGTGAGGGTTGTTTTGAGACCAGTAGCGGGTGTTCTGTCGATTTACCTCACCATTTCCATAAAAAACATCCTCGTCACTGAACAGAATGGTGGACGGGAAATTGGCATCCCGAGCATATTGTTCCGTAGCCCATTCACAAAATTCCATCCGCCGGTCGGGATCATCATCGCTTAATTTCTGTAGGATCTGAAGTTTATATGGATGCTATTTGCGAGCCTGAAGAATGCGATGGATGCTACTTTTCGACACTCCTGTCTCGGCGGACAATCGCCGAAGAGACTTATTGGGACTTCTGTTAAAATGAGCCAGGATAGCAGTCGCTGTATCATCGTCAGTGGACCTCCTTGAAGGTCCACTGCGTGGTTTATCTTCTATGGATCCTCTTTCCTTAAACTTTGCAACAAGTCTGCTAACACAACTCTGTTATTGGCTCGCGGTCTGGATGCAGTATGTTAAATTCAGCAGCGGCCTCCCTTTGTCTCCGATTTCCTGAGAGTAGAATTATCTGGATTCGTTCTTCCTTGCTCACAGACATTATGGCCTGTAGAAATAGAAAAATATGAATTTCTCCTATGATGCCGGACTTATGGGACACTCTGTATAATGGTGGACTGGATGTCAGTTTTTCAACATCTGCGGATGCGGATTTTTTTATTTCAGTATCCACGGATGCGGATATTTAGTTAATCTATAAATATAATATAGAATTATGAATATATGACATAATTTTTCAAATTTCGTGATATTACTATTATGGCATGCAATGCATAAGAATTAAAATTAATATTAATGTTTTCATTATGATAAAAATAATAACTTTCTCGAGAGTTTCAGCCACAGAAAATTGAATGAAACAAGTTTCATTCAATTTTCTGTGTTACCACGTATTTATATTTTCAGGTTTATATATTTGTTTGTTCATTAATAAATAATTAATATTACATGAAATGTGCGTGACTGGGTCTTATAAGCTACTTTATGAGCTAATTTAATTGTAAATTGCATAATTTATTAGAGGTAATATCCTCAGAACATCCGCAGTGAGAAATGCGGATGCGGATGTTAAAAATGACGCGGATGCGGATGTTAAAAATGACGCGGATGCGGATATCCGGTCCACCACTAAATTATATATATATGTATATGTATATATATGTAAAGAACGATGCTTGTGTAGAAGAGCGTTCCGCACAAGATGAGGAGGGAGAACGAACAAATGAAAAATGAGATACCACCCCTGGAATCGAACCCGGGATCATCCGATTGCCAGTCAGATATGCTATCCACTACACCATGGACCTCGATCAATCAGAAGTCGTAATTCTCCTACATACGAGCAGAAACCAATGCCCTGAAGGGGCACCTTTGCATGCCGTACATATATACATTTTAACTGCAAACAACACAGTATAATTAATGTAAAGAACGACGCTTGTGTAGAAGAGCGTTCCGCACAAGATGAGGAGGGTGGTACCTCATTTTTCATTTGTTCGTTCTCCCTCCTCATCTTGTGTGGAACTCTTCTACACAAGCGTCGTTCTTTACATTAATTATACTGTGTTGTTTGCAGTTATATATATATATTTTTTGGGGGGGGGGGGACGGTTTGTTGTTAGGGAAGAGCCATCTGTCGTTTTATTATGAAACATTTCTGGAAGTTCGTTTCCATCTTCGGTGCTAAAATGTTAAAAATGAACAAGTAATTATATAAGAAAATAATTATTAATAATGAAATAATAAGGATAAAGGATGCTAAGATATGAAGAGTAAATACGTAAGTAAAATATATACAAAGTAGTTACATACAGGTTGTCCCATAAGTCTGGTCTCATAGGAAAAATTATTTTAAATTAAATTTACAAAAGTAACACGTGCGAACTGAAGCGAATGTTCAGATTGATGTCTTGTTTTGGAACTTTTTTTTTTGTTGCGGGTAGAATAACACGCAATGGCTAATAGAGAAGCGAGTTACACGAGTGTAACTCCCTCAAAAGGCCTTCCTTCGCGAGGCCTCACGAGTGTAACTCGCTTCCATATTAGCCATTGTGTGTTATCCTACCCGCAACAAAAAAAAGTTCCAAAACGAGACATCAATTTAAACATTTGCTTTAGTTCTCACGTGTTACTTTTGTAAATTTAATTTTAAAATAAATTTTCCTACGAGAACAGACTTATGGGACACCCTGTACATTGGATTTGTGAGGGTAGAAAATATTTCTTATTGAATTTATAGGAATATAGTTAAGATAATTTACAGTATTAGGCTAACTTACCAGAATTTAGTGGGACGGTAAAAGAGAAAGGTTTGTTAAATTTAACACAAATACCCGGTGATAAAGCATTCATTTTAACAGGGTTTTATTTCAGATTCAAAGAGAATAACGGTAATTTTAATCGTTGAGACAGCAGGGTTTATTTCACTATGCCAAACTTGAAGGCGGAACTGCGTTGAAGGATGGGATTTTTACTGTGAATGCGTCGCGCTTTCGGATACGGAGGTCGGTTGGTTGGTTGGTTGGTTGGTTGGTTTATGGAATCGATAATTTTGAAACTGGTCGGGTGTAGGGGATGGTCGTGAAGATGGCAGTGGCCTCTAATGGCTAGTTTTTGGGTTTTTTTTGAAGGATGCTAAAATCTGGTTGGAATGCCACGATATTCGTCCACGCTCGTTTCATATTGGCTGAAGGTACTGCCAATATTGTTGGTTTTGCCACTTAAGGGAGTAGATGGTGGACAAAACAAGGGCTTAATAAAGTTTTTCTTCGTGATTAAAGTATGATTTAATACTGTTGTTATTAATGAATGCAAATTGATTCGGGGGGAGAAAGGGGTGAGTAGGTGGCGGAATTCGGTGCGTATTTTGTAACTTCTATAATGTATAGCCGTTTAAAAAGGTAACCGAAAGTATGGTGTATCCCTTTTGACGGTACGAATTTTAAGGGGACGTTCATAAATAATGTTCAGGAAGTTTCGGAGTAGGTGTTGAAGTGAAGGTTCTCGGAAAGAAAATCAATGCTGAAATTTTGAATGAAATTTCATTCTTTATGGGAAGATAATTAGGAGGAACTGATATGGATAAGGAATTTAATACTATTTATTTTATATAATAATAATGAAGGGATAAGGGCCGGATAGTTTGTGCCTTGGCTCGTGTATGTTCGTTTACGATATAGAGAGGTGCTGAATTTGTTATTTTCTTTTGTGGTTTTTATGTATAAAAAATGTTGGGTATTGTTGGTTTCGTCGTCTTTAGTGAATCTTGTATGTTTGGTGAGTAGAGGTAGTTAAGGAATAGGGAGGCTTGATTAGTATTTTGAGAGAGAAGGAAGGTGTTATCATTGTAAATTTTGTATAAATAGAATTAAATATATGCTTAACTATGAAGTTAATTTTTGGATAATTTCGTAGTGAATGAATTATTTTTTTTTTTTTTTAGTTTTGGGTTTTTAACGTAAACTATAATTAATGTTATATATTACTTTAAAGGGTAGAATTTAAAATTAAAAAAATTACACTAAGGTTATAGTGGAAATGTCTCCATTATACCAGGGTGCTCCCCCCAAAAAAACTTTACCATCTCAAGGCTCTGTAATTTTTTATTTTTTTATTTTTAGAGTTACTGTCCATGAATGAAAGTTACAATATATTGTTTAAAATGAAGCTAAGTTTTATTCCAGTGATAACTGAACGCAGTCATTTATGAATCACGTGTTCAAAATTAACTTTACGACGAACACAACATTCCCCATATATTTAGCCCCATAGAAAAAAAAAGTCTAGGGGTGAGAGATATGGGGGATCTTAGTGGCTCATTAACTCTCCGCGCACGAACAAAAGAAATTTGCAGTCTGCTGGACAGAGTATCTGGTAAAATCTGAGAAATTTCTAGTTCAACTGATCCTGGATGTGTGTGTGTGTGTGTGTGTGTGTGTGTGTGAACACGTTAACTTTTAAATAGCTCGGCGACCCATGCCTTCAAACAATTCACTCGTAATAGATAATAAAATAAATAATTAATGATAAAATGATTAGGAATAACGTAAATGATAAATGACAATTTAATGACCCAACCAAAATGGCTTGGCGACTCAGGGGTTAAGAACCACCGAGTTAACGTAACCTACCTTAACCTTTATTACCAATATAGAAATGAAAGAATGTATCTTTCATTTGTCCCAAACGAAAGAATGTAAAACGAACACATTTTGGCTAAAAAGTTAAATTTTGACCCAAAATTAATTGGTGTCCCTTCCTCTAAGGCCTACGACTAACATTAATGAATGCAGGGTGTACATAAAGTCAGGATCTATTTTTGTGAAGCACTTCGAAATTATATGGAATTCAATCATAAAATGCTAAAGTGGTAACATTTATTAAATAATAATTAAGAGTAGGATTCGACGTGACGCCCATTAGTATCCCTGCACAGCTCAAATCGTTCCGCAGCATTTCTAAACACATTCTGGAGCATTTGGGGTTATGTTATCTGCAGCAGTTCGTATACGTGTACGTAAGTTTTCAAGACTCGTAATCTTCGTCTGATAGACGTGCGATTTGATAAAGCCCCATGCAAAGAAATCTAAAGGGGTTAAATCTGGTGATCTCGCTGGCCAAGGTCTGTTGCTTCCGCGTCCGATCCAGCGATTTGGAAAACGTCCATTTAGATAATCCTCAACAATTTTGGCATAGTGACAAGGAGCACCATCATGTTGATAGACGACGGTACTAACAATCCTATCCCCAATCAGCTGAGGTTCAAGGAATTGCTACAACATGTCCAGATAAATAAGCCCCGTAACTGTAGCTTCAGCAAAGAAAAAAGGACCATAAACCTTAGATTTTGTTAAACCCATCCAGACATTAACTTTAGGTGAGTCTCTTTCCCAATTTTGGACGAAATCATTCGGTCTTTCATCTGCCCAAATTCGACAGTTATGGCGATTTACTTTTCCACACGTATGGAAAGTGGCTTCATCACTGAAGAGAATGTTGTCCATTAAATTATCACTCCAGATTTGTTCTACGAGATCAGCACACACAGCACTTCGTCGAGGGAAATCTTCCTCATGTAAATCATGTAAAACCTGCAAATGATAGCTTTTCTTCTGCAAATTAACTTTCAGAATTTTGTGCACAGATGACGTCGGGAGGCCGAGTCTGTGTGATGCAGCACGAACGGACGTACGTGGCTCCTCAGTGATAATTCCGCGTACTGCATTCACGGTAAGATCTGACATACACGGTCGTCCTGATCTTGCTTCATCATTTACAGATCCCGTTCGTTTAAATTTGTTCACCAATTTTCGTATTGTCTTGTCTATTGGCCCCGGCTTATGAAATTTCCTTCTAAACTTCTCTCTGATGTCATTGTATTTCTTTCTCTCGATTCGCCAAATTACTATTGCCACACGCTCTTCTGTATTCATTCTAAGGGCTTCTGAAAAGAAAAATAGAAAAAAATAATTCTTTCACAAAAATAGATCCTGACTTTATGTACACCCTGTATAATGTTTATTATTTTTCTTTGCAAGTTCGATATTATCTTTTTTTTAATATATTTATTAAATATTAAATTTATTTGGAATGCAAAAAAAATGCTGAAAGTAATAAGTCAAAATTCAATTCAAAGGAAATCTATTTCGTATATTTAACTTGTATATACAAAATATTATTTTGTTTTTAAAATATGTAACAATTAATTTATTGAAACTATATTTATTTTCGATGTAAACCCACCTTTTTTTTATCGTATCAAGTAAAGTAATTAAGCCACATCAATATGCACATTAAACGGGAAAGAGCAACGAGCCGTACCTAACTCGGGAAGAGGAACCTAAACATTCCTTGGTTAACCTTGGTTTTTGCTTCCACCCCAAATGTTCATTCTCACGAAGATCGAGCTTGTCACTCCACCTTAGACCTACATTTTAACGTGAAAATCAGAACCACGCCCACCGGTAGCCCAGCGTCTTAACCACTAGGCTAGCCAGGCTACCCATTTATCTACCAACCACTTTCTTTGTGTGGAAGGATGAAGAGCTAGGTTTTGCTGCGTGCCGCCTACCGTCACCGGGTCTCGATCCCGGGGCTGATGGTTTCGTAGTCAGCGACGCTAACCACTACACCACCGAGGGGCATTCGGTCAATACATTGACCCATCTAACGGTAAATGATCGGTGGTTCTACCAAAATTTCAGTGTAATTGATATATACCATGGAAGCATCGTGTCTTCTAATTTTTGTAAATAAAATATTGATTCACTCTTCTCCTACCCCTCGCTCATGTTCAAGAAGAAACTATAAACGACTTAATTACTGTTGCTGTATTTAGATGCAATTTATTTCAATATATAAATACACATTAAAGTGCGATCTTTTAAACCCAAACTGATTAGGAGATGTCCATAAATAATCATTTAATCGTCGAAGCAAAAATTTCTCAGAGGTTTGAGAGGCAAAAAGACCTATAATTTATTTTCGACGAGGGAGGAAGATATCCCCTCAAACTCTGCGGGAGTATAACTTTGAGCGAGCATGGCTGAGAAAAGCAATGGGATATTAAGATTTACCACGTCTTACTTCAAATGCTCATTCGGTACGTCATCTACACATGCAGAAGAACCTGTCTTTAAGTCTTCTTTTAAATCAGATTTCCCATTCTCAGTTCCGCCAATTTCTCTCTCTCTCTCTCTCTCTCTCTCTCTCTCTCTCTCTCTCTCTCTCTCTCTCTCTCTCTCTCGGCGTCAGGCACGAAGGTGGTCGCTTGAATAATGTTCGGTGTACCGCGACAGTCGTTGCCAATAGAATACATAGATAAACTGAACAGAGTCTCGCGGGAAGTGCGCGACCAAGTGGGGAAGGCTACAGTCTTCGACAAATCGTTGGAAACGAGCCAGGTACCTGGTGACTGGAGGGAAGCCAACGTGACCCTTATCTTTAAGAAAGGGGATCACGAAAGTCCAGGGAACTATCGTCTCGTCCCATTAGTCTCACTTCGGTTGTAGGTAAATTATTAGAGGGGATAATAGCGGATAGAATCTTTGACCATTTGGATTCCTACAAGCTGCCTGGGGACTCCCAACACGGGTTTAGGCGGCATAGGTCGTGTCTCACCAACTTGCTCGAGTTTTTCCACGTCATGCGGAGTGAGTACGATAAGAGTAGGGCGATTGATATACTTTATCTCGACTTTCAGAAAGCCTTTGATAAGGTACCTCACTGCCGGCTAATGGCCAAAGTGCGCGCGCTGGGTATCGGTGGGGAAGTAGGTAGGTAGGTGGATTGGAAACTGGCTGAAGAATAGGCGGCAGAGGGTTGTAATTAAAGAGGCTAGCTCGGGTTGAGTATCGGTCACTTGCGGGGTTCCTCAGAGTTCCATTTTGGGGCCACTGTTCTTTATCATTTACATAAATGATATCGACACTGGCATCGTCAGTAGGATCGCCAAGTTCGCTGATGACACCAAGCTTGGGGCCAATGTTGGGACGTCCGAGGCGATCGAGCAACTGCGTGCGGACCTACGTAGGATAAGAGAGTGGTCCAAAAAATGGCAAATGCCGTTTAACTTGGGTAAGTGTAAGGCGATGCACATTGCCTACGCCAATCCCAAGTCGGACTACTCAATGTTGGGGAGTAATATCGAGGCCACTGATTTGGAAAAGAACTTGGATGTGCCAATTAGCAGCGACCTTAAGTTTACCAAACAGTGTGTAGAGGTGGAAAAGAAAGCCCAGAAGCTGTTGGGTTATATCAGGAAGCAATTTCAATTTCGGAACAAGGAGATTGTGCTCTCTCTGTACAATTCCCTGGTTCGGCCGCACCTGGAGTAATGGAGTATGCTGTGCAGTTCTGGTCGCCCACCCTCAGGAAAGATATTGAGAGGCTGGAGCGAGTCCAGGCGAGGGCCACAAAGTTAATCCCTTCCGTTAGGCATCTGGGCTACAGTCGACGCTTAAGCACCCTGAATTTGTTTTCGCTACAGACTCGGAGGCTGCGCGGTCAACTCATCGAGGTTTTCAAGCTCTTACAAGGGGTTCAACGATGTCGATTTTAGAAGCATGTTTAGTTTAAATGATAACTCAACTCGCAACAATGGTTGGAAGTTGGATTTGAAACGGTTTAGCACTAGTATGTGTGGGAATTGCTTGACCTATAAGATCTGCGACACGTGGAACAGGCCACCTTCCGAAGTTGTGAACAGTTCCTCTGTGGATCAGTTCAAGAAAAGGTTAGACCAAATCTTGCACACTATTTGAAGATGTGTGTTACTACTGTCTTCTGAGGTGGCTGTTCGAGAAGCTAGCTGAGACAATGTGTAGGAATTTTTCCCTGGCACCCGTTGCCATTGGTTGCCATTCCTCATTTCACGAAGGTCAAGCTTGTCGCCCATCCTCTCGAGTTGGCCTGGTGAAATAGTGAGTTGGTTTCTTGTACTCTCCACCTCACATAGCCAGGTACGCCAGCGCATCGGGGATTGTTCTGAGCCTGACGTCTAATCTTCTTTTGAAGGTGTCTACTGCAACACCATTCATGTTCCTTAGGTCTTTGGGCAGCTGATTAAACAGTTTTGGTCTTCTCACAACAAAACTATTTTCTTTCAAGGTTAAGGATGTTCCCTGTCTAGCCTTTAATTTGGGAACACGACGCAGTCTTCCTTTTCTACTTTCCACTGTTGTTTGGGGAGTTACAGGGTTCAGAGTAAGATTAGGGACTAGTTTCTCCATTATTTTCCAAGTGTAAATAATGGTGTATCTCTCTCTTCTCCTTTCCAGTGAATATAGGTTTAGTTCGCGTAACATTTTCCAGTAATTTAGTTCTTTGCACCCATTGATCTTGTCTGTGAATCTTCTCTAAATCCCTTGTAGCTGTCTGTCTTCTTTTTTATATGTGGATGTTAGGACCGAGCAGTATTCCAATTTGGGTATGATCAGTGTTTTCAGTAGAGGGATCATTATATTCCTATCCCTTCGTTTAAAGGTTCTCAGTATCTGCCCAGTTATTCTCTTTGCTCTGTTTACTGCTATCTTATTTTGTGTTTCAAATTTCGCATCATCAGTAATTACAACCCCTAAATCTTTTGCTCTAGAATTTCTCTGAATTTCCTGTCCATTTGGGGTATAATATTCGATGGATTTTAGGTCTTCTCTTTTTCCGTACCTTAACAGCTGAAATTTCTCAGTGTTAAACTTCATATTGTTGTCTTCCGTCCACTTGTAGATTTTGTTTATGTCAGTTTGTAGAGATCCTATATTTTCTGGGTTTCTACTTTTTCTACTGATCTTTGTGTCATCAGCAAGGGATGTTACTGTGCTGTCTCTGGTAACGTCCTCATCTATGTCAGTTAGCATGATTATGAAGAGTAATGGAGCTAATACTGTTCCTTGTGGTACTGAGCTGAGGACCTGATTCTGATGAAGATACTCTTTGTACTGTAACGACTTGCCGCCGCTCACTAAGGAAATTATATATCAATTTCCCTACTTTTCCTGTTATTCCCATATATTTCAGTTTATGTATTATGATTCCATGGTCACACTTGTCGAACGCTTTGGCAAAGTCTGTGTATATTACATCATAGTTTTCATTGCTTTCAAGTGCATCAATAATGTTGTTGTAGTGTTCCATTAGTTGTGATAGGCATGATCTGCCTGACTGAAACCCATGCATGTTGGTTATCATTTAATTTTTTTTGAGTTTCCAAGAAGTCATAGATTTTCTGTATAACTATTCTTAAAAAAAAAAATTATATATATATATATGATGAATAAAACCACGAAGGAAAGGAAACACAAAATGGTGCTCAAGCGCTTTCGTCTAATGACATCCTCAGGAACACTGAAGTACATAAAAAGGTTAAGCCTATATATAGGTTACAGAAAGAAAAAAAAAGAAAAAATAAATAACATACATACACACACACACACACACATATATATATACAATAAACAGAGAAGTAAAAATAATAAAAAATTAAAAATTAAAACCTTAAAGGATTACCAGTGAGGCGTACAGATTTGTAAGGAAAAATATCAATTTTTAGCACAAGATCAAATGGATTATAAAAATACAAAATTATACTGGAACTCTGCCGGGTTTTAACACAATGCTGCCTATGGTCAGGTTTCGATATAAACAATTTGTCCTACGTACACTTTTACTCGACACATGATACCCCCACTAAGAAGGCCATATTTTCATCAATGTTTCTCCGCGCCCTTAGGATCGCCAGTCCGGAATACATCGATGCCGAATTGGAAAAAATCAACGGTATTGGAAGTGATTTGTGTTATCCATCTGCGTTTATGGAATCTTGTTTCAACAAGGAAAACGAACTTTCTATCGTGTCAATAATAACACTCGTACTTTGTCAAAAAATATTTTAGTACTTCCATTTTTCCCGGGCTTTTTAGGCATTGCTAATGTACTTAAACTTTTGGATATTAATGTAGTATTTTCATATAACAATATTGTGAAAAATATCATAGTAAAAAATAGCCCTACCAATAATTCAGGCATTATCTATAAAATTGGTTGTAAACAATGTGATTCCTTTTACATAGGTCAGACGGGAAAGGATTTGCACACACGTATAAAACAGCATCAATATTCCGTTAGAACAGGACAGTTGTCCAGTGCCCTTTTTGTCCATTTGTCAGAGTTAGCCCACTGTATTGATTGGAATAATGCTTCAGTTTTATTCCATTCAAGCAACATTGTTAATAGAAATATTCTTGAGTCTGCCATTATCCAACTTTCAAATAACTTCAACATAAGCAAAGGTCTTTTTCAACTCGATCCTGTTATGTTGAATTCCTTTAAAACAGATTTAAATAAGAAGGGTAAAACATTAAATCTTTGGTAAACTTGTCTTCTACTTTATTAACTTTTAATTTGCATTTTATTTTTTTATATATATCAAAACTGACCATGAGGCAAGCAGTGTGTTAAAACCCGGACAGAGTTCCAGTATAAATTTGTATTTTTATAATCCATTTGATCTTGTGCTAAAAATCGATTAACTTTTAATTTTTTTTTTTTTTTTTTTTTTTTTTTTTATATCGAAACCTGACCATAGGCAGCATTGTGTTAAAACCCGGCAGAGTTCCAGTATAATTTTGTATTTTTATAATCCATTTGATCTTGTGCTAAAAATTGATATTTTTCCTTACAAATCTGTACGCCTCACTGGTAATCCTTTAAGGTTTTAATTTTTTATTTTTTATTATTTTTACTTCTCTGTTTATTGTATATATATGTATGTATGTATGTATTTGTATATATAGATATGTATGTATATATATATATATATGTGTGTGTGTGTGTATGTATGTTATTTATTTTTTATTTTTTTTTCTTTCTGTAACCTATATATAGGCTTAACCTTTTTATGTACTTCAGTGTTCCTGAGGATGTCATTAGACGAAAGCGCTTGAGCACCATTTTGTGTTTCCTTTCCTTCGTGGTTTTATTCATCATAAATATTTTTCACGTGTTACCTTCGTGAAATAATTTTCATATATATATATATATATATATATAAGGTAAAAATTTCAAATTAAAAGTAAAACATGAAAGCTTTGATGATGACGAATCTTTTCGAGATCTCCTCTGCGTTCAGGTATGAAGACTGAAATAAAAGTTACAGGGAAAGAAAAGTAACATGAATCTCGTGTATCTGGCAGATGAAAGTGGCGCAGGAAAGATTTAAAAAAAAGCGTCTCGGGCTAAAACTTGATTTAAACATGGATCGATGCAGAAACTTACCTTTAAAGTCGTTAAAATTATCAAGAGCCGAATTTATATTGGAGAAACTAATAATTTTGCTGACAGAATTTATGAACATAAATACAGTCTTAGAATAGTCGACCCTAATTCGACCTTACATCAGCATAGGATTATCTCCGAATATTTTATTGATATTAATAATTCGGCTTATCAGTTACATATAAAAGATAAAAATAAGACGAAATTGATCGAATACTTTATTTAATTGAAAATGTTGATAAATTTCAAAATGAAAGTTTTTTACATCGATCCAATTTTTAATCAAATTCTAACTCGAGATGCTCCTTTTAAATCTTTGCAGCGCCATTTTCATTTGCCAGATACACGAGGTTCATGCCGTCCGCCAATCATGCGTCGTTCTTTCCCCCTAACTTTTATTTTCATTTAATCTTCTTACCTGAACGAAGAGGAGGAGTAGATCTCAAAAAGCTTCATATTTTTTTTACAGATTTTATCTTTTATTTTTAATTTGGGGGTTTTAACTTAACTGTACAGTGACCGTACTGAAATATTTAACATTATATCTGCCCAAATATTTAAATTGGTTCACTCGTTCCAGATCTTTCCCGTTTATGCTTATTTTAATTTTCTCTTCCTTTACCTTCCCAAATTTTCGTTACTTTAGTTTTCTTGGTGCTAATTTTCATTCCATATTTTTCTACGACAGCATTCAACCCCTCCATTATCCTTTGGAGCTCAACTGCCGTGCTTGCAATCATTGCTTGGTCGTCTGCAAATCTCTCGGCCTTCAAGAGGAGTCCTCCAATTCTCACACCCTCTTCCAGGGCCTTAACTAGGGTTTAGAAATTAGTGAGGTCCAGATTTTTTTCGAGCGCGGCGGGACGAGCAAAATTCAGACCAAAATGACATCTACAAACACAACCCAAGCTATACACTAAACACAAAACACAAAACGCTCGACGCTCCCTCTTTTCAAAAGAAAAGCGGTAATATGCGTTTCATACACGGAGAACGGTTCAGTCTTTTTTTTTTTTTTAGGAAATAATTACCGAGGTCCGGACCTCGGTGACCTCATAGGTAGTTACGGCCATGGATGTCACGTGATTTCATGAGAACGTCCGAAAATGTTCATAAATCTTGTTGCCAATTACCTAGTAAACTGCATAAAAAGAGAATAGTAATTTGCTGTTACGGATTATTTTTTATAACTCCCCAACTATTAGGTCTATAATTACTTTTAGGATATAATTACCGAGGTCCGGACCTCGGTGACCTCATAGGTAGTTACGGCCATGCGGGCCTCTTCCATATCCCGCAACGCCTCTCTTATCATTGCTTCTGCATAGACATTGAAAAAGATTGGTGACAACGAGCATCCCTGTCGTACACCTCTCCCAATAACACATGGGTCTGTTTCTCTAGCGCTAGTCCTCATTAGTGCCGTCTGACTCGTTTACAATGCGGAGATCATTCGTCTCTCTCTCCGATATCTTTTAACACCTTCATTAGATGTGACCAGCTAACTCGATCCAAACGCCTTCGCGTAATCTACAATTTAAGCAGACGTAGACATTTTGTTTGTGTTCTATGCTGCGTTCGTAAGTACTCTCAATACTGCAATTGCTTCTCTGGTTCCACAACCTTTCGTGAAGCCGAACTGATCCCTTCCAATGTATTCTACTGCTATCTCCTCCAACCAAGAAGCTAACATTCTCAGTACTACTTTAGAAGCATGCACTATCAAGCTTATCGTTCGGGTGATCTTCGCATTTTGTCGCATTTCTCTTCTTTTCCAACGGCACTAATATACTACCAAGAAGGTAGAGATATACTAATTATTCCTGTCCTTTTTGTCCCATTGATATACTAATTCTTCCTGTTCTTTTTTGTCCCATTGATATCAGCAGTTCTGCTGGAATTTCATCTTTACTCCCTGATACACAACCGATATTCCGTAAATATTTTAAGTTTTTGCTTTACATATTTACAAAAATAAAAGGTTTTATTGTTAGAATTATATTTTTGTCTCCCTAAAATAATATTAAAATGAATAATAATTAAATTAATTAACACACATATATATATATATATATATATATATATATATATAGGGTGGGTAAAAAAAGTGACCCCTTAGAGGTAAATTGTTATATTAAAAAAAGTAAGATGACTAGAGCTCCCAAACTTCATAGATGCTTGCCTTACCATGTTGTTCGTCTTAATTGAGAAGTTGCTCGATGTGTCCCCTTTCCTGTTCAGTGCAGGCCTCCAGACGTGGAAGCCACTGATCAATACACCTGTTTATATATCGTTGAGACACCTTCTCCCAGCCGAGCAGAATTCTTTCACGTAGTTCATCTATGTCTCTTATATTGGTACCAGGGATGTAAACTTTGGACTTGGGGCTTCCCAAACACTATAATCTAGTGGTGAAAGATCGGGGCTACTAGCTGGCCACATATTATAGTTCCTTTTTATAAATCATTAGTTAGACTCCATTTGGAGTACGCGGTCCAATTTTGGAATCCGCATATGCGCAAAGATATAGACAAAATCGAGAGAGTTCAAAGACGAGCAACTAAGATGATTCCGTCGCTTAGGTCAAAGTCGTACGAGGATAGGCTTAAGGAGTTAAAATTGACTACACACTCGAGGCTCGGAAGCTAAGGGGTGATCTAATCCAGGTGTTCAAAATTATGAATGGGTTCGATAACGTAGATAGAGATAGCTTTTTCGAAATATCTCAATATAATAGGACTAGAAATAACGGGTGTAAGTTGACAAGTAGAAGGTTCGAGACAACAGTTGGCCAAAAACTTTTTTACGCGTAGAATAGTAAATAGCTGGAATAGTTTGCCGGTAGAAGTAATTAGTAGCGCGTCTATAAACATGTTTAAAAATCGATTAGACGCATATGTTGATAGATTGGGTATAGTTTAAGGTAGTAAAATTAAGGCTTTGTGGTGATAGATCCCACAGCTCAACACAAGTGTTGTGGGATATAGGGAGGCAGCATCTTGGGTTAGGGGATACGCTCTGTCCTTACACACCCCATTTAAAGAGATTCCTCTGCCGAGCGGTGCCCCCCATAGTACTGTGAGGTATTGAAAAACTCATGATCTTCACTTGCCCCACAAACACCTTTAAATGGGAGACCCAAAATGGGTGCACACACATTTCTACATTACTGTACAGTCTTTACAGCCACACCTACACTTTTCCTCCTAAGTGTATATATGGAAATGTATATGGTTGTAAATTGTGACTTGGTCCGCAATTGATATGGACCGTGACTTATTTTTGATCGGCAAGGTACTGGTAGTGATGGATACCATAATGAAATTGACTGGATTCTTTGGATCTGATATATTTGCATGTCAGTTATAAATAGATATAGAGTGTAACATATTTGTGGATAGTAGTCTATTATGACTTGATCCCCTGGATCGAGAGATTCTATCTTTAGTTTTTAATTGATAATTAATTAGTTTTAAATTGATAATTATTTAGTTTTGTAAAAATTGGTTGTTGCCAATGTACAGGCAGTTTTTACATAGTGGAGCCACCTCGATGGGCCGAAGTGGCCCCTAGTGTGCCCACTATAAAAATTTCTCATGTTCTTCTGGTTCGGAACCCACGTAAAATTGTAGGTCCCCTCCGCCACCACGGAGGACATGCGCAATACACAATTACGAACGCAGTTAGGTAGACCAGCCATGAGTCGATCCTAGGGTCTTTGTTGGTCTGAAACATTATAACATATTGGGCTCGATAAAATCCGATGTTTCGTTCTCAAGGAATGTGACAGTTTGGCGTGCTCTGTGAGCAGGGGCTCCATCTTGTTGGAAAGTATATCTTTCACTCTATCTAACTGATATTCGACAAGGAAAAAGAAAAATTATTCCAAGCTCTTTCGTGTATTCAGACTTACACCTCGTCAGGGAATGACGAGGTGTACTTCTGAATACACGAAAGGCCTTGGAATAATTTTTCTTTTTCCTTGTGGGTTTACATCATTCATTCATTTCACGTGTTTAATTGTGAAATTCATCCCACCCTTGTGGGTTTGCATATATATATATATATATATATATATATATATACACACACACACACACAGTGCTGTGCTCGTTACTTTATAAATGTAATGCCGTTACCGTTACTACAGTCTAAATGTAACGCCGTTATCGTTAGTTACCATTTTTAAAAAGTAACGAGTAACGGCACCGTTACTCGTTACCGTTACTTTTAATGAAATGTAAACATGGAAAAAATCGACTTTTCCCATCAATTTTTTGCCTGCTTTGATTAAAAATTTTAATTAAAAAAATTTGAACTTTGTCTTTCATTTTTTTTAAATGTTGTTTCGTAAGAAAAATATTAATTAAAGAAAGTTTTCTTAAATATATTATATATACGCATAGGTATATTATAATGTATATATACATAAAATATTATATAATTGAGGGGTCCCGCGTCTTAAGGTACCTTAGCGCCAAAATTAAAATTCGTCAGAAATCGCCTCCAAAGTTCAGCAATATTCTGGCAATAGTATCTGTTATTAATTGAGCTAGAACGTTCATTTTTGGCTAAATTAGAGTTCTAAGTATGCTAATGAAGATATTGATGAGGTTTTGGAATAGATTTTCATATTTTATATTAGATATATTTTTTAATTTTTTTATTTTCTTATTATGCCGAACTTTGGGTGAACTTTTGGCTGGCGATAGAGGTGAAAAAAGTAGTTCGCTTCATAAGGTTTTCAACCATACTTCTAGTGTCGTAAGGTCATTATAACCCAAACCACGCGATAGAGGAAGGGTGAAAATAATGATATGCATCAAAAACACGTTTTCGCATGTGGTGGCGCTTAGGTAGCTTAAGACGCGCGACCCCTCATATAAACATTAGCTTGTGCGAGTATGTGTTGGTTTGTTTCCACTGGTTAATGCATAGGCTATGAAGTCTGTGCAAGTGTGCATGCCTTCATTGCGTTGTTATGACTTATGAGGCATAATATTTTCAAAAAAAAGTGAAACAAAATTACCGCAACATTTATTACTAGGAATTGCAACATAACAGAGGATGTAGCATACTATTGATACTAATTTACTAATGCTGGAATATACCAGGAAAGTTTAGTTTTGCGAAACAATAATACGAAATACTAAAGAAATGAATCAATTGAGTTATTTGTGCATGGCAATGATAATTGAAATTTATTAGCTAAATATACAAACTTAAGAAGTATTATTCAAAAGATCTTTATTGGCCTTTAAAAGAAAACAAGCTTCTCAAAAGTTGCATCTAAGAGCGAGCCTCATTTCGGACGCAGTATATCCTTCCCTACTGAAAAAACCCGCTCAAAAGCGGCACTAGATGGTATAGGAGTGTTAAGTTTAATAAACATATTTTTAAAGTTAGTGGATGGGAAGGATGCAGAGCTAACGTGCCGTGAAGGCCCAGATGAGAGAAATGATGAAACCTCTGTTAAACTTAGGTCCCTCCCTGCTCCAGAGTTCTTCGCCTTTTTACTTTGAGAGTGCTGTCAGTGTAGGGGGAGAGGGTGGATGGGGGTAGGCTGCCAGCATGCCAACGGCCAACCTGCACACCTCGCTCATAGTGAAGGGACAAATTTTTAACGGTTAATGAATGAGGATCGAAAGAAACTAACGAATATATTTCCCTAAAAAAGTAACGTCGTTACTGAAAGAGTTACTTGATTTGAAATGTAACGCCGTTACCGCTACCGTTACTAAAAAAGTACCGCGTTACGTAACAGCCGTTACTTGTAACGCGTCACTGCCCAGCTATATATAATATATATATATATATTATTATATATATATATATATATATATATATATATATAATGCACGGAGCGGAATATTGGAAACAGTGATTGATATTAATTTTTTTCAGTTATTGCAGATTAAGTAAAACGTGGCACTTGGAAAAGATGTCACTGACTGTAAACAGGGCATGATGATAGAAGCCCGTCTGGCTTGTCTTCGTGATAAAAGTCGCCGAAATTGCACGTTTATCTCGAGGAACAGTCGAAATGATTATGAATGTATGTAAGGAAACTAAAAAATACATAAAATAAGCAGTATTTTAGTACCTGAAAGGATTTATGGACGAAACAAGGGCGGACATCGCATGCCTCACAGAAACTCATCTTAAAGATTGCCAAGGAAATTGTGAAAACTGCGAACATTGTATTGATAAGAAAGAGATAAATATAGAGGGCTTCAACTTACTAAGAGCGGATAGAACGACGAGACGGAAAGGTGGCTATGCTATATATGTACAGGAAGGTCATATGACAGAGACGATAATAAGTAAATCAAAGAGCTATGTGGAACTCCTAGCAGTGAAAATAGAAAAGCTAAACTTGATAGTAATAGTCATCTATAGACCTCCAAGCACCCCAACCGAAAAATTCTCGGAGGCCATTGATGACATTAGAAAGCTAATAAAGGCCATAAACCCTCCATCTCCCAATATAATGATCTGCGGAGACTTTAACTTCCCATTTATAAAATACAAAAAGGTGAATAGGAATATATATATTCACCAGGACAAGGGGGGCACAAGAGAAGATCAGGAACAAGCAAAAATGTTGATGGCTCTCACAAACGAGTTTATGCTGACACAGGAGATAACAGAAAATACCAGAAAAAATAACTGCCTGGATCTGGTATTCACGAATAACACGAACTTGATTGCTGATATAAAAATAACCCCAACCATTATCTCAGACCACAACTTAATCGAGATATCAACAAATATGATGGCAGCATTAGAAGACAATACACATATTGTGGAAAGAAGTAAATTCGGGGCCTTTAACTTAAACTCGAAGACTATAAATTGGGAAGCAATCAGATCGCACATGGCCCAAATAGAATGGAGAACAATTTTCGAGAATAAAACAACTGAAGAAATGCTAACAACTTTGGAGGAAAAAACGCTGAGAATTTTAGAAAAATATGCTCCGAAATCACAGCCAAAAGGAAAGAGGAGCTGGCTAGAAAGGCAAAAGAGAAGACTATTCCGCAAAAGAAAGAGAGTGGAGGCGAAGTTAGGAAACTGCGGAGATAATGGCAGGAAAATAATAAAAGAAAAACGAGGGTATCGATAGGGAAATACAAGCCCTGATTAAGGACCATACAGAGAGGGAAGAGGAAAAGGCGGTAGAAGCAATAAAGGAAAATCCAAAATACTTCTATAGCTATGCAAAAAGGAAAACAAAAACGCGCGCCGCTATTGGGCACTTAAGGACGGGAAATAATGAACTAACCGACGATCCAAAAGAAATATCTGATACATTGAGAGCTCAATATGAATCAGTTTTCAGTACCCCAAAAAGTGACAAAGCGATACCTGACATAAATGCATTCTTTGAAGAGGAATTGCAAGGAGAGTATATAACAGACTTTGAGTTTACACCAGAAGATGTAGCGAGAGCTATAGAACAAATGAAACTACATTCAGCTGCAGGTCCGGACAATTGGAACGCATTATTGATTAAAAACTGTAAAAATGAAATGGCTACACCTTTATACTGAATATGGAGAAGATCCCTAGACACTGGGGAAATACCGAGCATCTTGAAAAGAGCAAACATTGTCCCTATATATAAAGGAGGGGCCAGATCTCAAGCAAAGAACTATAGCCCAGTGTCATTGACGTCCCACCTCACCAAAGTATTTGAAAGAATAGTTAGAGAGAAAATTTATGATTTCCTGGAGACACGGGAAAGATTCAACGAAAATCAGCATGGATTCCGATCAGGTAGATCATGCCTATCACAACTAATAGAGCACTACAACAATATCCTAGATGCATTGGAAGGCAATGACAACTACGATGTTATATACACAGATTTTGCTAAAGCTTTCGATAAATGTGACCATGGTATAATAGCACATAAAATTAAAGACACGGGAATAACAGGCAAAGTGGGAAAATGGATCTACAACTTCCTTAGTGATCGTCTGCAGGTCGTCAAAATTCAAGGTATATCATCATCAGAATCGGAAGTACGCAGCTCAGTACCACAAGGGACAGTACTGGCCCCACTCCTGTTCATTATCATGCTAACAGACATAGACAGCGGAGTAAACAGCAATAGTATAGTAACATCCTTTGCAGACGATACAAAGATCAGCAGAAAAATCAGCGATGTACATGACGTGGAGGCCTTGCAGAGGGACACGAACAAAATATACAAATGGTCAGAAGACAAAAACATGTCATTCAACGCCGAGAAATTTCAGCTCTTGAGATATGGTAGAAAAGAAGAACTTAAACAGACTGCATATTATGCTCCAGATAGACAGGAAATTCAGAGAAGCATGAAAGCGATTGATCTCGGGATAATAATGACAGATGATGCGAAATTCGAAACACAAAATCAGATAGCGATAAATAAAGCAAAAAGAGTCGCCGGACAGGTTCTAAGAACGTTCAAGAGAAGGGACAGGGCAGTAATGATTCCCCTGCTAAAAACACTGATTATACCAAAACTTGAATACTACTCAGTTTTGACGTCCCCATATAAAAAGGAAGAAACTAATAAACTAGAAGAAACGCAAAGGCATTTCACAGCCAAGATTGATGGCTGCAAAGAACTCAACTACTGGGAAAGACTACGTAAACTAAATCTGTACTCACTGGAAAGAAGAAGAAGAGAGGTACATCATGATCGAAAAACTGGTACCAAACCTAAAACTAAACCCAATTACTATTCAACCAACACTGGAAAATAGGAAAGGCAGAATGTGTAGTGTTCCCAAATTAAAAGCACGACAAGGGACCTCCTCAACCCTGAAGGAAAATAGCTTGGTTGTCAGGGGGCCAAGACTTTTCAACCAGCTTCCTAAGGACCTCAGAAACGTAACGGGGGTCAAAGTTGAAGTCTTCAAGAAAAGACTGGATGCCTGGCTCAGGACAGTACCAGATGAGCCGGGCGTGCCTGGCTATGTACGGTGGAGAGCGCAAGAAAGCAACTCGCTCCTCCACCAGGCCAGACTAGAGGCGGGGCCACCAGCTTGACCTCCGTGTGAAGAGAGACCAACACACGAAACAACATAAGGTTCATAAGGTAAGTATTGGGGTTAAAGCAACACTGACAGAATGTAATAGAACCACTTTATTACGAGCTGTGAAGCGTGAACCAGATTGCTCTATCGAAAGTGTTCAAAACTTAACAATAGTCTGGAACGACCATTGTAATAATTTACTTTTTTATACGTTAATTAAATTGCAGTTCTAATTATTTTTGGTATTTCTACGCGAAAACAACGGCCCCATTTGTTGCTCAAAACAGCCGTGGTCGACGAGAATGAGGACAGTCGTTTTCTTAAAAAAAAAAAATGTAATATAGTTTTTAATTTATGGGTGTGGCTTTTAATTTATCGTTAATTTAATCTCCGAGAGACAGACAGACAGACAGAGAGGATTTGCATGACTGTTATTACTGTACGTTATTCGGAGTTTCTTCCATTTAAAATTTAACGCTGAAATCTAAACTGATTCTACGCCTAAAACCAAGAAAGGAATCTGAAATCTTGATGTGAAAATGCCTCGCGAAAAAGGGCTGTTGGTTAAAAGAAAAGGTCGTACTGTAAGCTTTTGCTTAATTGGTTATCCAGCCCCTCTCCCTCAAGCTTACTTAGAAAATAAACAACAGTTACATTTTATAACACTTTAAACAACGATCAAATTAATTACCAAATCATATTAAAAACAATTCAATTAAGAAAATAAAAACCCACTCTAATAGACAGAGTTTATTTCCACGACAGTTTCGACGCCCACTGGCATCCTCCTCGGGATTCGTGTTTCTGTATCCACCCGAGGAAGATGCCAGTGGGCGTCGAAACTGTCGTGGAAATAAACTCTGTCTATTAGAGTGGGTTTTTATTTTCATATTTTGACCTTCACGTAGAAAAAAGTGAAGTTTTTTGCAATTACAATTCAATTAAATTCTGTTCGATACACCATTCAATCAAAACGACGTTACGGGAACTGTAGTGAAACCCCTCATAACGCGAGCCACTGCAAAAGCTCGAATTTCGAAATTGGGCTGGACGGAATAATGGGAACCCTATTGTGCGAGTTACGATGCGTAGTTTTTTTTCATTTCCTCCCATGTATTCATAACCATGGGGACTGTTCCTCGAGATAAGAGTACTGTACATGGGCAATTTCGGCCTACTTCCGTTACTAAAACACAACCAAACGGACTCCTACTGTCATGTCCTTTTCACAGTCTTGTGACATATTTTCCAATCGTCATTTTTAATTTTTTTTTGCAAGAATAAGAAAAAACAATATCAACATATTAAAACGGAAGATGATGTTAATATATCATACGCATTCGTACATCAAATTCATTAAAATATGTAACCTCTTTAATGTAGGGTTGGCAAAACCCCGGGTTTTATTGAAAAAAAACAGCACACCTGAGTTTTATCGTTTTTTTTCATATTTTCAATAGCCAAAATAGTATAATAGAATAGAGCTAAATAACTGAGAGCTTATTACAAAAATAACTATTTTACCACGAGTTATATTTTCATTGGACAGTTAGTTTATAGGTTTTGCTTAAAAATAAAATGCTCAAATAATTAATGTTTGTTATAATATCTCAGTCAAGTTTGTGTGAATGTGGAATCTTTTATTGATCCATATTTCATTTCAGTATTTCAGTAATGAATAGTGTGCAAGAATTAATCTATTACATTATTTTATTAGTGACTCAGTGATTTATTTTGAAAAGATAGTTTTTTTTTTTCTGAAAAAACCCACCGGGGAGAACTGGGTCGGGTCGAATCGGGCCAACCCTGCTTTAATGATATCAGAAAATATGTACGAGTATATCAGCGAAACTGAGTGTTTCCATTTTTCTGTCTTATCTACTATCTATCTATCTATCTATCTATCTATCTATCTATAACCGATATCTGTTAGTTTGAAGATAAATTTTTGTGGGGAATTGAGATAAAAGTAGCATTTAGTGCTTTGAAGGTCTAGTTAAGGACATTCCTTTTGAAGGTAATAAAATTTCTTCTCGAATAAAGATGCACCTCTCAAATTTGGTTACAAATTGGACAGTTGAAAGAGAGCGTCGATTTTTAACTCTTTCTGTATCATGCTCGTTCGTGTACACGTATGAAGCGATGCAGTTTATAGAATGGATTAGTTAGAACTACGAAAAATGTACGAAGGTGTGTTCGTGTTAGTAGGTGCACCTTGCATATACGCGTGTATACATAACAACTTATACGCACCTTTTTTCTACCAAATAGGACTCTGAGTATTATCACCCTACCCAACACTTAATACCCATATCTAGTCAGTTTTCAAACGTAAATTGTCCCTTTGTGAACCCATTATTTAGATATAATTTTGACGATGGGGAGGGAACACGTGGCAAGGTTTTCCTTCCTTTATTGAAGATGAAGAGCGTGGAATCACAGTCGCCATCCCCAAAGACAAGGAACGAACGTGTCCACTCGCGTTTATTGCGACCAAAATGTCCCACTTTGTTGAACGAAAGGTATACATAGGCACGGAGAAACGTACACATACGCATATTTGCATATTGCCCAGGTTTCGATACGAAAAGGCGACATCTGACTTTTTACCGCATTAGTTTGTACTTTCTCCGAAACAACAAATGGTAGGAACCAGCCCAAGTACCCAACCAGACCTTAAATTGACTAATATCTTTATTTCTTATTGAAATGAGTGGAAATGCCACGTGTCCGACGTCTCGGATACGTCACGCCGTGTGATATGGAACACACACACACACAATTTTTTTTTCTAAGTTAGAGGACTTTAAACTTCATTAGCTGATTATGTAAAACCATTACAATTTAGAGCCTTTATTAATATTTGATCGTGGCATTTTTGTCGCGTCAAGTTTTTAAATTAACTGTTAATAAAACTGCATCGAAAATTATATGAAAATATTGCAGGCATTCACAAGCACACACACAAAACGTCGTCTCGGTCTCAACTTCCACCCAGAGAGGAAGTTAGGAAGAGAAGGAAGTTTAAACTTCTCGATTCGGAAGTTGGACGTGGTTCGGAGGAAAGTGCCTCTCACTTATTAATTGAAGACACTTTAAGAAGGAAAATAGCACGCCCCCCTCTCTCTGAGAGAGAGAGAGATATTGTAAACACGTTGAACGGAAGACAGGCAGTGCTGGAACTCCCGTTTCTCCTGTCACTGTTCTCCCTAGCTGATCTTTTTCTGTCTCATCTACTCTGTAAGCAGTCCATCATGCTCTCAAACACACAATTCTCCCCTTATTCCTCACTACGCATACATGCATCTTACACACTATACAACCTTTTCAAAATTTCTACTAAGAAAAAAGAAAAATGGCATCATTGAGCCTCGGAGACCTTGTTTTTGGCTCTCTCTGTTTTCTGCGGAGGGGGTCACTTTTGTGGGCGCTCGCCCTTATCCCCCTCCTTACTACATATATATATATATATATATATGTATATATATTATATATATATATGGTGTCTCAGAAGTCGCGCACCATAGGCTTTATTCAGATTTACGAGGTTTACGAGTCGATATGATTTATAAGTGATGTTTAATTACAATATGTGTTCGATAATTTTCGAATAATAAAATTAATTGAATGTACAGTTAATCAAAAAGCTATCTTAAAATAATTAAATTGAATGAAGCTACATTAGCCAATGGTGCGTGACTTCTGAGACACACACACACACACACACACCTTTGGTTAACTTCCGCCCGAATTCTTCATTCTGACGAAGGTCAAGCTTTTTACTACACCTTAGACCTACAGTTTAACGTGGAATCCGAACCACGCCCCACCAGCAGCCCAGCGTCTTAACCACTAGGCCACCCAGGGTACCCATTTATCTACCAACCACTTTCTTTATTGTGTGGAAGGATGAACAGCTGGGTTTTGCTGCGCGACGGCTGCCGTCATTGGGTCTCGATCCCGGGGCCGATGGACTCGTAGTCAGCGACACTAACCAGTACACCGCCGAGGCGCTTTTATATATATATTATATATATATATATATATATATATATATATATATATATATATATATACACCACACTATATGATCAAAAGTATTCGGACACCGCATGGTTTTGGGAAAAATGGTTTTATTATGGCATTTAGTAACCAGTAGGTCCACCCTTTGCTTTTATTACAGCGTCAACACGTCGAGGCATACTTTCCACCAGTTTTCGGTAAGTCTGTGCAGGAATGGCTCGCCATTCCTCTTGCAGAGCTGATGCAAGAGATGCAAGTGAAGCCGGGCGTGGTGTGCGGTTTCGTATCCGTCGCTCCAGTTCGTCCCACATGTGCTCGATTGGGTTGAGATCGGGGCTCTGAGCAGGCCAGTCTAACAAATCCACCTTATTTTCACGAAACCAGTCCTGCACACGCCTTGCAGTATGGCAGGGAGCTCGATCCTGTTGAAACAAACAATGGCCATCTCCGTAGTATTGCCACAGTGTAGGGAGGGCCGAATTGTCCAGAACGTCGAAATAAACGTCAGCGTTCATGGTAGTGGGTATAACAACCAACGGGCCGAGCCCTAGCCAGGAAAAACAACCCCATACCATGATGGACCCTCCACCGAACTTCACCGTTGGACGTACACAGTCAGGAAGAAGCCGTTCGCCGGGCTGTCGCCACACCCAAACACGCCCATCAGACTGGAAGAGTGAATACCGCGACTCGTCGCTCCAAAGAACAGTTTTCCAGTCCTCCACGGTCCAGGAACGACGGGAGACACCAGGCCAAACGACGCGTGGCATTAACTTTTGTAATCAGTGGCTTGTGTACAGCTGCTCTACCATAATAACCGAGTCTGTGCATCTCTCTGCGGATAGTTACAGTACTAACGGAGGTACCGGATGCTCTTCCTACCTCCTCAGCGATGGAAGCGGCAGAGGACGTGCGGGACTTCTTGACATGTCGTACCAGACTACTTCTATCACGTTCCGTCAGTTTGCGTGGTCGTCCGGAACGTTTTTTCGCGTTAGTTGCACCGTCGTGCTTCCATCTCATGATAACATCCGCTACAGTCGACTTTGGTATATCCTGTTTGGCTGCAATGTTTCGTATAGAAACGTTACTTAAATAACATCCGATGACGAGTCCACGTTGGAACTCGGAGAGTTCACGTCCGCGCGGCATGGCTTCACAACAGTTACTGATAACTTAACAGAACACCTCAGCATTATAGTTTCGCCACGCTTTTTCCCAGCATACCTTTCGGCGAAGGTGATATTTGCAGAAATGCGGATTTTCCGGGGTGTCCGAATACTTTTGATCATATAGTGTATATATATATATATATATATATATATATATATATATATATATATATATATATATACATATATATATGGTGTTTCATATGTGTGGAGACATTGGAAATATGTAGAAAGATTAAGTTTATGAGTACAACTTTGACACCATTTATTTTCAACCTACTTTAACAGAAGGTGTTCAAGTTGTTCATTCCGAACTTCGAGACACTTCATTACTCGTAACTGGCAACCTCTCTGAACTCTTCTAATTGTTTCAGCAGAACTTCGCTGCAATTCCAGTCTTATCTTAACTTTCAAATCCTCAATTGTTCTTATTCTGTCTATGTAGACAAAAAACAACATCAGATAAAAACAAAAAAAAGCGTAAAAGCTCTTTCTCCAAACATGAAACACTGCCCAAACTTGGCAGGCTGACTATATGTGACCCTGTGCGTGACATCGGCTATCAAAATTTCGGTACACTATCACATAAAGTTTTACACACACACAAATATATATATATATATATATATATATATATATATATATATATATATATATATACAGGGTGTTTGAAAACTTTCTGTACAAATTGTAATGGGGGATAGGCAACACCAAGACAAACCCTTTTCGTCTATAAGTGTATGTCCGCTGACGTCACCATTCGGCGCGAGAGGGCGCCGCTGCAATTGGCTAAAAGGTGAAGTGGGCTAAACTCGCGCTTGCCGTGGGCATTCTTAAATCGGACGTGTTGAAACCACATTCGTCTACGAATAGCCACGGGAATATCTTCCAGCAGTTCCGGCAACGTTTCTTCAAGAAATATCCGATAAACCCGCCCGTCGAGTCGGGCAGGCAGCAGGTACGGCCCAATCAACTTGCCATGGACGATACCCGCCCAAACATTGACGGCGAACCGTTCTTGATGAGCATGCACTCGTGTAGCATGTGGATTTGCGTGCGCCCACACGTGAGAATTGTGCATGTTAAACACACCCTCACGTGTGAAACAGGCTTCATCTGAGAACAGCACATAAGCCGGAAAATTAGGCTGCACCGCTGTCTGCTGCAGAAACCAGCGTGCGAATTCCACACGAAGAGGGTAATCCCGAGGTTGTAATGCCTGGACTCTCTGACGATGAAACGGATGTAACTGCTGCTCGTGCAACACTCTCCAGACCAGGTCGTGGTTCACACCGAGGATACGGAAACACCTCGCGTGCTTGCGCTTGGATTGTCCTCAAATCGCCGTAGGATTTCTTCTTCCATGTCAGGAGTGCGCACGTTTCTCTCCCGACCAGTGTCATGCATGTTTGCATGGAATGTTCCAGTTTCTCGCAGTCGCCGATGCAAATGCGCAAACGTTTGGTGGTTTGGCACACGTCTGTTTGGGAAGCGCTGTCGGTACAACCTCACAGCAGCTCTTCCGTTTCCATTGGCAGCCCCATACACCATATGCATGTCAGCCATCTCAGCAGTCGTGAAGCGCTCCATGTTACGCGTACTACGTCCGATTTAAGAATGCCCGCGGCAAGCGCGAGTCTAGCCCACTTCACCTTTTAGCCAATTGCAGCGGCGCCCTCTCGCGCCGAATGGTGACGTCAGCGGACATACACTTATAGACGAAAAGGGTTTGTCTTGGTGTTCCCTATCCCCCATTACAATTTGTACAGAAAGTTTTCAAACACCCTGTATATATATATATATATACATATATATATGTTTGGGCGGGTATCGTCCATGGCAAGTTGATTGGGCCGTACCTGCTGCCTGCCCGACTCGACGGGCGGGTTTATCGGATATTTCTTGAAGAAACGTTGCCGGAACTGCTGAAGATATTCCCAGGCGGTTCGCCTCATTTTTCATTATTTCGTTATCTCTCCTCCTCGTGTGCAGAAACGTTCCTTAATACTTATGTCGTTTCTATTCATATATATATATATATATATATATATATATATATAAGCAAACAACCAAAAGGAAAAAGAAACACGAAATCCGAGCCCTTTCGTGATATATTCACATCTTCAAGGACAAGAAAGAAATAGTCCTTGAAGATGTGAATATATCACGAAAGCGCTCGGATTTCGTGTCTTTTTCCTTTTTCCCTGTGGTTGTTTGCTTATTAATAAGATCACGTGTTATTCTGTGATTTTACTGCATATATATATATATATATATATAATATATATATATATATATATATATATATATACACACATTTTAACTGCAAACAACACATTAATTATACTGTGTTTTGTTTGCAGTTAAAATGTATATATGTGCGGCATGCGGGAGGTGCCCCCTCAGGGAATTGGTTTCTGCTCGTATGTAGGAGAATTACGACTTCTGATCAATCGAGGCCCATGGTGTAGTGGATAGCATATCTGACCGGCAATCGGAAGATCCAGGGTTCGATTCCCGGATGGTTACCTCATTTTTCATTTATTCGTTCTCCCTCCTCATCTTGTGCGGAACGTTCTTCTATACAAGCGTCGTTCTCTACTATATATATAATATATATAAGGGTGGTCCTTAGCCATAGGGGTAAAAGAAATTGTTTTGAAATGTAAATGTCCTACTCCCCAAAATTGTTCTATTTAGCCTAATAAAAGAATTACGTGTGTGAAATTTCCTCGAAATATATTAATATTTAGACGTCGCTCATGGCACTGAAATTTTAGGACTGCCACCTGTATATCACAACATGGTAAGAGGTAGCATATGCGACGTTCTAGCAGTTGGGATCCCAATAAAATATAACCTTTTTAACTGAATTGCTGGAATCCAGGTCCCCCTCACCCAATGGAGAGTATGAGCCGTTCAATGACGGGGGTTTCATGGGAGCCAGCTAGCATCCCACTCATTGTCGCCTGTGTTAATGTCGACTTCCGGCCATCGGGGAAATGTCGACGGTGCTCTGAGACGACCTGCGGAAGATACTGCAGCTGCTCTTCATCCTGAGTCAGATGCTGATTGAAGTCTTGAATGAGGGCAACAGCACGTTCCGCGTTGTCGTTCGTAACAGAAGTTGTTGATGACATTCTATGCCATTTGGTAGTCTTCTCTGGTCTCCCAGACCTCTGGGGCATGCTCCAGAAATTTATCGGGTAATCTCAGTTTTCTGAATAACTCTCTGGAGTTCTGGGTTAAAAAATCTTCTAAGCCATAGCCGACGATGGAATAAGACTAAATCTTACTCCTTTTGGAAGACTCTTTTTCTCTCTTTTTCTTCAATGCATTTACCATCCGTTGTCTTGTTACTACAGGAACTTTCGGGTTGAAAAATGAGAGCGATACAATCTCCTCTGAGAGATACCAAAGATGGAGTGCGAACTTCGATGAGGTGACCTTGGGAATGTTCTTGTTGGTGTAGCTATGTAGGCTCTTTAGAAGTTCATTGTCTTGGCGGGGAGCTGAGGTTGCCAACGGTACCGTGAACCACGCTTTTCAGAGAGTAACTGACCTTAGACATCCACCGAGCGCATGGTGCATTGCCCATGGTGCCATAAAGCGAACTCCCCGAGGAGGAATGCCTCCGAGAAAGATCATGGAGAGCTCCAGAGACTCCCGGTAATCATCTCTTAATATCTGCTCCTTGAGCTGCTGCTCAGCAAATACAAGGAGATCGGCACTCATGGCCTCATTGCTAACTTTTGTTATGTAATTTCCTTGAATGATGCTGTTCCATCGCTGCTGGAACCGCTTGAAAAGAAGTACTTCGGGTCCAGATGTTCCACCATGGCAAGCAGTGAATGCTGCCCCAAAGACGAGTTCAAGGATGTGATAGCGACAGGCGCAGTGAAGCGGCTCTTCTTCAGTTTTTTCTCAAGAAGGATGCATGCTCCTGAGTGATGACCGGTGTTACTGGGAGTGGTGTCAAACCCCATCCCAATGACTATCTTGTAGGCTGCATTTTTCTATTTCTCCTACAACTGCCTTTGCCTGATTTTCTCCAGTGCCACTCGATATCTTCGGAACTCTGAGAAGCTGTTGAACACCAACACTAGATATCAGCACGAAGAGGCGATCAACTTGATTTTTTCCTGTAATGTCTGGCAAAAGTTTTCCTTCCCAGTGTACGATAAGCGGCACATTGACAGTAAACTCCGCCTTCAGAACCCTGGCGATGTTGCTGCGATGAAGTTGCCGCTGGCGTCTTATTGAGGCACGGTTGATATTGTAATCTTCAATGTTGTGGCCAAGACCCCGTGCTGTCTCCGCAATCACAAAGGCTGCCTTTCTATCAATTAGTTTTACACGATCTTAAGGTACCTAAGCGCCACCACAGGCGAAAACGTGTTTTTGATGGATATCACTATTTTCACCCTTCCTCTATCGCGTGGTTTGGGTTATAATGACCTTACGACACTAGAAGTGTTGTTGAAAACCTTATGAGGCGAACTACTTTTTTCACCTCTATCGCCAGCCAAAAGTTCACCCAAAGTTCGGCAGAATAAGAAAATAAAAAAAATAAAAAAAACTATATATAAAATATAAAATATGAAAATCTATTCCAAAAACTCATCAACATCTTCATTAGCATACTTAGAACTCTAATTTATCCAAAAATGAACGTTCTACCTCAATTAATAACAGAGATACTATTGCCAGAATATTGCTGAACTTTGGAGGCGATTTCTGGCGAATTTTAATTTTGGCGCTTAGGTACCTTAAGACGCGGGACCACTCATTTGTTTGTGGTGTATTCATTTTGGGATACCGTATACAGTATATGATGAAAATAATCACGAAGGAAAAAGAAAACACGAAATAGTGCTCAAACGCTTTCGTCTAATGACATCCTCAGGAACACTGAAATTAATAACAAGATTAAGTCTATATAGATCACAAACAAAAAAGTAATGATATGATTGGCGTAGAAGAATATTGTGAGAAGAACATACAATTCACGTGGAAAAGCTACCAGAGTTTTAGCGCCTTGGCAAGCCAGCCTGATCAACCTGACTTAATTAAGCCTATGTGGTTTCTAGCTTTGGGCATATTTGCGTGACAAATTCCACACTCCTGGTTTCATCTATCCAAATGATGAATGCCCGTGGCCGAGGAATAGATGAAGAACTGAAACGAATACCACTCGACATGTTCAGAAGAACAATGAAGAGTTTCACAGAGAGAATCCACAAATGTATCATCGCGGATGGAGAACTCTTTGAAGATTAAATTACAATTTAACAAAATATTTTGTATGAATAAAATTCTTAGATCTTTTGCTTGGTTTGTTTCATCATTTGAACAGTTATCTGTATAATGTTGTTAACGAAATAGTTGTATGGATAAAATCCTTAAACACTCTTCTCGCACCCTGTATATATATATATATATATATATATATATATATAAAATGGTATTAATACAGAGGAATAATTTATTAATGTAAATGGATGAGGATGGTGTGGTTGTGAATGGCGGTTAGCGAGAATGAAGTTAAATACTGGAGTCGTTTATACGATGACGACCACGGAAGATTGGAGGCGTCTACATTCATTCATTCATTCATTTGCTGCGTCTCATTTAGTCTTTTGTCATTGAGTGAAGTTGTTCCATCTCCATTCATGCTTGTTCTCTTCTCTCTTTCTATCTCTCTCTACCTTTATCCTTATTATATCCATCCTCCGTCCTCTCTTCTAGCGACACACACTCCACCCCTCCACTTTAAGGTCCCCCTCCCCCGAGTTTGAATGAAACGTCATCCTTCTCTTCGTTCCTCTTTGAGAGAGTGACGCCATCAATCTGGCACTCAAAATTTTTTTCTAGCAAATTGGCACTTTTTTTCGTAGATTTATTTCCTCGCGTAGCTGGAGACCATTTTTAATACCTGTTTTCTTCGCTGCCGTCTTGTTTTTCCAGTTTTTTTTTTTTAACAAGCGCTAACATCAAAGCTCTCATGCCATCGCATATATATATATTTTTTTTTTTTTAACTGCAAACAACACAGTATAATTAATGTAAAGAACGACGCTTCTATAGAAGAACGTTCCGCACAAGATGAGGAGGGAGAACGAACAAATGAAAAATGAGGTAACCACCTGGGAATCGAACCCGGGATCTTCCGATTGCCGGTCAGATATGCTATCCACTACACCATGGGCCTCGATTGATCAGAAGTCGTAATTCTCCTACATACGAGCAGAAACCAATTCCCTGAGGGGGCACCTCTCGCATGCCGCACATATATACATTTTAACTGCAAACAACACACAGTATAATTAATGTAAAGAACGACCGGCAATCGGAAGATCCTGGGTTCGATTCCCGGGTGGTTACCTCATTTTTCATTTGTTCGTTCTCCCTCCTCATCTTGTGCGGAACGTTCTTTTATACAAGCGTCGTTCTTTACATATATACAGTATATATATACACACGCGCTTCGGTGGTGTAGTGATTAGTATTGCTGACGAGGAATCCACCGGCCCCGGGATTTCCGGCGAGAGCAGACGGCGCGCAGCTCAGCTTACCCAACTGTTCGTTCTTCCATAAAAAATAGGTTGGTAGATAAATGGGTACCCTGGTTGGCCTAGTGATTAAGGAGCTGAGCCGCTTATCGGGAGGTCGTGAGATTGAGTCTGGGCGAGGACTTTATAATTTCTGACCACCCGTAGTGGGGCGTCGGTCGGACTCCACGTTAAGGCGTAGGTCTAAGGTGGAGCAACAAGGAAGTCGTTTATAATATATTTTTAATGTATTTGTGAAGAAGCGGAATTATAAGTAATTGAAGAAAAATTAATTGAAATTAACTTTAATTTCGTATCATTTAGAATCGTTTTGAAAACAACTTAAAACACCACAGTTTGAAATTCACATATTTGAAGATGTTAAAATATACACAAGATTGTTTGTTTGTTTGTGTGAGGAAGAGTTTCAGTTATTTGTGGTTGTTTGTATATGGAAGGCGGACGAGTAAGTTTAGAAATCTTTTTCGATGTCTCTTTATACGGAATATGTCGTATCTTCTCTTCGCTTTCCAGAATATAAATTAGATTAGTTCTGTGCTGGAGTGGTGTGTGTGTGTGTGTGTGTGTATATATATAATGTCGGAGATTCCCAAGGAAGGTTTCTTCAATCTAATTTTATTGGGGATTGAAATAGTTTAATGTAAATGATTTTCGGAAGAGGATCTCGGTTAAGCCCGATTACGCGCCGCATAGGGGAAAGAAGCGAGCCAGTGCCAACTTTAATGCGAGTCTCGTGTGGCACTAAACCACTCGCCACCATTGTTTCCAAAGGGAACCCTTTTGTACTTTCCTCGTCTCGTTATTTTTACCCATATTAATTTTCATTTTAGATTTTATATTAGTTTGGAGAAATCGTCATATTAAATTGTCGGATTTTATTTTTTTTATTTTTTAATATTGTAAAGGTTTTGGATTTTTTTTTTTCCTCCTTTACTCCGTGAACCTTTTGGCGTCTCTCTTGAGATTTTGCATTTTGGAGGTCAGCTGCGTAGTTCTTTCGCGCAGATTTTGAAGATAGATTAGATAGAAAAGTGTGAAATGCTGTAAAAGAGGAATTATTATTTTTGAACCCTTTCGCTCACGAATTATGTATGACATCGGGTAAAAAAGAAATTTGCCTTTATGTGTGGTTATATAAGAATCAATATGGCTTATTTTTCAGCTACACAATTGTCTACTCAGTGAGTGAAAGGGTTAAAGGCGTGATGAGCGTATCCCGTAATAATGTTAGAGGTTATAATAGGACTGTATACATACACCTAAATTTAACTCTTTCATGCCTGAATTATGAAATTTTTATTTTGAATTATTTTTCCTGTTCGAGCTAAAATAACCTCAAATATTCAGATCGTAAGGCTCAAAATCGATTGTCTAGCTCGTGTTGCCATAAGGTAACAGTCGGTGTTAAAGGATTAAAGAAAATTAGAACGTAATGATACCGTTTCAAATCTTTTAATTTCGGTAAAGATTTCAATTTATTTATTTTATTTATTGTTGAAAAGTGGACGACTTCAAACGTAATCAATTCCTGAAGGAACGGCATTTGTCTCGCGGATTTTTGGTTATCATACAATCATTCGCTGGACGCTTTATTTACTTTTAACTTTTCAGCTAGATTGTACGCTACCTACACTGAATTTACTATTTATAAATTTAATAAGATGGCATGAGTGATGTAAATGGATATTAAAAATATTTGTAGCACATAAGAATTAATTGAACCCATTTTTAAACTCGGTCTTGTTACACTATCCAAACACCATGATGCCGACACGTGTCCTTAATAATGAGATTGGTACACTTGTTTGGTTTTTGCTGAAAACGTTAGTTTATATATATATATATATATATGAGATGAATTTCACAGTTAAACGCGTGAAATGAATGAATGCTGCAAACCCACAAGGAAAAAAAAAAAAAACGATTCCAAGGCCTTTCGTGTATTCAGAGCTACACCTCGTCAGGGAATTCCCTGACGAGGTGTAGTTCTGAATACACGAAAGGCCTTGGAATCGTTTTTCTTTTTCCTTGTGGTTTTGCAGCTATATATATATATATATATATATATATATATATATATATATATATATATATATATATTTGTGATGGGGGAGCGTGGTTCGGATTCTACGTTAAACTGGATCTGACTTTTGTCAGAATGAACAATTCGGGCATAAGCAAAACCAAGATTCACCAGCGTGTGTGTATATATATATATATATATATATATATATATGAGATCAGGCTAAATAGCTAAACTCATTAAAACTCATTAAAACAAAGTAAAAATATTGATGATATTACAGTATATTAATTATTTAAAGAATACGGATAATAATTATGATGGTTTTGTGTTGGTTAACCTCGTCCTTAACGGTGAAGGTCCCGTAACGGAGGGGACGTACGCCATTACGCGGGATCCGAACCACGGATCTCTACATCCTTTGAACGCGGAGGACAGCCACCCATTCGACTAGTAAACAATGGCAACGTCGCTTCTCCACGCTGATGAAATGGGAAGCGGTGTTGACACGTTGGCCACGACATAATCCCAAATACGAATAATGTAATTTTCTATATAATCTTTGTAATTTTTCTCTTATTGCTTTTGCCATTTTACTCATTACTCATTTTATTCATTACTCGTTACCTTTTACCATTTTACTCATTACTCATTTTATTCATTACTAGTTACCTTTTACCATTTTACTCATTACTCATTTTATTCATTACTCGTTACCTTTTACCATTTTATGAGACCAATCTTACGAGGTTATCCTCAAATTGAATCCTTTAATGGCACGTTCATTTCCCCATTTCCGAACTGAACTTTCAGTAGTTAGCTATTAAACCTAACCATTTACAATAGGTTTCATTACAGTTCTACACTAAGTATTAACTGTATCTAACTAATGCCTATAAATGTAGGTTGAAGAATTTATTAAAAAAAAAAATACGTTTTAACGCTTCATCCATTAAGGATTGTTTTTGTTTTTTAAATTTTTAAACTAAAAGCTAAAAGTTGTTTTTATTTATTCTTTAACTTTACGTTGAGGTTATTTAAGGCAGAACTTTAGCTTTTATTATTATTAATGGCATGAAAACATTAAAGTTAAAAAAAAAAAGGAAACTTTCAAAATTCACTTAAAAATGTAATGACTCTAGGAATGGTTCTCGTTGAAAGCCGTTCGGAACACCTGTTAACATACGTACTCGTATAGAGAGTGAGGAAGTCGCGGTAATTAATGAATTTATTAGGAGGAACAAATTTTGGTCTGTTTTAAGGTGTTTATGAGGCGCGACGATATTTAAAAAGACCGTCAATTTCGTTAATTTATTTTTTAGCGAATTAGGTTTAGTGTATCTTTAGTGTATTCGTAATGGTGTGTTAATATTTAATTCGAGATATAGTAGTCAATTACTACATAAGCTTGATAGTGTTGATAATGCCGAGAAAGGAATGAAGTTACCATTCGTTTGCGTAGATTTTCGCACGAAGTCACGAAACGTGATCCAACAGATGGCATCATCTGTCTGGTGGTGAACGCGTTTCTCAGGAGTGGGTCTGTTGCTGACGAAGAACCTTCTCAATGGTCAGGTATATTTCGTGAAACGTGTTTAAGACTACCTCTGATAGATGGAATTACTGTCACGTTAGGGTGGGGTAAAAACACTTGTAAATTAAATAATGATCGCAAATTTGTTCACACGCAAATTAAAGTACATTTGTTCTGAAAAATAATTTTTTTCAGCTAAATAGATTAAAATAATAAATTTTATATACAATATATGATCAAAAGTATTCGGACACCCCGGAAAATCCGCATTTCTGCAAATATCACCTTCGCCGAAAGGTATGCTGGGAAAAAGCGTGGCTAAACTATAATGCTGAGGTGTTCTGTTAAGTTATCAGTAACTGTTGTGAAGCCATGCCGCGCGGACGTGAACTCTCCGAGTTCCAACGTGGACTCGTCATCGGATGTTATTTAAGTAACGTTTCTATACGAAACATTGCAGCCAAACAGGATATACCAAAGTCGACTGTAGCGGATGTTATCATGAGATGGAAGCACGACGGTGCAACTAACAAAAAGCGAAACGTTCCGGACGACCACGCAAACTGACGGAACGTGATAGAAGAAGTCTGGTACGACATGTCAAGAAGTCCCGCACGTCCTCTGCCGCTTCCATCGCTGAGGAGGTAGGAAAGCATCCGGTACCTCCGTTAGTACTGTAACTATCCGCAGAGAGATGCACAGACTCGGTTATTATGGTAGAGCAGCTGTACACAAGCCACTGATTACAAAAGTTAATGCCACGCGTCGTTTGGCCTGGTGTGTCTCCCGTCGTTCCTGGACCGTGGAGGACTGGAAAACTGTTCTTTGGAGCGACGAGTCGCGGTATTCACTCTTCCAGTCTGATGGGCGTGTTTGGGTGTGGCGACAGCCCGGAGAACGGCTTCTTCCTGACTGTGTACGTCCAACGGTGAAGTTCGGTGGAGGGTCCATCATGGTATGGGGTTGTTTTTCCTGGCTAGGGCTCGGCCCGTTGGTTGTTATACCCACTACCATGAACGCTGACGCTTATCTCGACGTTGGACAATTCGGCCCTCCCTACACTGTGGCAATACTACGGAGATGGCCATTGTTTGTTTCAACAGGATCGAGCTCCTGCCATACTGCAAGGCGCGTGTGCAGGACTGGTTTCGTGAAAATAAGGTGGATTTGTTAGACTGGCCTGCTCAGAGCCCCGATCTCAACCCAATCGAGCACATGTGGGACGAACTGGAGCGACGGATACGAAACCGCACACCACGCCCGGCTTCACTTGCATCTCTTGCATCAGCTCTGCAAGAGGAATGGCGAGCCATTCCTGCACAGACTTACCGAAAACTGGTGGAAAGTATGCCTCGACGTGTTGACGCTGTAATAAAAGCAAAGGGTGGACCTACTGGTTACTAAATGCCATAATAAAACCATTTTTCCCAAAACCATGCGGTGTCCGAATACTTTTGATCATATAGTGTATATATGACATTGGTTAGCCTTGGTTTTGCTTCCGCCCGAATTGTTCATTCTGACGAAGGTCAAACTTGTCATTCCACCTTAGACCGCATCCCAACGTCTTAACCACTAGGCTACCCAGGCTACCCATTTATCTACCAACCAATTTTTTTTATTGTGTGGAAGGATGAAGAGCTGGCTTTTGCTGTGCGCCGCCTGCCGTCACCGGGTCTCAATCCCGGGACCGATAGGCTCGTAGTCAGCGACGCTAACCACTACATCACAGAAGGAAGCAAAATTTTAGGACCTTTTTGCTAGTGACCCGTTGCCCACGTTGGGCTTCTATCATGAAAAAGGAAAACTATAGTATTTGTCATTCACCATTTCTTATTCGGTCTATAGTGGATTTAATTTTCCCAGAGTCCTTTGTTCCATGCACGATCTGTGTGGAACATATACTGTATATATATTTATAAATACCTTTCAACCTTTCAAATGTTCCGTGCGACAATTCCTCGTTTGACGAAGGTCAAGCTTGTCGCCCCTCCTCTCGAGTTGGCCTGGTAAAGTAGAGAATTTGTTTCTTTCGCTCTCCACCTCACATAACCAGGTACGCCCGGCTCATCGGGGATTGTTCTGAGCCAGACGTCTAATCTTCTTTTGAAGATATCCACCGCAACACCACTCGTGTTCCTTAGTTCCTTGGGCAGCTGGTTAGACAGTCTTGGTCCTCTCAGAACAAAACTATTTTTCTTCAGGGTTCAGGATGTTCCCAGTCTAGCCTTTAATTTGAGAACACGACACACACTTCCTTTTGTTCAACTGTTGCTTCGGGGGTTATATGGTTCAGAGTAAGATGAGGGGCTAGTTCCTCCATTATTTTCGAAGTGTAAATAATAGTGTACCCCTCTCTTCTTTCTAGTGAATATAAATTTAATTCACGTAACCTTTCCCAATAATTTAGTCCTTTGCACCCCTTGATCTTGGCTGTGAAGCTTTTCTGAATCCCTTCTAACTGATTAATGTCTTCTTTTTTGCATGGAGATGTTAGGACCGAGCAGTATTCCAACTTGGGTATGATCAGTGTTTTCAATAGAGGAATCATTATATTCCTATCCCTTCGTTTAAAAGTTCTCAATATCTGTGTAGTTATTCTTTTTGTTCTGTTTACTGCTATCTTATTTTGTGTTCCACATTTCGCTTCATCAGTCATTACAACACCTAAATCTTTCGCTTTTTCATATTGTTGCCTTCCGACCAATTGTAGATTCTGTTCATGTCTGTTTGTAGGGATCCTATATTCTCTGGGTTTCTTATTTTTCTACTAATCTCTGTGTCCTCGGCAAACGATGTCTTTGGGCTGTCACTGGTAACGTCCTTATCTATGTCAGTTAACATGATTATGAAGAGTAATGGAGGTAATACTTTTTCTTGTGGTACTGAGTTAAGGACCTCTGACTCTGATGAAGATATTCATTGAACTGTAACGACTTGCTGCCGCTCACTAAGGAAATTATATATCCATTTCCCTACTTTTCCTGTTATTCCCATATATTTCAGTTTATGTATTATGATTCCATGGTCACACTTGTCGAACGCCTTGGCAAAGTCTGTGTATATTAATTACATCATAGTTTTCATTACTTTCAAATACATCAATAATGTTGTTATAGTGTTTCATTCAGGGTTGGCAAAAACCCAGGTTTTTCACAAAAAACCCAAACCCAATTGAGTTTTTGCTGGGTTTTTGGGTTTTTGATGGGTTGAAATTTTTTTTAGAAAGGTTCGATAATTATGTAGTGCCTAATATATCTATTATTTTATTAATTTATTTATCTAATCTACAATATATATTAAAGAGACATCTTTATTTCACAAAGTTCAGATATGAGAGATAATAATAACATATTAGAATTTTCTCCATTTTAATTTTCGATCTTTCCTTTATTTCTTAACAGCAGATTTCAGCTTTATTTAGACCTAACTCAAATTAAAATTTTTAAGATGCCAAAGAGTTATACAGGTAGAAGATCTAAAGCTAGCGAATGGAACGAGGTGACTTTATTAAGTGATCAGCCCACTAGAGTACTATGCAATTATTGCAAAGAAAGTATCACTCGAAAAATTGAGACAGTGAAACATCATCTCGAGAAAGTTAGACCCGCACATACTGGTGGCAGACTTAAAACTGCTGAATGGGATGAAGTAAAAATGTTGAGTGACCAACCAAATAGAGTTTGGTGCAAATACTGCAGATGTGTATTTTCGAAAAAAATAGAACGAGTGAAACATCATTTAGATCGATGCAATAAAAAATGGGTACAGGCTCGTGATGACGAAGCGGATGAGCTTACAAATACAGCTACATCAGCAACTCTTCCTCCTACACATAGACACGGCAGTTTTGAGAGTAGACCCTCTTCGAGCAAATCCTATGAAAGCCTGGTTCATGATGACACTACAATTCACAGTAGTGAGACTTCATTCACTTCAACCGCTTCTGAATCTTCCATACCATTTTTTCATTCTACTCCAGCCAAGAAAACACAAGGTCAGATAATGCCATATGTGGTTAGAACAACTGTAGATCAAAAAGAACAACTAGATTTGCAAATGGCCAGATTTTTCTTTTCAGCAAATATTCCATTTGTAGTTGTAGAAAATAAAGAATTTATTAAATGGGTCCAAAATTTAAGACCAGGCTATTGTCCTCCAAGCAGAAAAAAATTATCTGATGACTCGCTAATCAAAGTGAATAATGAAGTAGGTACTGGATTCAATGAAAAAAGACTTAGTCAATTCTACTGTAACTTTAATTCAAGATGGTTAGAGCAATGTGTCAAATGATCCAATAATTGGCCATAGTTTTTCACAATGGGTGCAAATCCTTTTTAATAACTTTTCAATTCTTCATAATCTTTATTTACACATTGCATAATTTAAGAATTGTTTTATAAGTCAGCTTACTTGAAATAATCAACATGCCAAATCATTCTAATTAGCTACAATTGAACAATGTAGCAATCAGAAAAATTTCAATTATTTTAAAATAAACATCTCGGACCAAAAACCCCAAAACCCACTGAAAATTCCTGTGGGTTTTGGGTTGGGTTTTTGGGTGCCAACCCTGGTTTCATTAGTTGTGATAGGCATGATCTGCTTGACCGGAATCCGTGTTGGTTATCATTTAATTTTTTAGTTTCCAAAAAGTCAGATTTTTCTCTTAACTATTCTTTCAAATATTTTAGTGAGATGAGATGAAGCGACACTGACATATATACATATATATTAGTGGTGGACCGGATATCCGCATCCGCACTTCTGGCTGCGGGTGTTATGCGGATATTACCTCTAATAAATTATGCAATTTACAATTAAATTAGCTTATAAAGTAGCTTATAAGGCCCAGTCATGCACATTTCATGTAAAGTATTAATTATGAACAAACAAATATATAAACCTCAAAATATAAATAGCTGGTAACAGAAAATTGAATGAAACTTGTTTCATTGAATTTTCTGTGGCTGAAACTCTTGAAAAAGTTATTATTTTTATCATAATGAAAACATTAATATTAATTCTTATGCATTGCCTGCCATAATATCAGGTCATCCCATAAGTAATGTCGTTTTTTAGATCGGAATTTGAAGGACAAAAAAAACTCAACTGAAACTTTTTAATCTAGTATATATTTTCCATCGGAATCAATGACACTCTGCCAACGTCCTACAAGCTTTTCAATGCCATGTTTATAAAATTCAGGCGATTTTGAGGCAAAAAACGTACAAAGACTGGTGTGCAGGTCATCTAAAGAAGTATACTGTTTCTCGTGAAGATAGTTTTGCGGACTCCTGAAGAGATGATAATCTGAAGGCGCAAGGTATGGAGGATGTGGAAGTTTTTCCCACCCAAGCTCCTCAAATTTTGCGGAAATGATCCGAGCGGTATGAGGACGTGCGTTGTCGTGGTGGAACACGATTCCTTTCCGATTAACCAAAGAAGGTCTTTTCTTTTAGTGCAGTGCAGTGTTCAATCGATCCAGTTGTTGACAGTAGACTTGAGCGGTGATTGTTTGGTTGTGTGGTAAGGTTTCAAAGTGTATTACACCACCTTTATCCCACCAAACACTAAGCAACACCTTCCGAGGGTGAAGATTTGGTTTTGGCTGTGGTGTCGCTGGTTCTCCGGCACAAACCCACTGTCGACGGCGCTTAACATTCTGGTACAGTATCCACTTTTCATCACGTCACTAAAACAGTATCCACTTTTCATCACCAGTCACTAAAACAGTATCCACTTTTCATCACCAGTCACTAAACGGTGCAAAAACGGATCTTGGAGTTCACGGGAATGAAGAGCTGTGCTAATGTTTACCCGCACCCTCAGATTGTCGACCGACAATTCATGTGGCACCCATTTTCCTAACTTAGGCACTTTCCCGAGTTGTTGCAAATGTCGATGGATGGTGGACTGGGATGAATTGAGTTTCTGGGCCAATTCTTTGGCAGTTGTTGAAGAGTCTTCTTCAAGTGCGGCTAACAGCAGGTCATCATCAAACTGAGCAGGGCGTCCAGAGCGTGTTGCATCTGTCAAACAGCAGTCACCCTTCCTAAACTTTTGAAACCATCTTTGACATTTCATCACATGCAGAATATCATTGCTATAAACGTCCTGAATGTTTCGCGTTGCTTCAGTAGCACTATTCCCTTATTTGAACTCGTAAAGCAGCATATGCCCGATATGCTCTTCTGATACCGCCATGTTTATGAGGGGTTCACATAAAGCAAAACACACGTCTTCACTGGTCAAAGTCCGTAAAGTATGTAGCGAAACACGATAGATCTCCTCTTAGATATAACCTTCGGAAAATTTATGCTTAAACCGAGTAGGACTAGTCTAAACTTAATCTATCTTAAAAAACGACATTACTGATGGGATGACCTGATAGTAATATTACGAAATTTGAAAAATTGTCATATATTCATAATTCTATATTATATTGATAGATTAACTAAGTATCCGCATCCGCGGATATTGAAATTAAAAATCCGCATCCGCAGATGAAAAACTGACATCCGGTCCACCACTAATATATATATATATATATATAATATATATAAAATAATTTGTGTAGGAACTGTATTGTAACCTCTTTGGTTAAATCTTCTAATGGCCTCTCTATTCTATTTCCTTATTTCCTGTTGGTATAATACCATATCCGAAAGAATGAAGTTCCTTTGAAGAGAAAATCCCCATCAACCTAAATCATTTTTATTTGAGAGATAGAGCACACACACACACACACACACACACACACACACACACACACACACACACACACACACACACTAAAAAATTTCTGGCTGCACGGTTATTGCGTTGGTGGAAGACCGTAAAGTTTGATTCAAAATGGCTTCAAATTTTGTACTCTTTTTTTATTTCTATTCATTTTATTTTTTCACATTTTTGTGAAAGTATTCGGGGATTATTATGATTAGAAAAATGTTCTCCAACTTTTGTACTCCATGAAATAAGAGGAAGCCATAATCCTAAGTTTTGAAAGTAATTTTTATGGAAATGAGATTGGTTCATATCTTTTAGTATATCAGTAGACTTTCTGCTCCTTATATTTTTTTTTCTTATTCTTTTTCTCCTTATTTTTTTTTCTTCGTGGTTTTGTTCTTGCGCTTCTTTACTATATGTTCATGATCTACAAGTATATATATATATATATATATATATATATATATAATATATATATATATATATATATATATATATATATATATATATACAGGGTGGGCGGAAAGTAGCTCCCTATTTTGGATTGGTAAAAAAATGCGTATATTATCCATTTATTTCAGAAGAAATAATATGAAAAGGTAGGCATACATGGTAGGTTTTCTCTAAAATTCAATGTGGGCTCCAAATCTTTCCACCAGCTTCTGGAGCCGCCCAGGAATGGCGTCCACTGACTTTAGCAGGAACTCCGGCGGGATGGAGGACATGACTTCCCGAATTCGGTCCTCCAGTTCTTCCAATGTCCTCGGTTTGGTGCGGTAGACTTCTTCCCCGAACTCCATGCGAATGTCGCAGTCCTCGTCCGAGAGAGATTGGCAGTAATGCGGCTTCCACGCACGCTCCTTCTTCAGCACAGTTCGCACTGAGTAGCGAGAGAGTCCACTTTCCCGAGCTGCCTGGCGAGTTGACTTTCGTGGACTCCGTGCGAACATTTCCTGAACTGCCTGCACCGTCTCCTGGGCCCTGGATGTCGAAGGGCGACCACATCTTCGAACATCTGCCACAGACCCCGTGGTCATGAGCTTCGAGTGGCAGTTTCTTGATTTTCGGGTCCAATTGGGCACGTGGTCCGTGAATGGCCCGCACCATCTTTGAACTCGAACGACAGATTGCCAAACTTCGTACCGTGCCGCCAACTGGGCACGCTCCTGCAGTGTTAACGCTCAGCCATGTTACCCTTCAATCTGAAATGAAAAAAAAAAAATGAACGTTACAATTGTACCACTTTAGGGAACACAAAGAGAACACTTTAGAGAAAAAAGATTACCGTTACAATTGTACCACTTTAGAGAACACACTATAACAATATAACAATACAATCACAATTTATAAGTGTTTCAGACGCAATTGTTTTCTGCTGTCATTAAAATAGCGAGGTACTTTCTATACTTGCTAATGCAATCTAACCTAACCAGACCTTAAGTAACGTAACGTAATCAGGACCAACGTATCTTTTCTGACAATAAAATATTTCAAGATTTTTTTTATTTAAATTATTTAATGTTCCGAGGTACTAAAAATTTTACTCGCAGCAAAAAATTACCTCACTGTGTGAATTATCACACTCGACCTCAATTGTGTCCAGTTGCGCGCGCGCTATGCGCTGTCGGAGTTGTATGAGTATGACCGAATATTGGTTGTGAGGATGAGTGCCCTTTTTTTCCTTTTAAATCCTCGTAAATGGAAGAAAAGAGATTAATTATTACGTTTTTATTTTAAAATATTAAGTCTCGTAATATGATAGTGTCGTATTTAGCGATGAAATGATTCATAAAAAAGAATCAAGATACTTGGTGTAGCTAAAAAGATCATAGTGTGTAATAATACTTCATTTCATCCTTTATTTTACATTTTCCTTTAATGAGCAACTAAGGGCACGAGTGAAAGTGGTGTGGAACAACTTTAAACATGTTATTTTCATTATAGGTTTTCCTACTTTCTTACAACTCTCTTTCATAACATTTTCTGTCAGTAATAGCTTCATGATGATGATGATGATAATAATAATAATAATAATTCCTGTCTGTGCTATACTTTACTACTACTACTACTGCTGCTGCTACCGCAACTATTTTAGTTTTGAAAGGTTTAAACGCTCATAATTGGTATGAGGGCTTTTACTTCTCTTTATCGTGACTGTAATGAATTAAGAGCTACTTGGAATGGACATGAAATGCGTGTATAGTTTCGGTGTTGGGTCATGAAAGAATTCATTGTTTATTTTATTTCATTTTTATACGACACTTTTTCCAGGCATCTTTTTCCATAGTTTTTCATTGCCTTCCATCTTAGTTTCGAGGCACTTCCATCCACCAACTTTTCAAATATTTCTCTCACGCGCATTTCTCTCGACTATAAGTTAAAATTTCTTTGTCTCGTTTATATATTTGTGTGTGTGTGTGTGTGTGTGTATGTATGTACGTACGTACGTACAGTAGCGCTCATAACTATTCGTACATGGAAAAATTTCAGTTATATTCGTCGTTATCTTTTGTACTATGCACACGATAGTTATGAAAAGTTTAACGTTCTCTTCAAAAAAGTTTAACAAAAAAAAAAAATTAGATAAACTCCAACATATAATGTAAGACATCAAAGAACTCGAGGAAAATGAAAATGTAAAAATGTCAAACTTTTCCTACATTTATTTACGGAGTTATTTAATTTTGTGTGTCCACTTTTAGGCTCGAAGAATTTAAACATTTTATCACTAACTAGTTGGCTGTTTATTGTTTAGAGCTCGGCAATTTTCAATTCTAGAATTCTAGAATTCTTTGTGAATCTTAGAAGACGGATGATCGTACGAGCCATTAGTAAGCAATGGTTCGTCGTGGTAAAGAGCTGTTTACGGATCTTAAGAGATCCCTTATTGCTGCGCACGAGTCTGGAAAGACTTATAGGAAAAGAGAAGAATAATTTCGAATTCCATTTACGACGTTTGCTGCAGTTATAAAGAAATGGAAAGGCTTTGGAACAATCAAAATGGTACCAAGGCGTGGGCGACCTTGCGAGGTTTAGGAACGTACAGGTAGACGGATTGAAAGAATAGCTGCTGCGAATCCACGAGTGACTGCGGGTGATAAAGGGTGTCCCGGAAGTCTTGGAGGGGTTTTATTTGGCTACAAAAACAAAAACAAAAAATGTTTGCGGATCAAATGAAAAAAGGTTTGTAACACTTGAAAATATATTTATTTTGATTTTAATTACAAATTTAATATCTGGTGAAAATCTTAATTTTCGTTGCGTAAATCTAAAATCGCATTAGCGTACGTTATCCGACTCTGATGATCTTGTGGTTTAATTTCTTGAGCAATTTGAATTTTGTACGGGTAAAGATTGATATCCTCTCTTAAAATTCGATGTAAGGAACTTCTTGAAATGTTTAATTCCTGGCTGCGTCGTCGGACTGATGTGGATTTTCCTCAACGCTTTCACGAACCATCTCAACCAGAGTTGGACTTCGGTTTGTCCGAGGACGTCCAGTCCGTGATTCGTCTCCCTGACCCTTTCCCATACGAAATTTAGCGACGTACTGTCGAATAGCTCGATCAGAAGGAGTACGTGTGTTGAATTTTAATCGAAAACCTCTTTGAGCGGCAACGCTGGAAGAGTTAGTTGTTTGTCAAATAAAGTTCCACAATAGCCACTCTTTGTTGCATTGTCCAGGATTCCATTTTCATTAATCGCAGCAAGGGTACTTTAATTGAAAAATAAAAATAAATAAATTAATAATAAAAAAAAAGTTAGCTTTTTAGCCAAATAAAACCCCTCCAAGACTTCTGGGACACCCTATATTTGCCAAACATTAAAACTGTCTAAGATCGATGTCCATCCCTCCACTGTCCGTCGTACATTGAGAAAGAATGGTCTGCATGGAAGAGGCGCACGAAGAAAACATCTACTACGAAAAGCGCACAATGAAGCTCGTTTAAAGTACACCAAAGCTCATCAAAATGATTTATTTACATTCTGGAAGAAAGTTCTATGGATAGACGAGACCAAAATTGAATTATTCGGCAGTAACGAGCAACGGTATGTTTGGTGAGAATCAAATACCGCATTCGAGGAAAAAAACATCCTTCCTACGGTTAAACATTGTGGTGGTAGTTTGCTTATTTGGGAATACTTCAGTGCTTCGGGTCTTCGAAAACTTATTGTCATTAGTGGAATCTTGAATTCGAAGAAATAGCAGGAAGTTTTAGATAGAAATGTATTGCCTTCAGTTCGGCAGTTGCAAATGGACCGCAATTAGGTACCGCATCAAGATAATGATCTAAAACATATAAGAGCACCGTGCAGTGGCTTCAAGAAAAGAATTTCAAACTTCTCGAGTGACCCAGTCAAAGCCCCGATTTCAATTTATTCGAGAATTTATGGTTTAATTTGTAAAAAGGATGTTCGCGAGAGAAACCTTTCGAGTCTGAATAAATTGCAACAATTTTCTTCAGAAGAATGGGCTAAATTTTGTACTGAGAGACGTCGAAACCTTGGAGAAATACCCAAAACGAATCATTGAAGTAATTCAATGAAAAGGTGGACACGCAAAGTATTAATAAATAAATTTGTAAGTAAATGTACAAAAACTTTTGCATTTTAACTTTTTTCATTTTGCTCAAATTGTTTGATGTTTTTCATTATGTGTTAGAGTTAAGCTAATTTTTATTTGTTAAATTTTTCCCAAGGAATGGTAAACTTTTCCCAAAAAAGATAAGGACGAATATAACTGAAATATTTCTCTCAACGACTACTTATGAGCGCGTGTATGTATGTATGTATGTATGTATGTATGTATAATGGGTATAAAAATATGAGGACACTGAAAACATGAAGTGTAAGAAATTATTGAGGGAGAAATGATAGAAATGTGCGTTTTGTTCTTTATTTTTATTACGAGTTGTATTAGAATATAACAAAGATGCGTTTTAACTCTTTCCGGCACACAAGCAGTAACTTATTATTAGGTTATTTTGTTATTTTCCATTTTATTTTATTTTTATGTTTTCTTTCATGCGATAATCTTGTTACAATTTGACGGATGGAAAAGGTGTATGTGTGTTGATTTTAGGATGAAAGATTTAGGATTTAAAAGATTGCGTCATGTCAATGACTCACACCGAAGATCACGTGAATACAAGACAAAGTGATGCAATAATGAATGACGAACAATTTTGGCGGTAGGAAACCACACATCGTTACAAAAGACCCTTTGAGCTAATATTATTTTGATTTTATCTGACCATAATACTCTCCTGCAGTTTAATCTTCATGGTTTCGTGCCCAATGTAAGTCTATGTGATGATTTACCCTTTGGTTTACCCACTGAGCCCAGTAAAGGTTCATTGTAAATTGTAAGATCGATGTATTTATTTTATTATTAATAAAGGTTATTCAATTCAATAGTGACTTTCTGGTTGTCATTGTCCGCATTAGTCTGCTTCACAAAATCTCTTCACTTTGTCTTTCGATATGTAAACACTTTGTGCTGAATTGAAATGAGAAACCGTTTGATTGTTTGTTACAAAACGATCAATCCTGGACCATCATACGATCAAGTTTATCCTCTACCTCACTGGTCTTCTTCCTTTTTGCTCCTTGTTCCTAAATCTCCACTGAAGAAGGAGGAGGAGGAGGAGACTTTTGAGCGATGGTTTTAAGTTTAAACAGGGTAGTGAGCCTAAGTACAATGGAACACGCAACATAAACACCTGGATGAAGCGTGAACACGCACGTGTGTTAAAACTGATGAAATGGCCGTTTCAGTCGTTCAATTTTAACTCCACTGAACTGCAATGGGGGCGAACTTGGCAGAAGTGCAAATAAGTAACCATTGTAGATATGGTATGGCCTCTGCTGCACACGGAATGGAAACATTGCGTAAAATGTAATTCGTAATAAAAAAATAAAAAAACATTTGTATTAATTTTCTCAGTAATTCCTAACTATTCATATTTTTTAATATTCTAGCGCGCGCGCGCGCACAACATCGTGCCCATGAGTGGGTACGTTAGGGCACTGTTATGAGACGTAATATTTTATACATTTCATATACTTTCAAACTTTCCTTACTTATCGTTCTTTTATCCGCTATTTTCTCGCATACGAGGTACGTCGTGGCCACTGTCGTAATACCGCTTCTGTCTATCAGCAAAGTTAAGCGACATTGGGTCTGGGTAGTAGTTGGATGGGAGACCGTCCTCCGCGTCCAGATTATGTAGCGACCTGTGCGTCGTTCGGATCCCCCACGTAAAGCTGTAGGTCCCCTCCATCATATGACCTTAGATACTTGGAAGAAAGCTAAACAACCCCATCAAACAACAGTTTTTCCCCACAATATATATATGGGTGCAAAGAACTAAATTACTGGGAAAGGTTACACGAATTAAATCTATATTTACTGGAAAGGAGAAGAGAGAGATACACCATTATTTACACTTGGAAAATAATGGAAAAACTAGCCCCTAATCTTACTCTGAACCCTATAACCCCACAAACAACGGTGGACTGTAGAAAAGAAAGTGTGTGTTGTGTTCCCAGACAGGGAACATCCTCAACCCTGAAGGAAAATAGTTTTGTTGTGAGAGGACCAAGACTGTCTAACCGGCTGCCCAAGGAACTAAGGAACATGAGTGGTGTTGTGATGGGTATCTTCAAAAGAAGATTAGACGCCTGGCTCAAAACAATCCCTGATGAGCCGGCCGTACCTGGCTGTGAGAGGTTGTTTATCTTTATGAACACAGACATTACATTATAATTAGGGGCCCGTTCAAAAATTACGTAACGCTATTTTTGCTAAAATACCAGATCCTCCAGGAACGTTCTGTAACGCTAGACCAGGCACCCCCTAAAATGTTATGTAACACTTCCCACACCCCACACGTTACGAAACATTACATGGGGGGTGGGGGGTCAGGTTTTAGCAAAATTATCATTACATAATTTTTGAACGGCGCCTTGCCTGTATGTCAGTGTTATACAGTATGTTGCTGGACTAGGTTGTCCGCCTTCACCCCACCTTTCCCCAGTTCGGTACCTTGATTATCGCTGCGGCGTTGCCACATGTATGGAGTCGCCTGTGAGGCGAGGACATTACATACGCGGGTAACTACATACAGGGTGTTCCATAAATCCGGTGTCATAGGAAAATTTATTTTAAATTAAATTTACAAAAAATAATACATAACTAAAACATGTTCAAATTGATGTCTTGTTTTGGGACCTTTTTTTTTTTTTTTTTTTTGTTGCAAGCACAACAACACGCAGTGGCTAATATGGAAGCGAGATACCCGCAACAAGAAAAAGGTCCCAAAACAAGACATCAATTTGAACATTTGTTTTAGTTTTAATGTATTACTTTTGTAAATTTAATATAAAATAAATTTTCCTATGACCAGATTTTGGGACACCCTGTATATTATATATCTTTCAACCTTTCAAATGTTCCGTGCGATGCTCCTTCATTTCACGAAAGTCAAACTTGTCGCACCTCCTCTCGAGTTGGCCTGGTGAAGTAGAGTTGGTTTCTTGTGCTCTGCTCCTCATATAGCCAGATACGCCCGACTCTCTCTCTCTCTCTCTCTCTCTCTCTCTCTCTCTCTCTCTCTCTCTCTCTCTCTCTCTCTCTCTCTCTCTCTCTCTCTCTCTGTGGATCAGTTCAAGAAAAGGGTAGACGAAATCTTGCACACTATTTGAGTGTGTAAAGACATTTAGGACCTCAGTCTGCGGAAATTTCTTTTCCTATAAAATAGTTAATATCTGGAACCAACTTCCCTCAGAGGTTGTTTCCAGTCAAAGTGTAAATGTGTTTAAAAATAGGCTAGACAAAGTACTGAATACTCTCATGTGAGGAAACTAAATATAGAGCTATTTATATATTCTCCACTTTCCTGTAAAATTTCCTTGGCTACTTTTCCAGGGTCAAGGTATTTTCTTCAACCTTTTTCCGTACCTGCCTCTGGCAGGGAGGGAGCGGAGGGTGGGGACAGAGCCTTCTACTTTTCTATCCAGTTTTCTACTACTGCTAGGATAGTTGAAAGAAAAATAAACTTTTACAAAATTTTCCCTGGCACCCGTTGCCATTGGTACCTCCTCGGTATGGGCCGCAAGGCCTTTTGAGGTACTTCTTTTCCTTGTAACTCCTTGTAACTCTCTCTCTCTCTCTAAAATAATTAAAGGTGATACAAACAAGTTGAGGAGTATATTTATTTTACCATAGAATGGTGTGCAATTTTTTGCTTGCAAATAGTTAAACACGGGTGCAGTGCCAATTTTATAGGTGCCGGAGCTCTGGTGGGCCTGACAAAAGCCTGCCATTTCCTATCCTGTTTCTATATATGCCACACGATGACTAAGTATTTCGTGTTTGCACTCACTAATTATCATAAAATAAATATAATTATCAAGCAAATAAAGAAAAAAGAGCAATCATGTATTTTATCAATTTAAGAAGTTAAAACTACTTAGTGCTTACCAAATACCACCAGTGGGAAGTTTCACAATAATTTCCACAAAGGGTCAGGCGTGATATGTTTTCGGGGGTCTGAAGCAACTCTTGTCCTGGTGTCATCTGCCGATCTGTGGTACCGCAGCCATGATATGGCATATGGCTCAGGATTCCACTGAACTAGAGGAGGTCCATGTAGTTTAACAAACATAAGCGCTGATACATGATTTATGAGAATTCTTGAGCGTGTTGTTGTTGTTATCAAGTTCATGTGACTGAATCCCCTCTCACACTCAGCAGTACTAATAGGAATAACTTGTGAACAGCTCAGTAATGGGTGTAAATCTTGGGGATGCGGCGCCCATGATCTTCCACATAGTCTCTAAAGGCATTGAGTACAGAGTAAGAAGAAAGCTTAAACCTCTTACAGAGAGATGAGATTTCAGCTTCTCCGTAATTAGGTGGTATTTCATCAGGCCAGTAGTCTTTTTCAAGGACATACATTTCATTTAGCAGTGATTTATACATACTTTGAGGTTCAGAAGTTTGAGAACCTTTCATGGATGTTGTCGTGAACATACGCTGCTGCAAATTGTTCACAAGACTAGTAAGAAACTGTTGATAATTAATGGAGACAATTTTTTTGTTGCTTGTTATGGTAATTCCTCCAAACTTCCTCTTGCAGAGGTGCCGGAGCGGCGCTCCGGCACGCTCCGGCAGCACTGCACCCCTGGTTATAAACAACAACAACAGTAATAATAATAATAGGAGAAGAAGAAGAAGAAGAAGACCAACAAGAAGCAAGTATGACTGCCATTTCTGTCTAAACAAATAAATTAATTATATATTACGAGACAGTACAAACGAATAAATAGCAAATGGCAGGAATCCACGTAAAGCCTAAAAGCATCGGAGCTAAATTGGGGAAAAAAAAATCAAAATCAATAATGCGATTTACAGTTGTTTATTTATTTTTATAAAGAAAGTTTATCGTTTGATTTGATTAGTCAATATTTCTTTGGTGTGTGTGTGTGTGTGTGTGTGTGTGTGTGTGTGTGTGTTTTCCTCGAGCGCGGATGATGGCTTCACATCTCGAAGGCATCGAATCAACGGGAGCCTTTAGGCCGGCCGCACGCAGGATCGTCTCGCGATTGACGACTCGGTTCGTGACGACTACTCGGTTCGTGACGACTCGAGTCGCGCGTGATTTTACATTGACATAATGAGAATCCCGCACATTGCAACGACCGCGACGCGATTTTAGGGAAGACGATCCTGCGTGCGGCCTCCTTTAGTCTTTCCTTCGCGTGTTCCGTTGCGTGTCATTTCGAATGGACACTACGCCGGAGGACACGGAGGCTCGTTCGCCTCATTTTTCAAACATCCTTTTTTCAGTTATTTCCTCATATGCCTGAAGAAGATTTAGATCAGAACTTTCCCCTTCGAAATTCGGCACTTGGACTCTCCGAATGCGTTTCTTCGTAAGCCTTGAGTATCGCGGTATGTTTTGGGTCGTTATTCCGCTGGAAGATGAATCATCCCCTCCGAATTAAACGAACTCTACTCGTGAGTTCATACCGAAAAAAAAATTCCGTTGAAGTTCTCATCCACAATCAGACATAAACTGCGTCAGGTTAGGTTAAGAAAAGGTTAGGTTAAGAAAAGGTTAGGTTAAGAAAAAGGATTCGTTGCGGCAAAAATGATTTTTTGACCATCGAGGAAACGAAGAGAAAATATTAACATTCGCCGAAAGCTTTATCGACGAGCACTTCTAGCTCTTTCTCTCGTAATTTATGACGGAGTGTGGATAAGCCAACTTTTACCCAAGTACAGGGTGTCCCAGAAGCAATGCCTCAAAAATAGTAAGAATTTTCTTACTGATTAATAGCTATACAGTTTTTTTTTTTCCAAACTTCATATTTAGAACACTTCCGCATGATGACCATCATTTCGTCGCTACAGTGTGTATTCGACGCTCAAACTTCATTAGAGCATTAACAAGATGCTCTCGTGGAGTGGATCCAATAACCTCCGATTCTTTGACGGAGTTCCGTCAAATACCTCGGTTTGTCACGATACGCGAGTGTTTTAACGTAACTCCATAGATACGAGTCCAAATGGGTTAGTTAAGTTGGATGATCGAGGTAACCTATCTATCGTATCTATCGCTGAAAAACATCAACATAAATGAGATTCAACAAAAGTTAACATTTGGTGCGCTATGTCACGTAACTGCGTAATCAGTTAATTTTCTTTGACGATCGTACCGTCACGGTATCTTATCTTAATATACTGCGGACATTGCTCTTCTCCGACTAAGGGCTATTGGAGTTGCTATGAGAATCGCAATCTTTCAAAAAGGTTAGGCGACTTCCCACTATGTCGTTGCTGTTCGGGGCTTTCTAGACGCGACCTTTCTTCACCGCTGGGTTGACCGTAGTGATAGCATAGCCACCTTCATCATGTGACTTAAGAGCATTTTGCTGATGCTGTAATGGAGTTCGAACGTCGAATACGCATTGTAGTGACAAATAATGGCCATGTTGTGAAAGTGTTCTGAACTTGGGCATTTTCGAAATGTAAACAATATATATATATACACAGTAAATCTTCGTCCATCGCTGGGGTTAGGTTCCTCGAGAACGGCGGTTAGGTAAATCCGCGAGTGATGGACAAACTTAATACTTACGGGATAAATGGGGATACATGAACGCGGCCGCGTAAAGTCTCCCATTAATACTTAGATATGTAGATTTTTTATTCACACATATATGAATTTCCCTACCTATATTGTATATGAAATAAGAACATAAAATCATAAACATAATGATATTTACATATGATAAATAAAAATATATTAAATGAAAATAGCACGTACCTTTTCTTCACTCTTTCGGATGGTGCGTATGGTAGAATCATTCACGTGATACTCGCGGCCAAGTGATGTTATGCTCATACCACCACGCAACTTGTCTAGAATCTTTATTTTTTTGGCTAATGTCATAACCTTACGACTTTTCTTCTCTTCACTATCACTCGCGGATGCTTTACGTTTTGGTGCCATATTGCTGTCTAAGGGTAAGAGCAAAACAACGGCGATATACGACAAAAACAATCCAATACAACTTCACTGAACTTAACGCGTGAGCGGGACTGAGACAAAGTGTTATGCGAGGGGTGACGCGAGAGGGAGGGAGATGCGGCAGTGTTGGAGAGTAGGAGAAGACACTAGAGCGCGCATTAGCACGCGTACAGTACTACTATATTAGAACGTGTTTGGCCGACCGTGTGTAATCAAATTTTCCGCTTTCGGCAAATAATTGTTCGCATTTATTTTTCCGTGTATAAGCAAATTCGCGCTGGACAAACACGCGGTGGACAAGGGTTTACTATATATATATATATATTATATATATAATATATAATATATATATATATTATATATATATATATATATATATATACGACAAGGGACCTCCTCAACACCACTGAAGGAAAACAGCTTGGTTGTCAGGGGGCCAAGACTTTTTAACTAGCTTCCAAAAGACGTCAGGAACGTGACAGCGATCAAAGTTGAAGTTTTCGAAAGATGATGATGTCTGGCTCAGGACGGTACCAGATGAGCCGGGTGTACCTGGCCATGTGCGGTGGAGAGCGCAAAAGAGCAATTCGCTCCTCCTCCAAGCCAGGGCTAGAGGCGGGGCACCAGCTTTACTTTCGTGTGAAGAGAGACCAACGCACGGAACTACTACGAGGTTACCAGGTTTATATATATATATATATATATATATGAGTATAAATTAAATAAATGAGCAAAATATGAAGTATATTCGGTTTCCTTTGACGCAATATTAATTTTTGTTTGAGTGTAAGCCGTTGTGGAGATTTGTAAAGAAGCGAAAGTAAGTTGTTGTGAGAAAGAAAATTAATTTAATATAAAATGGTGTAAATTGATAATTATCATCTAATAAAAGCAATAATCAATATATACAATCTACGTTATTATAAAATAGTCGCTAACTGAAAATGTTACAATTACTTAACTGAATTTTTAACTGTTCCAGAACAATTCTCATCTGCCATTCCTAACTGATAGTCAGGACTCCGTTTAACGGACTTTATTATGCGGTCATTCAATGAACAAAGTTAGATTATTACTAGTGTTGTAGCGGATGTCATTTTTTTCACATCTGCGGATGCGGATGAGGATGTTTGATTTCAACATCCGCGGATGCGGATGCGGATGTCTACATTTTCGTTATTTTTTAGGATATATTCGAGATTTGTTGTGTTTAACGTATATAATAAGTTATTATATAGAGAGAGCTGTAGCTATAATGTAGTATAATTGATTAATTGTACAATAATTGCTGTACATTTCTCTGAACATATAAAATAATATCAAGCATCTAACTAATATAGAAATCAATTAGTGAATTCGTCTGCAAATAAATTCGTTATATTTTGTTGAGTTTCAGCCACAATTAGAAACCATAATTGTGTTACCAGGATGCGGGACGTGAACCCAACTCAAATGCACCCCACCGACCTCTTTCCCAACCTCCTCCACCCTTATAGAAAGAGATCTTTAATTAGCTTGATAACTATTTATATTAAGTTTAAAGTTTTATTAGGCATATTTATAAATGAGTAATTAAAATAAAGTAAACTAAGATGTTCATCGTTTAATGTTCAAACTTAATTATAGGAAGGTTATACTTAAGGAACGTTAATTTTTCTGCCTTTTCTGCTGCCAGTCTGTTTCTCTTTTCATCATATATTAATCCAGCACTGCTAAATAATCTCTCGCTTGGTACGTTTGTTGGAGGACAGGCTAAATGTTTCCTTGCAAGTTTACTCAAGTATGGATAGATATTCTGCGTATTTTTCCACCAACTAATAGGATTGTCACATGCAGCCAGGCGTTTTTCTTGGTGATAGCTCTCGATCATTTTTACTACATCTTTTGACATCGCGTAGGTCTCGTCATTGCTGCTTGACTCAAGAAACTGAGAGACAGATTCTGTGATGGATTTGCTTGCTGAAGGTGTTGGTTCTGTCACTGAAACTTTTATTCTTTTGGTGGGTGGCGAAGCGACAGATTCAAGAGATTGAAGCTCTTCAACTGCTTTGCCAAGTGATGATTTAACTCGTTCTAATGTACTAGGTGAAAATAACTTAGCTTTGTAACGTGGATCTAAGTAGGTTGCAAGAGAGTAACTTCATACAAGAACAGCCTCTCGTCTTGTCGCTTGCATCACTTTTGCGCACAATGAACTAGTTCTATTAATATAGTAGAATTTGATAATTTCCGCTTATTAATGACGTTTTATCTCAACGGTCCACATCCGCACGACATCCGCAGTCCAAAGTGCGGATGCGGATGCGAGAAAATGTGCGGATGTTCCGCGGATGCGGATGCAGATGTGACCTACATCACTAATTATTACTATTCAAAAATTACCATAATTCCAATCGAAAGGAATGCGGAACTCTTCAAACGGTCCAATAGACACGAAAAATTGCCAAAATACCCTATCTCCTTTTCCAAAGTTATATATTCTATGCATATTAATTAGTAATAAGAAAAAAAATAAAAATTATTTTTGCACCATTATTTCTTGGACACACTGTGGTTTCCTGCAGTTCTACCGCGAGTTAGTTGCTGGATTTATGTCTGGCACTTAGTGATCCAATCCTCGTGTGTTCAGTTATTAGATAAGTGATAACTTTGACGGGGTTTCAAGTTTACTTGTATCATAAATGGTGACAGTTTCATTGTATGTTTTGATTAGGGTTTGAACGCCTCTTTAAAATATTTTTTCTGTTTACTCTAGTTTTCTTTTTATAACGTTACCATAGTACGCGTGGTTTTTGCAATTATATGTCTGTCCTGTTTGTGTCTACCAACTCCTTGAATGTCCCTAAATTTTAACTTGCGTCTCCCGCCGTGAAAGGTGTTTATGCGGCAAGTGATATATTGAGTCGTCCATATTTCGCGGTGTTGTGCCACCACGAGAGTAGAGAAAATCTTTTTTCCGCGAGGAATATCATTGGGAAGGCCCGGATCTATCCTTGTGTACTCGTTCCTTATGGAGAATGAAGGTGTTTCGTGGGTGATCACCCGTTGTTGCCACGGCGAATTGAAGAGGAAGAGAGCCTTATACTGTTCTATCCAGTTTTCTACTGCTGCTACACGGTGGCGCCAAAGTCGCGCACCATATAGAATTTTCAGTGTTGACTACAGTATATTATTTTTTCTTTTAGGTAGGGGATGGCTGCGAAATTAACAATAGACTTGAAATTGACAATAGATATTAAAATCTGTACCGATTCATTGATTTGTAGTACCTGGTATTCTATAGGGTGTCCCATAAGTCTGGAACCATAGGGTAAAGTATGTAATTCATGTTTTTCCGTTTATGCAAGTGCCCATGATGTCTTTGAGTAAGGAAGAACGCATCCAGGTAATTCTGCTCGTAGGAAATTGGAGTCAGAGGGAGGTCGCTGAGGAATTTAACAGATTGCATCCGGACCGCGTGCCGATAACACGCAGCTGTGTCGGCAAACTTGTAGCAAAGTTCAGGGAAACGGGATCCATAGGAGATAAACCACGCAGTGGACCTCCGAGGACATCCACCGACGATGACACAGCCGCTACCATCCTCGCTCATTTCACAAACAGTCCCCAAAAGTCTCTTCGGCGTTTTTATTGCCGTTTTTATCATTTTGCCCTATGGTTCCAGACTTACGGGACACCCTGTATACATTAAAACCAAACTCACCCTCTCGTGTTGTATTGTTAATTTCGCAGCTGCTGTATATTATAGTCAATACTGAAAATCCCTATGGTGCGCGATTTTTGCGCCACCCTGTGTATATATGTATAGTGTGTGTGATAATTATGATAGAGGGAAGAGGAGCAAGTTTTAATTAGAAGAAATTCTTTTGTCGTATTTAAAATGTAAAAATGTAATTATTTTGATGTAAAATGATGTACGAACGTCAAATTAAAAGGTAGATTTTCAATGAAAGAAAAGCTTTGATTTAATCTAAAAAAAAAAAAAATTCTTCAGAAATTTTTAAAATTAAATTTTTATTTTTGTTCATTGTAATAATAACGTAAATAATAATGATAATATTATAATCTTTATTTTAAAGTAAAGAATTATAAAGAGTTTTTGCGTAATTTAAAAGAAAAAAAATGGTCAATTTCGATGTTTTTATTTGATTTGTTTCGTGAATTCAATTTTACGCTTCAGAATCGTTGTTTGCGGTTGGTTGAAATACGACGGTTTTGTTCACTTTTCCTTGCCTTTCTACTCTTCACTTTGGTTCATTCGCATCAACTAGAAACGTTACGAACCATAAACGAGTATGAAGTATAGTTTCGGGGAAAAAAGTTCGCCAATAAACGTAACATTTCTAAAAAGTATAAAAAAATTACAATCTGTCAATATTCGGTTTATCTTTGGATATTTTTCGGTGATACTAATTGTGTTAAAAAAGTCATTGGTAATTAATAATGTTTTATGCTTTTGGAAAATTTAGTAGTCGAACTTTTTTCTGAAATTGTAGCTTCCTTTAGGCCGTGTGTGTTTCGTAATCGTCCGTTATTGTAGGCGAGTTTGGACCATGATTTTTCGATAGATTTCATTTTTCAATAAACCTAACTTTCCTCAGGAGTGTAACTCGCTTCCATATAAGCCACAGCGTGTTATTCTACCCGCAACAAAAAAAAAAAAGGTCCCAAAACAAGACATCAATTTGAACATTTATTTTAGTTCAAATGTATTACTTTTGTAAATTTAATTTAAAATAAATTTTCCTGCGAGCCCGGACTTATGGGACACCCTGTAGAACAATATATCCCTTTAAAGTATATGGGTCTTCTCTAAGTGAAATTGTCCGTCGTTAGCCAGAATGAAATAACAGTGACCGGTGATTCCCCCCTTTCTCTCCCCCAAAAGTGATGGAGGGTCACGTTAGGAATTCCAAGTCTCCTCATTTTGACCGTTATTGCAGTCAATGACTGCTCGTCTCCCGAGATTCTTTTTTTCAACTTTAGTAAATTTTGGTTATGACTATTGGTTATTGGGTAGTCCAACCACAAGAAAAGGAGTAGAACGACTCCTTGACGCTACTTGGGAGTTAATTTCAAAAAGTGTTTCGTCAAAAGATGAGAAAAGAAACTTTATTTTTTTCCTCTTGTTTTTGATTGGTTTTAGCCAGCAATTGAATTTGGACACGACTAAATATGTTTTTTTTATTTTTTCTTTATCCCTAAAACAGAAACAAAAGTTAGCCTAAAATTTCGTAGAATTTTATAATTTTTTCTCGTAATTATAATTGAATTTTAATTGTATTAAGAAATTTTTGTTGTTTGGAAATTAGATTTTTGAATTATTATTTCTCGTAACACGAATGAGACGCTTTTGCGAAATTAATTTGCGATAAACTTTAATGAAATGATTTAAATTTGCAGAGTGGAAATTTTCCTCAATTCGTTTGTAGGACTCCGAAACAAGATTAAAATTTGAGTTCAGAGAAGAGTTACCAGGCCACTTGTCTCTGCAGCTTTAATCATAGAGAAGCGAGTGGATGAGTAAAATTGCTGTGTTGGAACGTCGGAATTTCTGTACACTCGCATGCATACGTACGTACATGCCCTTGGCCCCTCCTTCCTGCATAAAAAAATATATGTGGCTGCTGTATGAAACCCTCTCTCAACCCTAGGGATGCAGCCTCGCCGATCGTTTAGTGACACACACACACACACACACACACACACACACACACATATATATATATATATATATATATATATATATATATATATATATATATATATATATATATATATCAAATACACATTTGAACACATCACGGAGGTGATTATCATGAGCCATGGAGGCGTACATTCTATATTCTATTCCAACTACTAATGCAAAAAAAACCTTGGTTCAACTTTATTTGTTCTAATGTTATTCGTAACAGAGAAGAGTCTTTCAGAAGGTACCGTCGCCATCCAACTCCTGACTCTCACTTAGTTTACATTTCTGCCCGGAATCGTTCAAAATCTGTTCTTCGACGCCAAAAATTGCTTCATCCGACAAAAATGTGAAAAACTATCGAATTCTAATTGTTCTCGCTCGCTCTGACATTTAGCTAAGAACTTCTCCAATAACTTTATTTCCTCTTCTTTCCCTCCTCTTTTCCATTCCGACGGCTCAGTTGCCGTCTCTTCTCTAGACAAAGCTGAACTCTTCGCTCAAACTTTCGCCTTCAGCTCAATTCTAGACGATTCCGGTGATGTTCCTCCATCTCCTCCTCTCTCTGACTTTATTATGTCTGAAATTAGAATATCTTCCAAAGATGTTCTTTCTGCCCTATCTGGGCTCAACTTTAGGAAGGCGTACGGTCCTGATGGTGTCCTTCCTGTTGTTCTCAAGAACTGTGCTTCTGCGCTGACACCCTGCCGAGGCAAACTCTTTCATCTGGTACTTTTCCTTCCAGCTGGAAATTCGCTTTCATTCAGCCTGTCCCAAAGAAGGGTGACCGCTCTCAACCCTCCAACTATCATTCAATTACTTTGATTTCTTGCCTTTCTAAGGTTTTTTAATCTATCCTTAATGGGAAGATTCTTAAACACGTCTCTTCTCACAATCTTCTTTCAGACCGTCAATATGGGTTCAAGAGTCGCTCCACTGACATCATGCATATTTCTGACTCCTGGTCATTCTCCTTTCAGAATTTCGATTGAACCTTTGCTATTGCGCTCGACATATCGAAAGCTTTTGATAGAGTCTGGCACAAATCTTTAATTTCCAAACTGTTTTCCTTCGGTTTCTATCTTTCTCTCTGTGCCTTCCTCTCTAATTTCCTTTCTGGCCGATCTATAGGTTCGGTTGTAGATGGCCACTGTTCTTCTCCTAAAGCTATTAATAGTGGTGTTGCTCGGTGCCCTGTCCTGTCACCCACTCTTTTCCTTTTATTTATCAATGATCTTTTAAATAGCACTTCCTGTCCTATTCACTCGTACGCCGATGATTCCACTCTTCACTTCTCCGCTCGCTTCCCAAAGCGTCCCTCTCAATAGTCACACCATGCTTCGCATAGACCGTTATGGTGCACCTGACCTCTGATCTTTCTGCTATCTCTGACTGGGGCAGAAAAACCCTTGTGGCTTTCAGTGCCTCCTTCATCCGTCTACTCGTCACAATCTTCCACACGACTATCCCCCTACCTTCAACTATTCACAACTGAATCCTTCCTCTACAGTACACTTTACATTCTTGGTGTTTCTTTTTCTCGTGATCTTTCCTGGAACGATCACATATCCAAAACGATCCAAAAAAGCTTCTAAGAGGTTAAGGGTGTTGTACCGGCTCCGCAGTTTCATCACCCCCATTCAATTGCTGTCTCTGTACAGGGGTCTTGTCTCCCCCCCCCCCCCCCTGTATAGAGTACGCTTTTCATATGTTGGGTGGCTCAACCTACACAGCTCTACTTGACCGGGTGGAATCAAAGGCTTTTCGTCTCATTATTTCCCCGCATCTTATTGACTCTCTATCTCTCTCTCTCTCTCTCTCTCTCTCTCTATCTCTCTCTCTCTCTCTCTCTCTCTCTCTCTCTCTCTCTCTCTCTCTATCTCTCTCTCTCTCTCTCTCTCTCTCTCTCTCTCTCTCTCTATATATATATATATATATATATATATATATATATTAGTGATGTAGGTCACATCCGCATCCGCGGAACACTCCGCACATTTTCTCGCATCCGCATCCGCACTTTGGACTGCGGATGTCGTGCGGATGTGGACCGTTGAGATAAAACTTCATTAATAAGCGGAAATTATCAAATTCTACTATAATAATAGAAACTAGTTCATTGTGCGCAAAAGTGATGCAAGCGACAAGGACGAGAGGCTGTTCTTGTATGAAGTTACTCTCTTGCAACCTACTTAGATCCACGTTACAAAGCTAAGTTATTTTCACCTAGTACATTAGAACGAGTTAAATCATCACTTGGCAAAGCAGTAGTTGAAGAGCTTCAATCTCTTGAATCTGTCGCTTCGCCACCCACCAAAAGAATAAAAGTTTCAGTGACAGAACAAACACCTTCAACAAGCAAATCTATCACAGAATCTGTCTCAGTTTCTTGAGTCAAGCAGCAATGACGAGACCTACGCGATGTCAAAAGATGTAGTAAAAATGATCGAGAGCCATCACCAAGAAAAACGCCTGGCTGCATGTGACAATCCTATTAGTTGGTGGAAAAATACGCAGAATATCTATCCATACTTGAGTAAACTTGCAAGGAAACATTTAGCACGTCCTCCAACAAGCGTACCAAGCGAGAGATTATTTAGCAGTGCTGGATTAATATATGATGAAAAGAGAAACAGACTGGCAGCAGAAAAGGCAGAAAAATTAATGTTCCTTAAGCATAACCTTCCTATAATTAAGTTTGAATATTAAACGATGAACATCTTAGTTTACTTTATTTTAATTACTCATTTATAAATATGCCTAATAAAACTTTAAACTTAATATAAATAGTTATCAAGCTAATTAAAGATCTCTTTCTATAAGGGTGGAGGTTGGGGAAAGAGGTCGGGTAACACAATTATGGTTTCTAATTGTGGCTGAAACTCAACAAATATAACGAATTTATTTGCAGACGAATTCACTAATTGATTTCTATATTAGTTAGATGCTTGCTATTATTTTATATGTTCAGGGAAAAGTACAGCAATTATTGTACAATTAATCAATTATACTACATTATAGCTACAGCTCTCTCTATATAATAACTTATTATATACGTTAAACACAACAAATCTCGAATATATCCTAAAAAATAACGAAAATGTAGACATCCGCATCCGCGGATGTTGAAATCAAACATCCTCATCCGCATCCGCATCCGCGAATGTCAAAAAAATGACATCCGCTACATCACTAATATATATATATATATGTATATGCCAAGTGACAGGTCCACTATAATAAATTGACTGAGTTAAAATGAAATGTTTACGGGGTTAGCAATTTGGTTTTATGAGCAAATAAACAATATAGTTAATAAATGAGATAAAAAGGGCTTTGTAGTTTTGGTTTAATAAGCAAAAATAAACGAATTATTTGTTTACGGTGATTAACAATTATTTATAGAGAATTGTGAAGAAATTATAAGTGAATAAATGATTATTGACGATAAGGAATGATTTCACACAGATCAAGAAATATATTATACAATCGAGTTAAGAACAATATTTAAGGTAACAAAATATACAGTATTTGACGCACAACAATAATATTTATCATTTACTACAGAAATTATTCAGTGTCCTCCATCATGTTCAATACATACATTGCATCTCTGAACCATTGAACAACAAATAGCGCAGCACAGTTCTTTGTTATTATTCAACGTCTCGAACTCTTGGCGTATCAAAGTCATCGTGTGATCGAAGTCCCGAGGATTCTGGCCGTTGACTCTATCTTTGATTATACCCCACATTGAATAATCACTGTGATGTGATTATTCAATGTTGGGTATAATCAAAGATAGAGTTTACGGTCAGAAACCTCGGGACTTCGATCACACGAAGACTGATACGCCAAGAGTTCGAGACGTTGAATAATAACAAAGAACTGTGCTGCGCTATTTGTTGTTCAGAGGTTCAGAGATGCAACGTATGTATTGAACATGATGGAGGACACTGAATAATTTCTGTAGTAAATGATAAATATTATTCTTCACAAGGTGCTTCCATTATTCTCGGTAAACCGACTTATGCCGTACCCTGTATATATATATATATATATATATATGGGTGTCATTTATTTTTCAACTTTTAAGTTTCCGTGCTCGGACCCCATCAAAGTATGCCATATGATGTAAAAACACTGTGTACAAAGTTTTATTGAGATATTTTAATATTTAGAGGTCGCTCAACGGCTTCTAAGTATTGGATACGAGATTCTCAGAAAGTGTGAATATAAACAATTCCAAATGTATTTAAACAATTTATTATGTTCCTACATTAGCAGGAAGTGCACAAGACATTATCATAATATTAAGATGAAGTACATTAACATCAGACAGTAGCGTAATTATTATGATTAATCATTATTTCCACTCAAGGTATGCTTTTGTTCCCATGTCCAATGCTTGCGATGGTCTTCAACAACCTGGAGAAGAAACTGGAGTTGTTCTTCATCTTTGGTTAGGTATCCAGAAAAATCCTGGATGAGAGCAACTCCACGTTCAGCGAAATCATTTGTTACAGTTAGAGTTTTTACAGTCTCTTTCGCAGTCTAGTAATGGGTATCCTCTTCCCATTGCTCAGCAGTTTTCTCCAAGAATTCATCTGGGAGGTTGAGCTTCGTGAACAATGATTTTGTGTGTTTTGTTACAAAGTTTTCCAAGCTTCCAGGTCAACAACCACACGCTTTGGAGGGTTCTCTTGTCCATCAACACTAGTCATAGATGTGACCATGCGATTTTTTATATCAGGGAGGACTAAAAGACTAAAATAACACACACTAATGCAAACACATCCTACCATTAAGGCGACTGAAATGATACTGCGGTGAGGCATAGAAAGGAAATGCATTTCAATTTAGGACAAGTAACGACGCGTCATCAAAATTTTAATGGCTTTGAGCGACCTCTGAATATTAATATTTTCTCATGAAACTTCATAATCAGCGTTTTTACATGCAGTGTCACATTTCTAGATGGTCAGACCGAAACTTCTTGATGGTTCAATTCTTACCATACAAATAAGTGACACCCTAATATATATTATATATATATATATATATATATATATATATATATATATATATATATAATAGGAGGACGAGAAAACCTGGACACTTTTGTTTTCCTACAAATTTCAAACTAGTCAAGCTAATACGCCCAAATTAGTACAAGATGTAGCCAATAGTAGAGTTATCATGTGCGAAAAATTTCAATGGAACTCGTATAAAACTAACCCTATTGAAATCGATGTTGTATTGGCCCCCCATTTTCTTGAATTACGGCCAGTACTCTCCTTTTCCACTGATCTATGGATGACTTGATTTTGTCTTGGGACACCATAGGCCAAACAACCTCAATTCTTTGTCTAAGTGCTTCCAGGTTTGAAAATGGTTCCCTGCGACCATGGTACACCAATGACAGCTCATTCCACACGAAGTAATCCAGAGGATTTAAGTCAGGAGAATTTGGTGGCCATTCTTCACTTTTTATGAATTCAGGAATGTTCGCTATCAAAAATTCTTGGGTTGCCTTGGCTGAATGAGATGGTGCATTGTCTTGAACAAAAATAAAATCTTCGTTCGGGTACAAGTCTTGGCATTCCGGTAAAAGTTCTCCGAGGTGTTCAATGTAATTTTGCGAGTTCATTTTTGTTTTCTGTGGATCAGTAAAGAATAATTTGGTTTTTCCATTGTAAGAAACACCACAAGATACCATTAATTTCTTGGAAAATCGTGAAATTGGATGATAAAGACGGTCTGGCGGGATTTCCGATTTTGAAGTTAATGCATTGACTCGGTTGTTTTGTCGATTTGTTGATACAGTTAATGTAAAGTCGGATTCATCTTGAAAAAACATTAGTTTAATGTCTGCTAAATTAAATTTCCTGTACAAAGAATTACACTTTTCAAACCGTTTTTCCATGGCTTCTTTTGCTATTCTGGGGCACTCAATTTTTTTAAAAGATCTGATTCCTTTACTTTTCATTATGTTTTGGACACTGTTGGGCGAAATATTTAAATTATTCGCCATTTTTCTCCGCGAAAGATGAGTACCAGGGCGTAGTCAGCTTCACAAAATCTCGCTGTTTGTTTCGTCAAGTTAAATTTTTTATAATTAAGAAACGACCAAAGATAATTAACCGAGGTTTTCAGCACAAGATAACCATACTATTGGATACATCTTGTACTAATTTGGGTGTATTAGCTTGACTAGTTTGAAATTTGTAGGAAAAACAAGTGTCCAGGTTTTTTTTTTGTCCACCCAGTATATAATATACATATATATATATATATATATTATATATATTATATATATATATATGTGTGTGTGTGTGTGTGTACTCGCATACTAAAATGACAAACTACGATTTTATATTTCGTCAAAGTATATATTGAAAGGGCAAAAAAATTAGAGATATTTCCTCTACTTAAGAATGTGTGTATAATATACATTTGATAATAGTATGCATTAACTTCGGTGTGAGAACCCTGTTTTCCTTGTGTTTGGTGGGCGTTACATTCAAGACCGAAGGTGTGCGCAATTCACTTAAAAGAACTACTCACGCGTGTGATCTCTGTGAATAAGATCCCGTCCGAATCTCCCTTTAAGAGGAAGATTCTCCTTCCATTTACCTTATCTCTGACCGAGCTACGCCAGTTCCCCCTTTGTCTCTTGGTTACACCCTTATTGGACCTTCTTGTATCAATGTCGCGCTTATTCCAGCAGTCAGTACTGTTCAGTTTGTGTTTACGTACTTTCATTCCCTCCACGTCATTATCCTCCGTCAGTAGTCTCGCTTTTCTCGTCACCTTTCTCAAGCGTAACGTCGCAATTACTGTCACACTTCGGCAGATAACTTTTATGCCTTTTTGTTTCATTCATACTCTAATTAAAGTTTTTACTAATACATTCCTTCGTGTTAACTCCCGTAACAGATACACTGCAGCCACAGCTTTTATTCGACTCGTGAGTCGCTTATCTTGTTCATATATACATTCAACTCATGATTACTCGTGATTCTGTTATCATCAAAGCACCCGGATACGGGTGTATAAATCTTTACGACCTTTGACATTATCCATTCCCTGCGATATTATTCGCAGGAAGATCGTCCTAATTCTCATGTAGACATTAGATCGTTTATTTTATTTATGTTCCTTTGTTAGCAGCTTTTCACACACACACACACACACACACACACACACACACACACACACACACACACACACACACACAAGCCATTCTTATTTAATTTTTTGATTTACTTGTAATTACAGCATCATTATTATAGATTAAATGCAGTTACACACACACACACACACACACACATATATATATATATATAAATAATTATTTTTGGTAGGTATAATTATCACTTTTAGCAAGAGGTAAAATTTCAGTTTGAAAGAAATTTTCATTAAAAGTCCGAAAAGAATTTTTCAAGAGCGAAAAACACAAACTTTGATGAAAGGCCGCCATTGTACTTTGACGTTCATTGACCATAAGCTGTATCCGTTTACTAATGAAAAGCCCTTTTCAAAAATAATTTTTCCTACCTTCGTAAAGGTTTGTTCTTTGAAGGATTAAAACAAGGTACTCCTCGCAGTTATTTAATGTTACGTACGATATCCGTTGCTAAATGGTGGCACCAATATAAGAGTCGACAGCGGAGAGTTCTTTTTACGCGATACGCGCTCCAAATTTTCCTCAATTGTAAATAATGTAAAATGGTTTTCCTTTAAACCAAAAGATATCGGTACAACGAAATAGTTTTAATTTTAAACTTTTATTTAGAATTGATCGTGTGTGGATTTATTTTTTTTTATATGTCTTTTAGGGGAGAAAATGGCGTGAAACCCTAAACAAAAGTAATCGAATCTATCCCCACTTTTGGGACACAATCAGTTCACACATCGCATCATTTATTCATGCGGTTTGTTCCCATTTCTTTGGATTTCTTTTCAGAACCGATTTTCTTTCCTGAAGTTATCTTCTTTTCACTTTATACTTTTATGGCAATGTTTAATTATATATATATATATATATACACAAATTCAGAATGGTTCCCTGAGACAATTATATGTTAAACACAGACCGTGCATGGAACAAGGAACTCTTCTGGGAAAATTAAATCCACTATAGTCCGAATAAGTAATGGTATTTGTCATTTACCATTACTTATTCGGACTATAGTGGATTTAATTTTCCCAGAAGAGTTCCTTGTTCCATGCACGGTCTGTGTTTAACATATATATATATATATATATATATATATATATATATATATATATATATATATATATATATATATATACAGTGTGTATATATATATATATATATATATTATATATATATATACAGGGTGTCCCATAAGTCCGGCATCGTAGGAGAAATTCATATTTTTCTATTTCTACAAACCATAATTCATATTTTTCTCTTTCTACAGGCCATAATGTCTGTGAGCAAGGAAGAACGAATCCAGATAATTCTACTCGTAGGAAATCGGAGTCAAAGAGACTGCAACAAGTCTGCTAACGCAACTCTGTGTTATTGGCTCGAAGTCTGGATGCAGTATGTTAAATTCAGCAGCGGCCTCTCTCTGACTCAGATTTCCTATGAGTAGAATTATCTGGATTCGTGCTTCCTTGCTCACAGACATTATGGCCTGTAGAAAGAGAAAAATATGAATTATGGTTTGTAGAAATAGAAAAATATGAATTTCTCCTATGATGCCGGACTTATGGTACACCCTATATATATATATATATATATATATATATATATATTATATATATATATATATATATATATATATATATAATACAACTTAGAATGTTCCCCTGAGAAACTTTTATGTTACACAGGACTGTACATTAGGGTGGATCACTTTTCACTTTTTTTAAAAAATTATAGCTGGTCAAAGTTTTTCCCATGATTTGGTTCAGTGGAAGTACACTGACACCATTTTTACCAAAATCGATCAATATTTAGGGGTCGCGCATCGACCTTGAAAATTTCAACCATATTTTCTGAATCCTCTCAGTGAAAGAAATCCTCTCAGATACTTACCAAGTTGATCGGACAAGTGGTTTAGAAGTTACACTCACCTAGAAATAACATTAAAATTTAAAATACCGTATTTGTCCCCCGTTATGGGACACACGCTATGTCTATGACCAATATTTTTACTAATCACAGTTTGCTTTTTACAGATCAACTGTGTCAATTGATTCTTGTTTGATAAGTCTAGACTTTAATACAATGGATAAACTGTTAACAACCAGGAGTGGGAAGACTCTGAAAGTTACTTATTCTGGAAAAGAGAAAGCAGCAACAACAGCACCACCTTCTCTAAGGTCAGCCACGGACGTCTTCTTAATTGGTCAGCCATCTTCCTCGATCGGTGGTGCCAAATTGCCAACCACCCATCAAGTTCTCCAGTACTTCTTCTATGCCAAGCAGGAAACTACTGACAGGAAGGCCGCCGTAAAAGACACGGTGGCCAATGTTCTGGCATTTTGGAACATGGCACGTATAAAGACGATCATGAGGCGTAACTGCGAAAGAAAACTGGAGTTACTGTGGGAAGAGTGGCGCTCGCTGCAGAAGAGCAAGATGAGAGACAGTGACGCGGGAAAAGGCAGGGAGAAGTTTTCAGAAAATCTGAATAAGCTCTGGGACATCGGAGCTCCCGATGCTATTGAAGAGAGAGAGAAAAGTCGACTGCTCTCAGACAACAACAAACAGGAAGATATTAAATTTTATGAGGATCAACGGGGCCTGCACCAGGCAACAATGAGTGGGAATGATAAAGTGTTCGTTGTCAAGAGAAAACGGCAACTCTCAAGACAACAATCTCGTGATGAGCCAGGCACCTCAAAAACGAAATTAGGAACCGAAGCTGAGAGCGACGATGAATCTATAGAAAGCAGATCATCGAGCAACTCCGAATCACAGCTAGAACCACCATACCGACAGCCGAGAGAATCAACTGTATCAATCAGCCTTCCTCACCGCATCCTCAATGCACCGGCTGTTATTGAAGTGGCTGATCGCTTCCGGATGTTCAATAATCAGGTGTGTATATATCTAATGATCTTTCCTTTGACAAAGATATAATAGACGTAACGACGGAAAATTTAGTCATTATTTTGTCACATAAAAACCATACGCATCCTTGTCAATTTCCTTTCAATTTCGCACATAGGTGGCAAGTGTCGAAGAACACGTCTCGCCGTGGAAGAGTGGCACATCGTTGTGAAGTGTCGACAGCTGTGCAGAAATCCTTCGTATCTCCGAGGCATGCTGTCGTCCACTTGGACGGTAAAGTAATCAAGGTCAGTTTTGCCCTCACCGTGGACGACAGTGAATTAACATGTTCCAGTGACGACAGTGGATTGACATATTCCAGTGGACGATAATGGATTGGCATGTATGACATACGTTTCAGGACTCTCTTGGATCATTGGAGCACCGCCAGGCGATTCTCATCTCCGGAGCTCCCCAATGCACAGAAGGAAAGTTGCTGGCCGTTCCGACTGTTGCTGACGGCACCGGTCTGTCCCAGGCCCAGGCGACCTTTCGTGCTCTCAAAGACTGGAGATGCTAGAACAACGTGATTGGATTGTGCTTCGCCACAACTTTCTCCAATACGGAGAGGGTGCAGGGTGCGGTGGTCCGGCTGGAGAACATGCTTGGTAAACCGCTCTTCCAGCTGGGCTGTCGCCATCACGTTATGGAGCTTATCGTGGGGGCAGTGGTCATCACCGCGTTTGGAAGAACCACAGCACCAACTGAACCTTTGTTCCAGTATCTGAGGAGAAGGTGAATTTCAAGTCTAAGGCACATTTGTTTTCTCCAATGATTTTTTGCCTTCAGAGCAATTGAGATACCAGCGTCCTTCTACTAATGATGTTAATAGCAGTCGAAAAGGGAAGCTTCAATCGTTTTCATGCAATATTTTCATAACTCCCCTTTCAGGTGGGACAAGCTCGACCTCTCGATTTATCGAGAGCTGGAGATCGAGCATTTGGCGGAGGTGACGTGGCTGATGGAGCTCCGAGATGAGGCAGTCAAGTTCCTCGGCACCGCTTCTGGTCTTGTCAGAGAAGACTACCGAGAAGTGGCGGAGATTACACTCCTGGTACTCAGGGCCCAGCCACGTCGTGGCACACACTTCATGCGCCCAGGAGCCTACCATCATGCGAGGTGGATGGCCAAGGTTGGTATTTTGAATTACAAGTTAAATATTGTATTGCCTTCTGCAAACAGCCATTTGAAGTCCCTACCAGAAAAAAATAAGATAAATAATTTACCATTAAACAAACTTATATGGAGTGGTATCGGTATTTATACATCACAGTGCGTATTCGTTTCAGATCATCTACTACACGAAGCTCCTGATGTTCAGCGGTCAGCTGGAGTTCGACGACGAGCTGGTACAGAAACTTCAGAGAGTGGTACTATTTACTGCACTCCTCTACGCACCTGCCTGGCTGGCGGCTCCTGTCGCAGCTGATGCCCCGCTGAATGACCTTGTGTTGTACCAGCGTCTTCTGCAGTACAGGGCTGTGGATCGCGAGATTGCAGAGGCTTCACTGGCAGTGATCAGGCGGCACTTGTGGTATCTGAGGCCTCAGACCGTCGTTTTCGCCCTCTGCAGTGACAAAGTGGAAGACACTGTGAAGCACGAGATGGCAAAGAAGCTGTGCCGACTCGCTGTGCCCGAGGACTTCACGTATGACAACGTCTCGGTTGATGACACGACGCGCCTTCCGGACCTGATCGATGAGTCATCGTGGTTCGTGTTCACAGGCCTGCAGGTGTGCGCGTCTACGTGGCTCACTCTGCCGGTGAATAAGTGGGATCAAGATAAGAACTACTGTGATCTGAAGAATGTCATCTCGCATCTGAAAGTTACCAACGACGTGGCAGAAAGAGGGATAAAACTGATAGAAGATTACGCGAACACTGTCACAAGAGACGAGTCACAGCTGCAGGGTCTTCTTCAGCTCGTGGAAAAGAGCCGGAAAGAACTCGGTGACTTCAAGAAGTCGTCACTTGCCAAGATGACGTAGCGCAGAGGGAAAGGGAGTTAGCAGAGTACATGGCGCACGCCTTAAGATGACGTGTGTTCTAACCACGATTCATACAGTTTTTGAACCTAGTTAGGGGCACCGGAGTAAGTGCCTTAAGGGTCATTCTCTGTCAGATCAACCAGTGCCTAACACCCTCATCTCTCAGATTTTGCTGAAATTTGGTTTATAGGGAGTTTGTGGGCCCTGAATCCATTTCTGAAATTATAAGTCAATCCGACCAACGGTTCAAGAGATATGACCTCGGGAAATTTGAGGTCACTTGCGAGGTCACTAACATTTGGCGACCCATAACTTGGGTAATAATGGTCACAATTATATAAAAGTATATATATTTAGAATCAGAAAACGACAAGGAATCCAAATATGCAAGTTTTAGAACTCTAGGTTGAAAAATAAAAAAGTTACACTGTAACCAAAATTTGAGGTCACGATTTGACCTCTGGGGTATCAAATGAGAATTTTTTTTTTAAATGTAAAAAATGAAGGCATAGGCATTGGCTATTAGAATCAGCAAAAAAAAGTTTGTTTATGTTAGTATTTTTCATGTAACTAACATATAAGTGAACACCATATTCATAAGTTGTGCGTCAATTCTACCTATTTTTTCACACTTAAGCTCATAATTTGACCTATAGAAATTAAAATTACATTTTTTTATAGATATAAAAACAAAGGCAAAAAATGTAAAATTGTATTTCACTGCTAATCTACACTGGCAATAATAGTTATAATAGTGAAAGGGGAAGACCTACTTAGAGGATTCATGTGCTAGCCTAATACAATTTTTGCATGCTCGATGCTCATCAATTTCTTTTTGTGGAAAAATGTATTGAATTCTGCTGCCTCCTCTTAGGGTAGGACAACTCATTACAGTTAATATATGATGTCCTGGCACTGCACATGAATCCTTGTTTGATGGATAATAATATGCACTTGATCCTGATGACCCAGAGGGATGTAGAAAGTTCACAGTGAAATCATCAAACTCTTCACAATATTCCTCCACAATTCCATACCAAACTTGCATGTCATAAATGCAGCCAACATACTCTCCTGGTTTGACACATTTTAGGTTACCAAGCATTGCAGGTTCATTAGTAAAATGACTTTTCCTTATTCTTTTCTTTTCTCCAATGCCACTTGAAATGGGATACACCATCAGTTCTTCCTTGTTTAGGGGAACAAATCTATGATATTTCTGAGTTCCAGGAATAGCCCTACTATCCTTGAATCGATGTTCCAACCGTTCTTCTGCATCTTTCAAATCAGCTGTAGTTACAAAGAAAAAATTTATCTTCTTGCTCAAGTTTTCTTCACAAAACTGAAACATGTGTTCTGGTGTAAGAATTTGCCTCTCTGTAGTTCTCTGCAAACTGGCACGAGCAGTAGCTCTTTTCACTGTTCCTCCAATCCCATCACATGCATTTTTGCCATGGGATGTAGCAAAGAAGTGCCATTCACAAGACAGACCAAAATCCTCTTCATGGTAACAGAGATTTGTGAAGTTGTATCTGTTCTTATATTGGCCAGCACATCCATCTGAGAAATAGTGCACCTTCTTCAATTGTGGGCATCTGAATTTAACATATGTCATAAGCTTCAATATGAATGAGTAAACCATTATAGTGTTGTGTTTTAGTGATGCAGATAAGAAACAGACACTAAAATGGCTAAGTTCCTGGTCTGCAGATGATCTATAATAGATGACAAAAGGGTGAACTGTACACTGTGAATTGTCCCAGTGAAACCCTTGGGCAGCATCCTGGACAATGAAAGAATAATTCTCAGAGAAATCACCTACTATAACTACCTCGCTCTGAGGTGGTAGTGTTTCTTTCAACTGCTTGAAGTACTGTGATTGTTGCTGAGCAACAAAGTGATGACGAACCATGCGGGATATTTTCATGCTTAGGGATGATAAGTATTCATGAAGTGGCTCCACCTTATCAACCATTGTACAACGGTCAACAGTCACCCATTGCTTGTAAGATATTTCATTTGGAGCTGATTTCACACTGTCAAGTAACTCAAGAAAATCCAGGACACCCTCTTCTCTTGGGCAATCATTGCAAAGTTGCATCATGCAAGTCTCTCTTTCTGTACTGCAGACACTGTAATCCATAAGATCCTTGTATGAAAGACCTCTTTCTCCCAATGCAGCCAGCTGCAATTTTGGATTTTGATGGTATGTGCAGACACAGACAGAATGAGTCCCACCACTACCGGCAAGCACACAATATGATGGCCGTAATTTTGCAAATGTGGAAAATCCTATTTTGGGATTCTTTTCATCATTTTTATATAGTTCAAACATCTCTCTTAAATTCCCGAGGACCAATCGTTTTTGCACCTTCATTGCACCTTCAGCACTGATAACTTTCACGCAATCCTTTTGGCCAGGACACATACGACTAACCTCTTCTGACTCATAGAATCTTCTAACTATATCTTTGTGTTCTTCAGATATCACTTTTCCTTTGCTCATTAGTGGAATCTTCGGAAGGATTCCATGTTCTGATTTAAGTGAATGGCTTCTTTTCACCATGTATGTTGTAGTTTGAAAGAAACTAGCTGTTTTTTCAATTGTGTATGGTGAGAGTGTCAATATTTGTAGTTTGTGATGGTGACATTTGCTCTCCAGGAATGACTGTTTCAATTCATTCATTAATTTGTCTAGATGTTTTTCAGATTTAGTTTCAGGTTTTGAAGTATCACTTACCTCCTCGGTAATTTGAACACCATAACTGAGTTCTAGCCTCTCCTTCAGGTGTTTCTGAGCAGATGATAGCTTACCACGAGCCTTGCGCTTTTTCTGGCTTAATGACAGCCCTTCTGAAAAGAACAGAAAAAAAGGTTTCACACACCTGAATATTAGTAATTAAATATTAATTATAGTACCTTAAATGCTATATAATTGGCTATATAGTAGATCAAACAGACCTTGTAGTAAAGTATAAGTTATTATATTAATTTATTACTTACTTTTTTTAACTGGTGTTTGGTCCAGAAATGCTAGAACTGGTTCAACTGAAGTTGAAGGATTTTCCTTTATCAAGCAATCACTGTCATTGTCCAGATCTTGAATTGAAGAGATGTTACTCAAGCCACTGATAGTAGATGATTCATTTGAATCCTGCTCAGACTCGTTGTTTTCAGTGGTACTAAGTATAGTGGGGTTTTTCATTATCAGTGTCCAGCAGTTCACACAACAATGAGTCTTTTTTCACTCTTCCAGTACATTTTTCAACAAGTATATCAGTCACTTTTCTAAGATTGATTGTTATGCGTTTCTTGTGTTTTTGAATAGGGTCCTGGCAGTATTTCAAGTGCCGAACCATTGTATTTTGATCTGTAAAGATATAGGATTTACAATTAGGTAATATATATTTTTTAGAAAATATATAGCTATACACACTTAATATTTTAGGCCTTGATAGTCTCTGAGGCTCATTAAAACACCATACCCACCAGCCACCCACAGTGCTGGCTGGAACTGTACTAACCTGTAGACAAGGAATTTTGCAACTATCTGTGTTGATTCTGCACTTAGACAAGTAGCAACATGTTTCAACAGGTTTGTTTAGGCTACATGTGAGCTTAGTCTTCCCCTTTCACTATTATAACTATTATTGCCAGTGTAGATTAGCAGTGAAATACAATTTTATTAAATTATTGGAGCTTGAGGTCAAATTGATAGCTAAGATATAAAAATTCCTTGAAATGACAAGCAATTTATAAATATGGTGTTCACTTATAAGTTAGTTACATGAAAAGTACCAACATAAACAAACTTTTTATGATTGTTTCTATTAGTCAAGAACTCTGACTTTGTTTTTTATATCTATAAAAAATGTAATTTTAATTTCTATAGGTCAAATTATGAGCTTAAGTGTGAAAAAATAGGTAGAATTGACGCACAACTTATGAATATGGTGTTCACTTATATGTTAGTTACATGAAAAATACTAACATAAACAAACTTTTTTGCTGATTCTAATAGCCAATGCCTATGCCTTCATTTTTACATTTAAAAAAAAATTCTCATTTGATACCCAAGAGGTCAAATCGTGACCTCAAATTTTGGTTACAGTGTAACTTTTTTTTTTCACCTAGAGTTCTAAAACTTGCATATTTGGATTCCTTGTCGTTTTCTGATTCTAAATATATATACTTTTATATAATTATGACAATTATTACCCAAGTTATGGCTCGCCAAATGTTAGTAACCTCGCGAGTGACCTCAAATTGCCCGAGGTCATATCTCTTGAACCGTTGGTCGGATTGACCTTATAATTTCAGAAATGGATTCAGGGCTCACAAACTCCCTATAAACCAAATTTCAGCAAAATATGAGAGATGAGGGTGTTAATTTCAATTTTTTTTGGTTGATCTGACAGAGAATGACCCTTTAGTGATATCGGTAAACCGTTTTAATACAAAATACATTTGATCTTTCCTTATTCGTTTTATCTTATCCTAAAAAGCAGACAATGGCAGACAGCATATGGAGGTACGGGGACAAATACGGTATTTTAAATTTTAATGCTATCTCAAGGTGAGTATAACTCCTAAACCACTTGTCCTATGAACTTGGTAAGTATCTGAGAGGATTTCTTTCACTGAGAGGATTCAGAAAATATGGTCATTTGATGATTTATCTTTATTCAGTAAAAAATTGTCAATTTGGCCAAATTTCCAAAATTGAAATTTTCAAGGTCGATGCGCGACCCCTAAATATTGATCGATTTTGGTAAAAATGGTGTCAGTGTACTTCCACTGAACCAAATCATGGGAAAAACTTTGACCAGCTATAATTTTTTAAAAAAAGTGAAAAGTGATCCACCGTACTGTACATGGAACAAGGAACTTTTCTGGGAAAATTAAATTCAGTATAGTCCCATGCATGGTCTGTGTGTAACAAAAGTTTCTCAGAGGACCATTCTGAGTTTTATATATATATATATATATATATTATATATATATTCAGATGATATAGCAACCCTTGGTTCGGATTCCACGTCACATGAGCTTTTTGCCGTTACGAAGGATCTTAAACAATTGTAAACATTATTGTTGATATTTTTTCACGTTAAATTAGTTGATTTATTCCTGAATTTGAGTAAAGAGGAGTCGATTTGAGTAACTCGAAGTTGAGGTCATCCTCAGAAGGGTGAATTTGGTCGTTGGTGAAAAGGGGTTTTCTCGGAATTTGTGTTTCAACGGACCACTCTCGTTTCATTCACTGCGCCCTTTTTACTGGGGTGATCCGTCTGCGGTGACCATCAATTTGGGTAATAACGTCCCCTTTCGGTTTGCGACACGTCACTTCCGGAAATATTGACGAGTCGTTTGAGTCATTTTTCCGGATTTGGTTAATTGGAAACGAGATTTCAAAAGAAGAATTTTGCTCCGATTTCATACCTTCAACTTTGGATGGAGGGATAGGGTGGGTGGGGCTCCTCTACTTAGAAGGCGACTAAACTTGAACAGTTAATATAAAAAGTCAGGGATTTATTTTAAGTTTTTTAAAGTTTTTAATTCTACAAACCATAAAGGATTTTTTCAAACAAGTACGAGTATCACACTCATCCATTTAAGGTTTAAAACTTATATATATATCGTAAAGAACGACGCTTGTATAGGAGATATTCCGCGCAAGACGAGAGAGAGAGAACGAAACAAATGAAAAAATTTGTTTCGTTCTCTCTCTCTCGTCTTGCGCGGAATATCTCCTATACAAGCGTCGCTCTTTACGTTATTTATACTGCGTGTTCTTTGCAGTTGAATGTATATAATGTTACGGCATGCGGGAGGTGCCCCTTGGGGCATTGGTTTCTGCGAGTATGTAGAAGAATTACGGCATTTGGAAGAGTGAGGCCCATGGTGTAATGGTATCGCATCTGACCGGCAATCGGAAGATCCCAGGTTCGATTCCCGGGTGGTTACCTCATTTTTTCATTTGTTTCGTTCTCTCTCTCGTCTTGCGCGGAATATCTCCTATACAAGCGTCGTTCTTTACGTTATTTATACTGCGTGTTCTTTGCAGTTGAATATATATATATATATATATATATATATATATATATATATATATATATAGGCGAGAACAAGCAACTAACTAGTCCGTGATTGTGAGGTAGTCGGAGTGGCGCACATTTTCATTCATGAGAGCAGACACTGGAACGGAAAGATGCGAAGGCGAAATTCATTTTAAGAGTCGGAAGAGATTCCTGGTTGTCATGGTAACGGGGGGGGGGGGGTTACTTTCGTGCTGTAGGGCGTTTTCTGGTCGTTGAGCTCTAGGTTATTTAAGCGTCCCCGTTTTGAAAAAAAAAATTCGCCATGAGTTCCTTCATCCTGCATTTCCCCCCCTCCTATAAACTCATAACACCGTATCCCCCTTTCTCTTCATTATGCAGATTGGCCTCCAGACACGAAACGTCCTTCTCATTTCAAGCGCCATTTAACACTACACAATTACTGAAACACTTATTTTATAATATATATATATATATATATATATATATATATATATATATATATATAGTTATAGTTAGTTAGTTAGTTAGTTAAGTAAGTACTGTAAATTCGTTGTTCGGATATTCGTTGCATTGTCTTGACATCATGTATGACGTATAGTGTCTGTGGATATCATATATTATGTAATTAAATCTATGGTAAGGACGCCCTGAGTTTCATTTGTTTCTGAATCAAATTTTTGAATTTACATTTTGATACAAACTTGAGGAATTAATTTAAAAAAAAAAAATTTTAAAATACGTTTGTGGGAATAAAATTGCCCCCAAAATTGGGTAAATAATTATTTTGTATTTTAACGAATTTATTTCTGGAACAATTCTTCCAAGTAAAATTTAAACAAAAAATAATCGTAGCGTTCAGTTGGCCATTTCATATATACAGGGTGTACATAAAGTCAGGATCTATTTTTGTGAAGCACTTGGAAATTATATGGAATTCAATCATAAAATGATAAAGTGGTAACATTTATTAAATAATTAAGAGTAGGATTCGACGTGACGCCCATCAGTATCCTGCACAGCTCAAATCGTTCCGCAGCATTTCTAAACACATTCTGGAGCATTTGCGGGGTTATGTTATCTGCAGCAGTTCGTATACGTAAGTTTTCAAGACTCGTAATCTTCGTCTGATGGACGTGCGATTTGATAAAGCCCCATGCAAAGAAATCTAAAGGGGTTAAATCTGGTGATCTCGCTGGCCAAGGTCTGTTGCTTCCGCGTCCGATCCAGCGATTTGGAAAACGTCCATTTAGATAATCCTGAACAATTTTGGCATAGTGACAAGGAGCACCATCATGTTGATAGACGACGGTACTAACAATCCTATCCCCGTCGTCTATCAACATGATGGTGCTCCTTGTCACCATGCCAAAATTGTTCAGGATTATCTAAATGGACGTTTTCCAAATCGCTGGATAGGATTGTTAGTACCGTCGTCTATCAACATGATGGTGCTCCTTGTCACTATGCCAAAATTGTTCAGGATTATCTAAATGGACGTTTTCCAAATCGCTGGATCGGACGCGGAAGCAACAGACCTTGTGTTGCGAGATGACCAGATTTAACCCCTTTAGATTTCTTTGCATGGGGCTTTATCGAGTCGCACGTCTATCAGACGAAGATTACGAGTCTTGAAAACTTACGTACACGTATACGAACTGCTGCAGATAACATAACCCCGCAAATGCTCCAGAATGTGTTTAGAAATGCTGCGGAACGATTTGAGCCGTGCAGGGTTACTGATGGGCGTCACGTCGAATCCTACTCTTAATTATTTAATAAATGTTACCACTTTATCATTTTATGATTGAATTCCATATAATTTCCAAGTGCTTCACAAAAATAGATCCTGACTTTATGTACACCCTATATATATATATATATATATATATATATATAATTATATATATATATATAGGTTACGAGAGATAGCTGCAAAGGATACACAATATACAAAATTATACCTACAGCTCTCTCTGATAGAGATAGCTGTAGGTCGCTCTCTGACGTGGATAGCATGTCGTCATCATGTGTATGAAGTCGTTTTGGCTAACGTATTTTCTAGTATTCTTGAACCTTCGAAAGGACCACAAGTCTCATTGTTTAAGCGATTCATGGCACAATGGCCAGTTATCAATAAAGAAAACTTTATATCAGCAGGAATGGAACTTTTTGAAGGAAACTTGTGGGAACTTTGCCAAGAGATGATACAATACCTCTCCGACGCTCTTCAGAACAGCAGCTTCTCAAGAGATGACCAGTGAATTCCTCCATCTTTCTCTAATTTTCCTGGGAGGAAGTTTGCCTAAGAAGTACAACATCAGAGCTCCATGAGCTATTCATCAGGCTCACTGGATGGCAAAAAGCTACCTATGCTTTGAAGATCTTTCTCTTCCAGGAGCAAATGAAACTTATTGCTCATGATAAAAAGGGTCTGAAAGATTTTTGTCTCTTTGTGGCACTTGTTTATAATAAATATTGACATGAAGCACCCTTGGCAGTGAGGGCCCCTAGAAACGACCTAGCTTTTCTAACAGTTATGGAGACTTATCCAAACAGGGTTTTGGCTGAAATTGCACTCAAGGCATTTAAGAGGAGACATCTCTGGTACTTCTCGGAAGAGCTGATTGGACTGTCACTTTTTGACGATGGGTTGGACAACAAAGTAAAAGAAAATATGATTAAAAAATTATCTCATCCTGCAAAAGCGGAAGATCTGAAGCGCCTCGATTCAAAAGCTGTTCAAAACAGCAAACCCACTGGAAACTTACGTCATCGAGAAGACGGCTCTTCGATGTACTGGATAAAAACGGAAAGAAGATTGCTCAAGAGTTTCTTTCGAAACCACCAAGTGATTGGCCAAGTAACGACAACTACGAGTTGTTGAAAGAAAGAGCATTGAAGATGAAGGTTGTCACTAACTCTGCAGAGAGAACGATTGCTCTTATTCAACGGTACAATACAACACTTACCAAAGATGAGCAGCAAAATCAATTCCTTCTCCATATTGTTAAGACCCATCGATGAACGTTTCCTACCCCCTCTAAAGCGTCTTTACAGAATTAAAAGCCATTTGCATGTTTTTTTTTTTTTTTTTTGGGTCAAATTTCGTTATTTTTTAATTTAAGAGAAAATTATTCATTTTGTAGCGACCTCTAAATGTAGTCGGAATGAACTCATTTTTTGTAGCAATTATCTTTTTATGATTTCAAACAAGGGCAGCCTTGAGGAAGTACAAAAATAAAACTTATTTCTTGGACTAATATATATATATATATATATATATATATATATATATAATATATATATATATATATATATATATATATATATATATATATATATTACCTGCAAAAAGTTTGCAATCACTTTTTCAATTTCGATATAGTATATGGTGGAAAATGTATAAGAAGTGAAGGTAAAATAAAAGTCATACCTTTTACCCTTTATTTAGTATTTGGTCACATGTCCATCAACTTTAATTACTTGGTTTATTCTTTCTGGCATTGACTTAGATAAGTTAGCGACAATAATCAATGGAAATGTTCATAACCCAGAATTTCCTCGCTGCTTCAAGTCAGCTTCAAAATGGAATTCGTGTCTTCATTTTGGAGGTACTGCTTCACGTAGTTCCACATATTCTCAATTGGGCTTAAATCCGGACTGTTCCCGAGTCAATTTAGAACATTAATTTTTGGTGATTTCGGCCAATCTGTCACTTTCTTTGCCTTATGGCAAGGAGCACCATCTTGTTGAAATGTGTTTTAGCATCGTGAATTTCCATATGAAGAGGAAACTTTGACTTCGGAAGGTCTAAATATCGTTCAGCATTCATAGTAGGACCCTTTTCTAAAAAAAAATATAGCCCTCCCGACCTCTGGCCGAAAAAACAGTTTAGAAAATGTGCTTTTGTATCGTACACTGATTATTTTTTCGAGCTTTACCCGTGTTACGATTTCAGTTAAAAAACTAAAAATAAACTAACTCCTACTTCGTGCTACCTCAGGCTTTTACATACCCAGTAATTTGTTTTAGGTTAGGTTAGGTTAACCTTAACCTAACCTAATCTAACGACACCGCAAAAAGGTATCTTCCACAAGAAAGTTCATTCGATTTGCAAAACAAGTGTTAAGGAGTGAAACTGCGTCTTCTTGGAGGTGATGCATGGGGATTTAGGTGTATATATATATACAGGGTGTCCCATAAGTCCGGTCTCTTAGGAAAATTTATTTTAAATTAAATTTACAAAAATAATACATTATAACTAAAACAAATGTTCAAATTGATGTCTTGTTTTGGGACCTTTTTTTTTTTTTTTTTTTGGTAACAAGTACAGTAACACGCTATGTTTAATATGGAAGTGGATTGCACTCCTGAGGAAAAGGCGGAGGCCTAGGTTAAATAGGGTAACCTAACCTAACCTAAAAAAAACTGGGTATATAAAATGCTGAAGTAGCATGAAGTAATTTCATTTAGTTTTTTACTTTAAGTCGCAACGCGAGTGAAATTCGAAAAAATAATCGTTGTATACTATAAAAGAGAGCATTCTCTACATTTTTTAATGGTTCCCTTACCTGCTTTTAATGCATGTGTAAATGATTACAAATTTGAAAAAACGAAAGACCATATATATACACACACACACACACACACACACACACACACACACACACAGGGCTCGAATTGAGGGGGGGGGATGGCATCCCCCTTGTTAATCAAATAACCATTCCCCTTGTTATCTAAATAAAATACGCTTTAACAACAACCTAATTCTATCTAAAGCACAGAAAGTAAAATAAAATTGTGTTTCTGTTTATTGAAAGACTATTATATTTGTGTGTTTTTATGTGATTTAAATGGTTTAAAATAAATATTGTATGGTCATATAATGTGTTGTGATTAAGGGAAGGGAAGGGAACAGAGGGTTCATTTGAATTAAAATGGATTTTTTCGTGCTATTTCAAAATATAAGTTCCAAGTCAGTTGTCATAATTTATAGGGTGTCCATAAATTATTCACCCCATTATAAGCCTTAATAAATTCGTTATTATAGGAGCTATCTTAAAACGGTTTGCGGCAATTAATAACACAACTCAAGAAATTTTTGTTTTAATTCAGTAAACCTCCACGTGAGCCCCATTGGTAGCACGCAGAACATCAAGGCGATAGATGATTTCGTTCCAAACATTAAGAAGCATGTCTTGCGTGATGGAAGCTAATGTCTCTTCAATCCGGTGTCTTAATTCTGTGATGTTATTAACCTTCTTTGCATACACTCTGTCCTTTGTGTAGCCCCATAAAAAAGAAATCCAGAGGGGTGATATCCGGGGAACGAGGAGGCCATGGAATAGGGCCATCTCGCCCGATCCAACGAGAAGGGAACTTTTCATTGAGGAACCTCCGCACTTCTAATCCCCAGTGTGGCGGTGCCCCATCTTGCTGAAAGAACACACGGGGCTGCATATCCTCAAGCCGAGGTGCAGCATACCATTCAAGCATATCTAGGTAATTTGTAGCCTTCACAGTGTTCTCATGGAAGAAAAATGGTCTAATCACACAGTTATGGGAGAGAGCATACCAAACGTTTATCTTGGGACTGTTGCGTTCGTGTTCAATAAATTCATGCGGATTTTCTGATCCCCATATACGGCAATTGTGTCTGTTGACTTTACCAGACAGATGGAATGTCGCTTCATCACTGAAAACGACATTGTTCAAAAAATGCTCATATTTATCAATACTGTCAAGAATGTCAACAGCAAACTGTACCCGTTTGGGTTTGTCATTTGTTAGAAGTTTCTGCAAGGTTTGCAATTTGTAGGCATAAAGTTTCAACCTCTTGTGAACCACTTTATGCACTGTTGAACGCGGTATTTTCAGTTCTCGGCTTGTTCGGCGGATGGATTTTGTAGGACTTCGGATAAACGCCCCCTGAATTCCTGCTATCTTATCTTCAGACACACTAGGCCTACCAGCTCCTTTCTGATGTAGCACACTGCCAGTTTCTTGAAATTGTTTCAGCCATCGCTTGAGTGATTGTTTTGTTGGTGGAGTTTTCTGATATTTCTCCCGAAAACGTCTCTGTACAGTATTTGGAGATTTGGTTTCCCACATCCACAGCACACACATTGCTTTCTCCTTCACTGTCGCCATTGTGCCCCTAGTGGATGTTCTGCGAAATAAAGAAAAAAAATTCTTGTTATTAATTGCCGCAAACCGTTTTAAGATAGCTCCTATAATAACGAATTTATTAAGGCTTATAATGGGGTGAATAATTTATGGACACCCTGTACTTTCATGAAAAAATATGGAAGTCGTGAGAAAAACGTTTCACTAAACTGATGATTTTGCTGCATATCATTCCCTGAAAAGTCATCAGAATGTAGCATTATGCAGTTACATTTTTTTTTTTTATTTTCATGGGGACCATGCTCCCGGATCACCCTACCTTACCCACCCTCTCCACCATTCCCCTTGTTAAAATTTTACAATTTGGCCAATATATATATATATATATATATAATATACACACAGGGTGTCCGAGAATTATCTGTACAATTTTTGGCTGTTATTAAAAGTCAACCATGAAGTGTAGAAATTCCAGTGTTGTCCCATTTTACAGAGAATCTCATTAAGTTTTTTCTGATACCAAGTTTTGACAAGTTTTTTAGAAATTCCAGTGTGTCCGAAAATTATCTGTACAATTTCATCTTTTAATAAAATTCTTGATAACGCGTAAAATTCTTAAACAAGATTATTTAGAATCTGTATTTTCAAAAGTTTCTTTTATTAAAGTAACGTTGTTACAAACATTCGATATGTGCACCATCAGTGATTCGCAAAACATCCAATCGATAATCCAAATGTTGCCATGTACGCTGCAGCATATCCACATCAATTCGCTCAATAGCAGCTGTGATTCTTGATTTTAAATCATCAATGTCTGTCACCCGCGTACAAAAAAGAAAAAATTTGTCAAAACTTGTTATCAGAGAAAACTTAATGAGTTTCTCTGTAAAATGGGACAACACTGGAATTTTTACACTTCATGGTTGACTTTTAATAACAGCCAAAAATTGTAGAGATAATTCTCGGACACCCTGTATATATATATATATATATATATATATACATACTGTATTTGGGTGGTACTTAGGTAGTTAGGATATTTTCTCAACTTGGAAATTTTCAAAATGGTACCTTATCATATTATTCCTTTTGTTAAAATATTAATGATGATAATGGTGAAATTTCATCGAGATCAGATAATATTTGTGGATCGCTGAATTCCGATAAAATTTTGTCTTTGTTGCTAAAACAAATTCATATTTGGTAATATGAGTCCCATGGCCAATAATTATTTGATACATATGTATACGAACTACTACAATTATTACGTTAAGTGGAACGAGCTATAGGCTTTTTGTTAATTAACTTTTAGTTATTTCCAGATTTTCTTAAATTATGGCGGGTAAGGTTAACATTGTGTTGAGAAACGATAAAAATGTGGTTGGTTGGTCGAGTCAGTGAAACCATCACTGTCACGAAGTTGACAACTTATCGGCAAGTCGTAGATTTTGTTATTTTGTCATAAAAGCACTGAAGAAAACCGTAAAAGAGAGAGTTCCACACTCGCAGTATTGAAAACTCTTGGTCCTCTGTGACAAACCGCGTCTCCCATCAATTCAGAAGCTGGAGAAAACGTTTCATTCGTGGAAAAAGCTGAGGAAGAATAAAAACCTTGTTTTCAATCTTCTAACGTAACTTTTGATGTTCTCTTGCCTATTTCAGTCGCTTCTGTTTATTGCTATGCCTCAAAATATAAGGTTTTCTAACAGCTATACACGATCATTTAACCCTGACTTTCTTAGTCACCTCTGGACAGTTGAACATGACGCTTTTTTTTTCCATGTTAAATTGCATTCAGCGGCTAGTTGAGGTGATATCAGGAATCTATTTATTTTGGACTTTCTAACCAATAATTTCTATCTTCTCTCGCTGTTGGCTTTCTTTTCCTTCCTCGTCCCTTCTTGTTGTTTACTGAGCCCGTCTCTTCTTAATCTTTTAATGGTTTTGGACACTCCATTCTCAGAAACGCCAATCCTACGCGCAATATCTCTTTGGGATAGTCCAAGACAACGCAGAGGCATTATTTCAATGCGTTTCTTTACCGTAATTCCTTTCTTGGAGGCCATTATTAATTTTTGAAAAAGAAAAGTTGTTGCTTCAGAAATACTCGCTATTTTCAATGGGAAAAACGAATTTCATGTTTAAGTTCTCATTCCTTAAACAATGTCAGATAACTAATCTGTATCTAAGTAAATGCAACCTCCATCAACAGAATCAAAGTTCGTAACTTTCATAAATATGAACTACTAAATATAGGAAAGGCAAAGGATTATTGTAACTTCGTACAGTACATAAATCTGTTGCATTACGTAAAGATTTTATTGCTTTTAGCAACAGGGCTTTTAAGCTATAGCGAGAGAACATTTTTCTAGGGACATCATAAATTTCACCGCCATATATATATTATATATATATATATATGGGAATGAACTCAGAATGGTTCCCTGAGTTTTTTATGATACACACAGACCGTGCATGGAACAAGGAACTCTTCTGGGATAATTAAATCCACTATAGTCCGAATAAGTAATGGTAACTGACAAATACCATAGTTTTTCTTTTTCATGATGCAAGCCCGACCTGGGCAACGGGTCTCTCGCAGAGAGGTCCCAGCAGATAGCTGGTGAGGGAAGCTATATTTATGGGACCTCTCTGCGAGAGACCCGTTGCCCACGTCGGGCTTGCATCATGAAAAAGAAAAACTATGGTATTTGTCATTTACCATTACTTATTCGGACTATAATGGATTTAATTATCCCAGAAGAGTTCCTTGTTCCATGCACGGTCTGTGTGTATCATATATATATATATATATAATATTATACCTTACCTTACAACCTTACAAAGGTTCCGCGCGATGATTTCTCATTTCGCGAAGGTCAAGCTTGTCGCCCTTCCTCTCGAGTTGGCCTGGTGAAGTAGTGAGTTGGATTCTTGCGCTCTCCATCTCACATAGCCAGGTACGCCCGGCTCATCGGGGATTGTTCTGAGCCAGGCGTCTAGTCTTCTTTTGAAGATTTCCACTGCAACTCCCTTCGTGTTTCTTAAGTCTTTGGGCAACTGATTAAACAGTTTTGGTCCTCTCACTACAAAACTATTTTCTTTCAGGGTTAAGGATGTTCCCTGTCTCGCCTTCAATTTGTGAATACGACACAGTCTACCGCTTCTACTTTCCACCGTTGTTTGGGGAGTTATGGGATTCAGAGTAAGATTAGGAACTAGTTTCTCCATTATTTTCCAAGTGTAAATAATGGTGTATCTCTCTCTCCTCCTCCTTTCTAGTGAATATAGGTCTAGTTCTCGTAACCTTTCCCAGTAATTTAGTTCTTTGCACCCATATATATAGTGGTGGACCGAATGTCAGTTTTTCAACATCTGCGGATGCGGATTTTTAATTTCAATATCCGCGGATGCGGATATTTAGTTAATCTATCAATATAATATAGAATTATGAATATATGACAATTTTTCAAATTTCGTGATATTACTATTATGGCAGGCAATGCATAAGAATTAAAATTAATATTAATGTTTTCATTATGATAAAAATAATAACTTTCTCAAGAGTTTCAACCACAGAAAATTCAATGAAACAAGTTTCATTCAATTTTCTGTGTTACCAGCTATTTACATTTTGAGGTTTATATATTTGTTTGTTTATTAATAATTAATACTTTACATGAAATGTGCATGACTGGGCCTTATAAGCTACTTTATAAGCAATTTAATTGTAAATTGCATAATTTATTAGAGGTAATATCCGCATAACATCCGCAGTCAGAAGTGCGGATGCGGATGTTAAAAATGACGCGGATATCCGGTCCACCACTTATATATATATATATATGTGTGTGTGTGTGTGTGCGCGTGTGTGTGTGTGCGCGCGTGTGTGTGTGTGTGTGCTACACACAGACCGTGCATGGAACAAAGAGCTCTTCTGGGAAAATTAAATCCACTATAGTCCGAAAAAGTAATGGTAAATGAGAAGTCCCATAGTTTTTCTCTGTAGTCTCTAATACAATGTATACCATAAAGTTTCACAGGGGACCATTCTGAGTTGTAACATATATTGGTTTTGTTTCCGAGCGAATTGTTCATTCTGACGAACGCCAAGCTTGTTGCTCCACCTTAGACTTACAGCTTAACGCGGAATCCGAACCACAACCCAACACGGGTGGTCAGAAATTACTAAATCCTCGCCCGGACTTGATCTTAATTCTCACGGCTACTCAGGGTACCCATTTATCTACTAACGAATTTTATCGTATGGAGGGATGAATAGCTGGGTTTACTGCGCGCCCCCTGCCCTCTCCGAGAATCGAACCTGGGGCCGGTGGATTCGTAATCAGTTTAGGCGCATTTCAATATATATATATATATACAGGGTGTCCGAGAATTATCTGTACAATTTTTTGCTGTTATTAAAAGTCAACCATGAAGTGTACAAATTCCAGTGTTGTCCCATTTTACAGAGAATCTCATTAAGTTTTTTCTGATACCAAGTTTTGACAAGTTTTTTAGAAATTCCAGTGTGTTCGAACATTATCTGCACAATTTCATCTTTTAATAAAATTCTTGATAACACACGTAAAATTCTTGAACAAGATTATTTAGAATCTGTATTTTCAAAAGTTTCTTTTATTAAAGTAACGTTGTTACAAACATTCGATATGTGCACCATTAGTGATTCGCAAAACATCCAATCGATACTCCAAATGTTGCCATGTACGCTGCAGCATATCCACATCAATTCGCTCAATAGCAGCTGTGATTCTTGCTTTTAAATCATCAATGTCTGTCACCCGCGTACATTTCTAAAAAACTTGTCAAAACGTGGTATCAGAAAAAACTTAATGAGATTCTCTGTAAAATGGGACAACACTGGAATTTCTACACTTCATGGTTGACTTTTAATAACAGCCAAAAATTGTACAGATAATTCTAGGACACCCTATATATATATATATATATATATATATATATATATTAACTGCAAACAACACGCAGTATGATTAATGTAAAAAAACGACGCTAGTGTAGAAGAGCGTCCGCAAAAGAAGAGGAGAAAGAACGAACAAATGAAAAATGAGGCACCTCCCAGGAATCGAACCCGGGATCATCCAATTGCCGACCAGCAATTGGATGATCCCGGGTTCGATTCCTGGGAGGTGCCTCATTTTTCATTTGTTCGTTCTTTCTCCTCTTCTTGTGCGGACGCTCTTCTACACAAACGTCGTTCTTTCCACACACACACACACACACACACACACACACACATATATATATATATATATATATATATATATCAGGAGACAAAGCTGGAGTTCAGTAGAAGTCCGTTGAAACTGAATGTTTACGAACTTTTATTGAAGTGTGTATCACTGTTACACACTTCTCATTTGTTGTTTGTCTACTTGAGACAAGTTAGCACCTTCATGAGCTCTTTCGTTAGAAACAGTATTCCGCTTTCAAGATTATTCTGTGATTTGCATTTTCTTCAGTTAATATTATTTCGGACATTCTCTCTCTCTGTCTCTCAGAGAGAGAGAGAGACTGTCATTGAATATTAAGTTGAACGATTCACAATAACCCTTTTCAGAAGTGTATTTTAATAAATTTTTATATTTAAAATGAACCCGTTCATCTTTATCCCCTTTTCAAAATATCTTAATTAAACTTTATTACATTTTCACAAAAAGGGTTCTCGTCGAAGATTTTAAAGGGTCAAAGAGAGAGTTGGAGGAGATATCCGTCTCGGAGAATATTGATCATCACTTTATATTATATACCAACGAAGGAACGAGTCAGATTTTAATATATATATATATATATATATATATATATATATATATATATATATATAATTTAGTGTGGACCAAAATGGGGGGGTAAATTATAAAGTTGAAGAAATCCTTGTTCCACATTAATGCCCTTGTTCCTTTGGACCAGATAGACATGTCAGCAAAATTTTGGTCAAATATGAGAATATGTAGGGGTCCCGAGATTTAATGACTTATAAAAATTTTCCAATGAATAGGCGCGCTTAGAACATCAATGATCAACTCAACTCTTGAGTTGCAACTTATGAAAAAATTTCTTCTTATTTAAGAAATTTTTGGTGTTAATAGAGTACAAAAACAATCTTAGATCATTATTTCAGAAAAATTAATAAGGAAAACAAAAATTTTGGATAAAATATATTATCCTTAATTGGTCAACTCTAAATTAAAGGCTTTGCCTAATTGGCTTGAACCTTTTAGTTATCCTTTTTATCTCCTAATTTAACTGGTTTATTTTACTATTTCAGAAATTTAATTTTTTAAAATAAAAATGGCTACTCGTTCTAAAACTAAAGTTTGGCTCATTGGCCATTTAAATAAAGATATACTTTGTTGCCGCTTACCTACAAAACTGCAAGTTTTGCAAAAATATTTCTTCCATCAAAAAGAGGAAAAATTGGGACGAAGAAGATCCATTAATCTTTGCTTAGATGAAGTGATGACCTACTGGGAGAAAGCCAGGATTCCCACACACAATGCGTAGAGACAGTGCCATCCGAAAGATTGACTCTTTAATAAGCTGTTATGATAAATTGATGAAAAACAGAAAAAGGCCCGAGGAAAAATGCCGTATTGAAGAAGCTATGTTTAAAGATGAAATTAAGGCTGAAATTCTTGATATTGGTCACTCTAATGCCCTTTTGATGATGTCAAATGAAGAAGACAAGCTTTTCTACTTAAGCCAGCAAGAAGATCCTACACAAAGTAGCATGGGTACAGTAGACCAAATTCTTGCAAAAAGAGAGAAAAGAAGGCTTCATCGTGAAGAATTAGAATGTGAAAGAGCCCTCAAAGAGCAGAAGCGATCTAAAAGATCATTCTTGCCTGCCAATAGAGATGATTTCACATCGTCATCATCATCATCACCATCAACTAATGACGACAACCTTGAAATGAATTTTCAAGGTCCCTCTGAAGAGCAATTTAAAAAGAAAATGTTGGCTCCTAAAAAGTCAAAGCCTATTGACAAAAATGTTGTAGCAGCCTATGATAGAATGAATCTTTCCAATCGAGATGCAGCTATTTCTTATGCTGTTGTTGCTCAGTCTTTGGGCCATAATTTGGAAAACATTACAGTGTCAAAATCTACTATGCTTCGAACTCGTCAAAAGTTACGCAAAGAAATAGCAACAGAATATCAAGAGCAAGCATTTTGTCCTGGAGAGCCTTTAGTTCTTCATTGGGATGGAAAAATGCTCCCAGAGATATCAGGTTTAGTTTTTTTGTCTGATTAATTTAGCATATTTATATTTTATCTCTCAGGTGAAAAACTTAGTTGTGGGTCTGGTTTTCACACCTAGGCAATGTGTTATTATCTGGTTGGTTTTAATTAAACATTTTGATAGCTAAATTTCTATTTAATTAGGTTACATTTCACTGTCTGAAGCTAGTTTTCACAATCTACACCATTTTACCTTCAAATTAAAATAACTCAAGTTCAAATTAAAATAAATCAAGTTTAATTTAAAATAAGTCAAGTTTAATTTAAAATAAATCAACGACATCTGTGGTACCTCTCAGAAACACTTGTTGGATTAAGCTTCTTTGACAAAAGCATATCCCTTGAAGAAAAGGAGCAAATGCGAAATAATATCAAAATGCCTCCAAGAAATAAGGGACTGAAACGTTTAGAAGCAAAGGTAACCCTAGCTTCTTTTAAAGAAAAAAGGATTTCTGATTTTGTTACTTCAAGGACTAAATCTCTCTTTGATGCTCTACATCTCAATTCTCTCTTCACTGAAAATTCTGCATCAACATGGGGAATAGATCCTGAGTACCAAAGAGGCTGTGCTAGAGTTCGTGCCCTTAGAGTGACAAATGACACAGCTGAGCGGGGTGTTGCATTGATTGAAAAATTTAATCAAGCAGTGACAACTAAAGAAGAGGACAAACAATACCTGCTCAAAACAGTTTTCAAGAATCGTAAAGAATTTCCAACAAAAAATAAAGCAGAACTTATGAAAATGAGGAAAAACTAATTTTTTCAGCATTAAAAGGAAAAGTGCAATTTTCTCGGGACCCCTAAAACTTGACGTAGAGGTTTCAAATTTTGTAATTTGATTAAGGTAAGCAAAAGGAATAACATTACTCATGTGGAACAAAGATTTTTAAACCTTCATTTTTTTGGTCCACACTAAATTATATATATATATACACAACAGGGTTGGCAAAAACCCAGCAAAAACCCAACTACCCAGCAAAAAACCAGTTGGGTTTTTGCCAACCCTGGTATACAAGGTGTCCCATAAGTTCGGTCCTTAGGGAGTGGACTTTCATATTAACTTCCATATTAACTCGCTTCCATATTAGCCATTGCGCGTTATTCTACCCGCCACGAAAAAAAAGTTCCAAAACAAGACCTCAATTTGAACATTTGTTTTAGTTCTAATGTATTACTTTTATAAATTTAATGTAATGTAAATTTTTCTACGGGATCGGACTTATGGGACTCCCTGTATATGGGATTATGATGATGATTGTTCGTTTATATACTCTTGAACAGCTAAGGTAATCTGCACCAAATTTAGTATACATATTGAGGGAGAACCAGGGAAGAGTTTACTAACACACACACACACACACCTCTCACTCCCTTTCGTTGTGTTTCGAGGAGCTTTTTACTGCGCAAGGCGCAGCGGGCATTGTAATATATATATATATATATATATATATATATATATATATATATATCGTTTAACTATTGTTGCAAGTTCATCTGAATTTAATAATAATTTAATGATAAATAGGAGAACTAAAGCTCTTAACATATGTCAATAATTTATTGCAAACGTTTCGGAATAGCTTCCATTGCCAGTGCAGTGTTAAATTTAACTGATTAATTATTTTATATATGTATATACTATGTACACACAGTATATATAATAATAATAATATAAAATATATATATATAAATATATAAAATTAATCTCCATTTTTGTCATTTGGTAAAATTAAAATTATTTGTGATGTTGCAATTATAAGTAAAGGTTCATTTATGAATGGAAAGGTTGAAAAGAGGAAGTGTGTAATATATGTAACGATGCACGTCTGTCAGTTGGTTGGTGTTATTAGGCAATAATTTTGAAATGCGAAGCGTGTAAAGGATAAAGATTTCGATATATGTAGGAATGATCTACAGATCTACAGAAGCTAAGGCTAACAAAGACCCTAAGATCCACTCTAAGGTTAGCCCGAGAGAAAGGAAAGAGTAGGGGGTTAAGAAGAGAATAAGGGGTTAAGTAAGGAGCAACACCTATCATTCGTGGGTTAACTTTCATTCAGAAAAGAGAAAAAAGACTCACCATCATCATCCGCCGGCCACTGCCGACAAGTCAGAAAAATAGTCGGAGAATAGGAGAGGGGTGAAAGATGAAAAGAAGTAAAATAAGAACGCTTACAAACCATGCAAACACAGTCTTAACTCACTGTCATACCATGCAAACTACAAACATGCAAGAAAAGAGAGTTACAGACATGCAAAGTAAAAAAGTAGGTAAAGTTAAACAAAAAGTGGGTTAGTTTACGCTACGAGCTACATCTACGTTCGTGTTAGTCTAATTTTTTTTTTTTTTTTTTTTATTGCTGGCATCACACGCTGGCATGTCACAAGCTGGCATTCATCGTCAACAGACTCATCCTCGAGCACCACCACCAGAGCTCCTGTTGCTAACTTTGTTTTTTAATTTAAACAACGTTAATATTTTAAAATGTCTGTCAAGACGGTTCTTAAACATATTAACGCTGGTAGAATGAACGACTGACGCGGGAAGATTATTCCATTTATCAATTACTTTAAACGTAAAGAAGTTTTTAGCGATATTAGTAATGAAACGTCTGCCACGCAACTTAAATCCGTTATTGCGAGTATTACTATTATCGAAAGTGAACAATTTGTCAAAATTTACGTTATCGATGTTATTAACGATTTTGAAAACTTCAATAAGCTCCCCCCTTAATCTCCTAGTTTCGAGTGAATACAGTCTAACTCTTTAATCCTATCTTCATAAGGCTTATTGCGCAATGACGGAATAAGTTTCGTGGCACGACGCTGAACCCTTTCTAACCTATCAATATCCTCACGCAAGTACGGGCACCAAAACTGAACGGCATATTCTAAATGAGGCCTGACTAGGGACTTGTAAAGGGGCAATATAATATCCTTCGATTTAAATTCGAAATTACGCGCTATGAAGCCTAACATCCTATTAGCTTTTGCGCAAGACTCCAGGCACTGGTTCCTAACCTTTAAATCCTTAGATACGCGTACGCCTAAATCTACTTCCTCGTCAACGCTCGCTAACTCCCTATCATCCATCGTGTACGTGTAATTATTGTTGCGAGAACCTATATGCAAAACTTTACATTTGTCTACGTTAAATTGCATCTGCCACTTATCTGTCCACTCCATAATCCTATTTACATCGTATCGTCCTCGTTAACAACCTTACCGCCTATTTTAGTATCGTCCGCGAATTTTGACACGTTACTAGTCAATCCTACATCTATGTCGTTAATGTAAATTACGAATAGCAATGGGCCTAACACTGAACCCTGTGGGACAAAACCAAAAAAAACCACACCTACTACATCTAACCACCCGATTCACTACCATTAACTACGACCCTCTGTCTCCTAGCACGAAGCCATTCTTCTAACCAGTTAGCTACCTGACCGCGTATACCGTGCGCTTTAACCTTCGCAATTAGTCTCCTATGCGGAACTGTATCGAACGCCTTTTTAAAATCTAAATAAATAACGTCAGCTGCTCTATGCCTATCGTATTCGCGCACTATTTCGTTATAAAATTCTAACAAATTAGTTAAACAAGACCTATGGCGTCGAAACCCATGCTGACTACTATTAATCAAATCTCTACTTTCTAAGTGATCGATAACGATCCCTAACTACGGATTCCAAAAGTTTACCGACAATTGACGTTAAGCTAATGGGCCTATAATTGCTAGCTACTGCGCGGTCGCCTTTTTTAAAAATAGGCGTGACGTTAGCTAATTTGAAGTCTTCAGGAATAATCCCCGTTTCGAGTGACTGATTAAAAATCTTCGTTAAGGGGCCTACGATAACTTCTTTCAAATCTTTCAAATGTCTGGGATAAAAAGCGTCAGGGCCTGGAGCCTTGCTAACTTTTAGCCTATCGATATAATGCGCAATCTCAGCCTCGTAAACAGTTATTTCATCCAAAATAGTCTCGCTACTAAATGGAACGATATCGTCCGTCGGGGACATTATTTACGTCTTCTACGGTAAAAACTGTCGCAAAAAAGTTATTGAAAATACCCGCCATCGCCTGAGCGTCAGAAGCCAAAGCGCCATTAACATCCACTAGAGGGCCTATGTTATCTTTTACCGGCTTACGATTATTTACGTATTCAAAAAACTTTTTTGGATTATGTTTACTATCCGCAGCTATAAGTATCTCTAAATTACGCTTGGCATTCCTAACTGATCTTTTAACCTGACGTCTAAGCTCGATATATCTATTAAAGTTAGCTGCCGTGCCATTGCGCTTACTAAGTCTATACGCTCTATTACGCTCGTTTATAACTCTCCTATTTCCCTAGTCCACCACTTCGGCCTACCACGATTTCTAGCGCGCTTGGGCCTACGAGGAATAAACTCCCTTTCAATATTCCTAAAACTTTCTTTAAACGCCACCCAACGCAAATTTGTGTCATTACCCATAAATAAGTTATCCCAGTCCACTACTCTCATCCTATCAGCAAAACTATCAAAATTAGCCCTACGAAAATCAGGGACTTCTATTACGTTACTATCCTTAGTGTTTTCTATCAATAACTTAAACCTAAGAATTTGATGATCACTACATCCTAAACTCTCGCCTACTTCTAAACCTTCGACTATATTCTCGCCGTTCGTCGTCATCACCAAATCTAAAATATTGTCACCGCGCGTTGGTTCGGTAACTATCTGTCGTAAAAAGTTATCGTCCATAAACTCAACCAATCTCAAACCCTCCTCATTACCAGTAAAATTCTCGTAATTAACATTAGGGCAGTTAAAGTCTCCGACAATTATACTATTCCGATTGTCAATAAAATTACCAAGAAGTGAGTAAAATCTAGTATCTGTATCGAGGGGTTGAACGGGAGGTCTATAAACAACAACAAAATTAAAACTAATACTACGCGCCCTAACTTCAACACATATCGCATTAATTGCTGCCGGAAAATCTAACTTAACCTCGATAGCCCTAAGGGAATTACGAATGTACAGCAAAACGCCTCCGCCAAACCTATGTAACCTATCATTAGTAAAGAGTTTAAAACCCGGTATATCAAGTTCCCCCAACAAGTCCCGAGTCACGGTATTTAACCAAGTTTCAGTGATAGCAACTATATCATAGTTGCCGGAATAAATTATCGCCTTAAATTCATTTAATTTATTTCTAATACTACGCGCGTTACAATAAAAGACGTTTAAGTTATTTTTTACCACGGCCCGCGTTTTAAACTATTTATCACGTCGGGCCCGCGTTTCCCGGACCCACAACGTTTAAAGAAGGCTTCGACCTATACAGCTTTCGCACGTTTTCGTCTATTAACCTACCTAGCCTAGCATTACCTATTTCATTAAAATGCACCCCATCTTTTATAAAAAGGCTAGGATCACTGAATTCGGACCACAGCTTTACGAAGGGTACATTTTCCTCAGCACAAATCTCTTCTAATTTGTTATTCAAAAATATTGTTTTTGACGTAATTCTAAGACCCAACCCGTGCCTAGGGGTAATACCTAGAACTAAAGACCTATCTGACCTCGCCTTCAGGGACCTAATTAACCCCCTATATCTCTCCAAAAGGTCAGGCACTCTCGTATCGGGCCTATACGAGTCGTTGCCTCCTACCATCGTCACCAACATTGAGTGACGGGAGGCAACGTCAATCCTATCCACTTCGTCTCTAACTCTGTCAACCCTGGCCCCTGGGAGACAGACCCTCCTCCTCTTGGTTGGATGCCGTTTAACGAACTCTTTGTCCATGTGGCGCACTAAAGAGTCCCCAATTAAAATAGTTTCCCCCTCATTCACGTCCCTTTCCAAATGGGCGAAAGGGTTCGAAACCTCGATAGGGGGGATTCCTATCACCTAACGTACGCGGCCTAGCTCCACCCTTAACCTCTCTAAATCCCTCGCTATCTACTACTCTCGGACTAACCTTAACCCCTTCCTCAACTCTATCTAACCTTCCCGACAAGCTACCTAAACTAGAAACTAGGTTACGCACCTCACTTCAAATTACTAACGTCTTCAACGTTAGTATTGGTTCGGCTTCGTCAACCGTAGCCCTACCCCTGCCCTCATCAAGCGTTGCAAGTCTTTCCGCTACCTCACATACACTGCGTTTGATGTCAACTAATTCCTCCATGAACTCGCAAAAGAAACAAACTGATCTATCGGTAATCGCCGTAGGACCGCCGTTATAATCCCTAAATTCCGAATACCACCGGTTAACCCTACACCTAACACACGACGCTTTCTGCGACGGCATCGCGCAGTTAAAAATTAGTTTAAACCGTCACAGGTATAAGTTAAATTAAGCCGGCACGCTATGAAAACTTCTAAATCGCTAAAAACCACTAATATTCAATTACTTAACTATAACAACGTGAATTTAAACGCAAGTATATAAAATTCAGAACTATCCAAAAGCAAAATTCTCAGCAATATACAAAAGTAGATGCAATATCAGAGAGCTCAGGAAATGCGTCCGTTCAGTACAGAGTCTGGCTGACGAATGATGATGATGATGTTGAAATGCGAAGGTGTTCGTTTACTCTTAGGTGATATTGGCGATTAGTACTACCAATATAATTAGGTTGGCATCGTTAAAAGAGTGAATGATAAACGAAGCGAAGGCATGAGGAAATTTTTCTTCGTGGAATAGGTAGGATTTTTTAGTGTTTATTCGTGGGGAGAGTTTTATTAGTAGTGAATTGAAGGTCTTCTTTCAATTTCAAGGCTAATGTACTCGTAGTGTGGGGAATTTATAGATTTTGTCTCTTCATTAACCCGTTAGTGTCCATTGGTAGAATTTCCTACCGCCAAAATTGTTTGGCATTATTGCATCACTTTTTCTAGTATTCATGTGATCTTCGGCATGAGTCATTGATATGACGCAATCTTTTAGTGTGTCATATCAATGACTCATACCGAAGATCACGTGAATACGAGAAAAATTGCAAATAATGACAAACAATTTTGCCGGTAGGAAATTCTACCAATGGGTACAAATGCGTCAACTGTTAGGCCGGCCGCAGAAAGGATCGTCTTACGACTGACGACTTAGGTCGTGACAAAAGATAATGTTGGCCAGACTCGCGTTAAGGTTGGGGTGGGGGATCCCATTGCGAGAGAACTGGCTCGTTGATAAAGTTGATCGTTAAGAATGAAATATGCATCAGACGTAGCAAACGTTAAAGCCGTAGAGAATTGTTGTTTATTTAAGTTAAATAAATTAGCTTCCTCATTCGTAGTCATTTAAGCAAATATTGATTGTTTCATTGGTGGGTATGTTGGTATAAAGTGATTCGATATTCAATTATGGGCATCGTTCATTGAGATTATTTCCTCGGCAAATTCAGCCGAATTTAAAATTGAATCTTTACTGTTTCGTAATTTAGACAATTAAATAATTTTAATTATACAAAATTATGAAAATGTAGATTAATTCAGACTACATATTTTTAGACCTAGCCTGTTTAATATAATCAGTTAGATTTAAGTTTGCACTGAACATGGAACATATTCAGAAACGTAGTCGAAAAACCATGCGACTATCGGATCTTTAAAAGACGAGAACAGTGCTTTATCTGATGATCTGACAGAAGTATCTGAAATATTAAGAGCTCAGTACGAATCATCTTTCAGTAACCCAAAAACTAACAAATTGATATGCGATAGAAACGCGTTCTTTGAAGAACTACAAGGGGAAAGTATAACGAACTTCGACTTTACGACGGATGATATTACGCAAGCCATAGGGAAACTAAGAACACACTCAGCGGCAGGACCGGATAAATGGGATGCCACACTGATCAAAAACTGCAAGAATGCAATCGCTGAGCCCCTATACTGGATATGGAGACGATCACTAGACACGGAAGAAATACCGGGCATCTTGAAGAGTGCGAACATAGTCCCAATATATAAAGGAGGAGATCGATCCGAGGCCAAAAACTATAGGTCACTGTCGCTTACATCTCACCTCGCTAAAATATTTGAAAGAATAGTTAGACAGAAAATCTATGACTTTTTGGAAACTCAGAAAAAATTAAATGATAACCAACATGGGTTTCGGTCAGGCAGATCATGCCTATCACAACTAATGGAACACTACAACAACATTATTGATGCACTTGAAAGTAATGAAAACTAGGATGTACTATACACAGACTTTGCTAAAGCGTTTGACAAGTGTGACCATGGAATCATAAGACAAACTGAAATATATGGGAATAACAGGAAAAGTAGGGAAATTGATATATAATTTCCTTGGTGAGCGGCGGCAAGTCGTTACAGTACAAGGAGTATCTTCATCAGAATCAGAGGTCCTCAGCTCAGGACCACAAGGAACAGTATTAGCTCCACTACTCTTCATAATTATGCTAACTGACATAGATGAGGGCGTTACCAGAGACAGCACAGTAACATCCTTTGCTGATGACACAACGATCAGTAGAAAAATAAGAAACCCAGAAGACATAGGATCTCTACAAACGGACATAAACAGAATCTACAAGTGGACGGAAGACAACAATATAAAATTTAACACCGAGAAATTTCAACTATTACGGTACGGAAAAAGAGAGGACCTAAAATCCATGGAATATTATACCCCAAATGGACAGGAAATTCAGAGAAATTCTAGAGCAAAAGATTTAGGGGTTGTAATGACAGATGATGCGAAATTTGAAACACAAAATAAGATAGCAGTAAACAGAGCAAAGAGAATAACGGGACAGATATGGAGGACCTTTAAACGAAGGGATAGGACTGTAATGATTCCTCTACTGAAAACCCTGATCATACCGAAATTTGAATACTGCTCGGTCCTAACATCCCCATATGAAAAAGAAGACATCAGACAGCTGGAAGGGATCCAGAGAAGCTTCACAGCCAAAATGAACGGGTGCAAAGAACTAAATTACTGGGAAAGGTTACGCGAACTAGACATATATTCACTGGAAAGGAGAAGAGAGAAATATACCATTATTTACACTTGGAAAATAATGAAGAAACTAGTCCCTAATCTTACTCTGAACCCTATAACTCCCCAAACAACGGTGGAAAGTAGAAACGGTAGACTGTGTCGTATTCCCAAATTAAAGGCTAGACAGGGAACATCCTTTACCCTGAAAGAAAATAGTTTTTTTGTGAGAGGACCAAAACTGTTTAATCAGCTGCCCAAAGACCTAAGAAACACGAGTGGTGTTGCAGTGGACATCTTCAAAAGAAGATTAGACGCATGGCTCAGAACAATCCCCGATGAGCTGGGCGTACCTGGCTATGTGAGGTGAAGAGTACAAGAAACCAACTCACTACTTCACCAGGCCAACTCGAGAGGAGGGGCGACAAGCTTGACCTTCGCGAAATGAGGAATCATCGCCCGGAACCGTTGTAAGGTTATATTATATATATATATATATATGAAAATTATTTCACGAAAATAACACGTGAAAAATATTTATGTTGAATAAAACCACGAAGGAAAGGAAACACAGAATGGTGCTCAAGCGTTTTCGTCTAATGACATCCTCATAGGAAAAATAATTAGAAAAGGCAAAACAAAAGCTTTTATTTACAGAACGTGCTCAATATGTCCACCATTGTTTTCAATACACAAATTCAGACGTAATACCCAGTCAGCAAGCACACGGTGAATGATGTCAGGAGTAATGGTGTTACATGCTCCAATAATGCGCTGCCGTAAATGTTCAACACTCGTAATTTTCTCTGCGTATACCAGCGCTTTCAAGTGGCCCCAGAGATAAAAATCTAGTGGCGTGAGATCCGGGCTTCTAGCTGGCCATTCCACAGGCTCTCGACGTCCTATCCAATGACCAGGGAATTGTTGGTACAGGTATTCCCTTGCTTGGGTGCTGTAATGTGCAGGAGCGCCGTCTTGCTGGAACCATGATGGGAAATTTCCTTCTTCGTCCAAGACACTGGGAAATGCTTCTTCCTTGAGCATACGTAGGTAGTTGCCTCCAGTGACATGTTCATCGAAAAAGAGGGGGCCAATGACGCGATCCTTCCAAATGCCACACCATACCATCACCCGAGATGCACCTTGTTCCTTTGAAGAGGTATACCAGTGAGGGTTGTTTTGAGACCAGTAGCGGGTGTTCTGTGGATTTACCTCACCATTTCCATAAAAAACAGCCTCGTCACTGAACAGAATGGTGGACGGGAAATTGGCATCCCGAGCATATGAATTATGGTTTGTAGAAATAGAAAAATATGAATTTCTCCTATGATGCCGGACTTATGGGACACCCTGTATATATATATATATATAGAAATAAAAATTGTGGGAGGAGCATACAAATTTGTAAGGAAAACTTGGAATTTTAGCACTTTTCCCTTGTCTAAATCCGTTCTGAACGAATTCAACACAAGATCAAATGTATTGTTTTCAACCAATTTTATAGATAATGCCTGAATGATATATAGGTAAAAAAAAAAAAAATAATAAAAATAAATTGAAAAAAAAAATTGTAAGAGGAGCATACAAATTTATAAGGGAAAACTACCAAAGTTTTAGCACTCTGCCCTTCTTGTCTAAATCCGTTCTGAACGAATTCAAAACAACAGTATCAAGTTGAAAAAGACCTTGGCTCATGTTAAAGTTATTTGTAAGTTGGATAACAGCAGACTCAAGAATATTTCTATTAACAATGTTGCAAGAGTGAAACAGAACTGAAGCATTATTCCAATCAATGCAGTGGGATAACTCTGACAAATGGACAAAACGGGCACTAGACGACTTTCCCGTTCTAACGGAATATTGATACTGTTTTACACGCGTGTGCAAATCCTTTCCCGTCTGACCAATGTAAAAGGAATCACATTGTTTACAACCAATTTTATGATAATGCCTGAATTATTGGTAGGGCTATTTTTTACTATGATATTTTTCACAATATTTTTATATGAAAATACTACATTAATATCCAAAAGTTTAAGTACATTAGCAATGCCTAAAAAGCCTGGGAAAAAATGGAAGTACGAAAATATTCTTTGACACTCTTACTCTGGACATGACACCCCCATTAAGAAGGCCATAGTTTCTTCATTGTTTCTCCGAGCTCGTAGGATCGCCAGTCCGGAATACATCGATGCCGAATTGGAAAAAAATCGATGATGTTGGAAGTGATCTGTGCTACCTACCTGCGTTTATGGAATCTTGTCTTAACAAGGCAAAACGAACCTTCTATCGTGTGAATAATAACACACGCACTTTGTGAAAGAATATTTTAGTACTTCCATTTTTCCCGGGCTTTTTAGGCTTTGCTAATGTACTTAAACTTTTGGATATTAATGTAGTATTTTCATATAACAATATTGTGAAAAATATCAGTAAAAAATAGCCCTACCAATAATTTAGGCATTATCTATAAAATTGGTTGTAAACAATGTGATTCCTTTTACAGTGGTCAGACGGGAAAGGATTTGCACACGCGTGTAAAACAGCATCAATATTCCGTTAGAAAGGGACAGTCGTCCAGTGCCCTTTTTGTCCATTTGTCAGAGTTATCCCACTGTATTGATTGGAATAATGCTTCAGTTTTGTTTCACTCTAGCAACATTGTTAATAGAAATATTCTTGAGTCTGCTATTATCCAACTTACAAATAACTTTAACATGAGCCAAGGTCTTTTTCAACTTGATCCTGTTGTTTTGAATTCGTTCAGAACGGATTTAGACAAGAAGGGCAGAGTGCTAAATCTTTGGTAGTTTTCCCTTATAAATTTGTATGCTCCTCTTACAATTTTTATTTTTCAATTTATTTATTTATTTTTTTTGTGACCTATATATCATTCAGGCATTATCTATAAAATTGGTTGTAAACAATCCATTTGATCTTGTGTTGAATTCGGGCAAAGTGCTAAAATTGGTAGTTTTCCTTACAAATTTGTATGCTCCTCCCACAACTTTTATTTCTATATATATATTTTTGTTTTTTTTGTGACCTATATATAGTCTCGAACTCTATTTACTTCAATGTTCCTGAGGATGTCATTAGACGAAAGCGCTTGAGCCCCATTCTGTGTTTTCTTTCCTTCGTGGTTTTATTCATTATATAATATATATATATATATATATTACATTATATTATATTATATTAACTCTTCCACAACCACACATGACAAATCTAGCCTAACCTTGAATACTAATAGTGCGGTAGGCTTAATATAAGCCTTGGACCTGTCGTTTGGGCTGTTATATCTAGACTTACCCAGGAGTTTGGGCCTCGTTGATACACTTAAAAATTTAAGTAATGAAAATAATAGACTCAATAACACAACTGCTTTAACTAAAATTTATTTGAAAACCAAATTAATTCGTTAATAAAGCTTTAAAAACACGCCAAATTCGATAGTTCGTTCATTTTGTTGGTCCGTCGTTCAAAATCGATGACGTAATTCGCCCGGATATAATGTAATGCAGCATAAAATTTGCTCGCAAATGGCCGTTCTACGTTATATATATAAATATGAAAGCATTAATTCCCATTTATTCCCATTCCTTTCCCTTAATTGGCTAACCTAGAGCGGATCCTCAGGTCTTTGGTAACCCGTAGCTTGTGGAATACCTCTGCGATATTTCTTCTTCCACTTTATGTATATCCTATAATAATTTATCTTGTATCGTGTACATGTATAAGTAATGAAATAAAACATTAAATTGTATTGCAAGAAGAAGCCCCGAAATAATTCAACCAAATTAATGAATAAATAAACACTTAAATCAACAAACGTGTGTGTGTGTATATATAATATATATAATATATATATGTGTGTGTGTGTGTGTGTGTGTTTTAACAGGGAATTTGTGTAACTAGGGATTTCATGAAATCCCTAAAACGCTCAGGGATTTCATGTAAGGTTAAGTGGTGATATTTTCGTTAGTTATAACGAAAATATCACCACTTAGCCAAACTCATCGTCGAGGGCGTACAGTTGACCTAACCGGGCATTCAATAATTTTCCCGTAGGTTTAACGAAAACATCATGACAACCTTACATGAAACCCCTGAACATTTTAGGGATTTCATGAAATCCCTAGTTACACAGTTTCCCTGTAACATATATAATAATTATGCTATTGATTAGTATTTGATTTATTTTACAGCTTATTACCTTCAACAATATTGTACTATTTTATTGGATTTATATCTTGCCAATAAAGTGCATCACTATTATAAGGTATATATATATATATATATATATAATATATATATATATATATATATATATATATATATATATATATATATGCAATAAAATCACAGAACAACACGTGATCTTTTTAATAAGCAAACAACCACAGGGAAAAGGAAACACTAAATCCGAGCGCTTTCATGATATATTCACATCTTGAGGGACAAGAAAGATGTGAATATATCACGAAAGCGCTCGGTTCGTGTTTCCTTTTCCTTTTCCCTGTGGTTCTTTGCTTACACACACACACACACACACACGCACACACGCACACACACACACACACCTATGATATCTGTAACTGTTCATTAAGTTCAAGAACTTGGCAAGAGCATATTGAACTCTAAGGCCGGCCGGTCACAGGATCGTCTTGCTAATGACGAGTGACGACTAACGACACTGACGCGTCGCGGTCGCTGCAGTGTGCGGGGGCTCCCATTCTGTCAGTGTAAAATTATTAGAGTCGTCACGACCTAAGTCGTGACTCGTAAGACGATCCTGCGTGCTGCCGGCCCAAGTTGTGAATGCCTTTTGAGTCCAAATTTCCTGATTTATTATTTTTTTTTCCCTTTTTTATGTAAGTTTTTGAAGGTGAGGTTTATTTTATAAAATAAGTTCGTCATTGAAAAAAATGTAGGCAGAAATTATAAACGAACAATGTTTTATGTTAGGTCCCATCAAGCGTTCTTTTTTTTTTTTTTTTCAAGTATAGTAGTTGCTTCTTTTGTTCTTTTGAAAACCTTAAACGACGGAGTCATTGTACCCTATTCACTTTCATTGAAGGGTATATACCCGCCTCGGCCTCAGCCAATTCTTAAATTCTTGCACAATGCTGATTTTAGCATCAAATATACAGGGTGTCCCAAAAGTCCGGTCTCATCGGGAAATTTATTTTAAATTAAATTTTCAAAAATAATACATTAGAACTAAAACATGTTCAAATTGATGTCTTGTTTTGGAACCTTTTTTTTTTTTTGTCGCAAGTAGAATAACGCAATAGCGAATTTCTTAACGGTCGGTCCCTGGACTGTTTTTCCCTCTTGTTTTGGTTCATTCGTTTTTCTGTATCCACCCGAGGAGGATGCCAGTGGGCGTCGAAACTGTTGTGGAAATAAACTCTGTCTATTAGAGTGGGTTTTTATTTTCAGATTATACTGATGTTCAAAGGCGTAATTACAGTATATTGACTACATCACATTATTTTTCCTTTGCAATTTTTTTTTTTTTTTTACTTGTTTATGCGTTTCACAGATTTTTCAAAGATAGTTTAAAAATACTTCTACAGGGTGATTAAAAAATCAGGTTACATAGGGAAATACTGTATTATGTAATGATACAGGGGAATAGTCACATCACACGTTTGATACGTCCGCTGCGACGTCTCTGTAGCTCAACGAGCCAGCTAGGAATATCACATCAATGCGCTCCTCCTTCGATAACATCTCATAACTCATTTACCTGCAAAGAAACAGAAAAGCCCTATGTAACACGACTTTTGAATCACCCTGTATATCTATACTCGTATTTATTTCTATACCTATACTTTTATTTACTTTTATACCGATACTGTAATTATACCGTTATTATATCCCTAATGTAAACTTCTATATTAGCTAACACTTACAAACCGCCATCATCAAACGCATAAACTTCATTTTTAACTGCGGTTCAGACAACCTTTTTAATGTAAGCGTATATGAAGGAGTTTTAAAGTTGCCTAAAACTTTTGATTGTGTGTGTGTGTATATATATATATATATGCGCCTCGGTAGAATAACTCGGTGGTGTAGTGGTCAGCGTCGCTGACTACGAATCCATCGGCCCTGGGATCTAGACTCGGTAACGGTAGGCGGCGCGAGCAAAACTCAGCTGTTCATCCTCACACAATAAAGAAATTGGTTGGTAGATAAATGGGTACCCTGGCTAGCCTAGTGGTTAAGACACTGGGCTGCTGGCAGGGCGTGGTTCGGATCCCACGTTAAACTGTAGATCTAAGGTGGAGTGACAAGCTTGACCTTCGTCAAAATGAACAATTCCGGCGGAAGCTAAACAGAGGTTAACCAAGGTTGAATATATACATATATACATGTGTGTGTCATCAATGAGTTCATAGTTTGAATGAAAGTATAAAGAGTTAAACACCGTTTTACATAGGGCACCATTCCGTCCATATGCCCATTTGAGAGTACGAGTGGCCCGCAGCAGCCTTGCCAAGCAAATAGGGGATCAAAGTACTGCCGAGGCTTTCGTACTTGGTTCATCACCACTGAAAGTAACAATGCTCCGTGTTAGTCTAATCAAAAGAACATCCATATCCATATTCAATTTACTCAATTTTCGTAAGTTGGTACTGGTGCATGATCATTCAGGAGCAAGATGCACCACAAGTTGGTTTCCTCCCTGAGGCAGCACAAATTTATCTGTATTAATCATGGTTGCACTCGTACTACTTCAGGCTTGCTCCACACGAACTGAATCAAATAATAAATAAATAAATATATATATATATATATATATATATATATATATATATATACTTAGAATGGTCCCCTGAGAAACTTACATGTTAAACACAGACCGTGCATGGAACAAGGAGCTCTTCTGGGAAATTACATCCACTATAGTTCGAATAAGTAATGATAAATGACAAATACTATAGTTTTTTCTTTTTTATGATGGAAAGCCCAACGTGGGCACCGGGTTACTCGCAAAGAGGCCCCAAAATATAGCTTCCCTCACCAGCTATCTGTAAAGCAGATAGGATCCAGCTTTGGGACAGGATCTAGGTTCTGAATGTAGTAGGCTAGGTATAAGCTGTAACCCTAGATTTTGTTTTTTGGCTAAAAATACAATAGTTACCCCTTTTTCTTTGATGTATTCAATCTGACGTGAATGCAACGAGTTTCTTGCGTATATTGAGGTTCTGAATGTAGTAGGCTAGGTGTAAACTGTAAACCCTAGATCCTGTCCCAAAGCTGGATCCTATCTGCTTTGCAGATAGCTGTTGAGGGAAGCTATATTTTGGGGCCTCTTTGCGAGTAACCCGGTGCCCACGTTAGGCTTTCCATCATGAAAAAGAAAAAACTATAGTATTTGTCATTTATCATTACTTATTCGAACTATAGTGCTTATAATTTCTCAGAAGAGTTTCTTGTTCCATGCACGGTCTGTGTTTAACATATATATATATACAGGGTGGGCCGTAAGTTTCCATACATAGGAAAATTTAAATTATGGTCTTCACGTGCGTCGGTATTTGGATCAGCAGTTTCCGGATGCTTGGATTGGTCGGCGTGGTCCTGTGGAGTGGCCTCCCAGATCCCCAGATCTCACCCCCTTGATTTCTATCTTTGGGGGCACTTGAAGGCCATGGTGTATCAGGAAAAGATACGAGACATAAATCATCTAAAGGAACGTATCACCAACGCCATTACAAGCATAACGTCAACTGTGCTAATGCGTGTTCATCAACAGTGGGGAACACGTATTGAAATGTGTTTTCAAAACAATGGCAACCATGTAGAGCATATTATATAAATAAAAATGGTTGTCCATAAAAAAATGTTTATTTTTCCTATGTATGGAAACTTACGGCCCACCCTGTATATATATATATATATATATATATATATATATATATATATATATATATATATATATATGAAAATTAAATTATTTCACGAAAGTAACACGTGAAAAATATTTATGATGAATAAAACCACGAAGGAAAGGAAACACAAAACGGTGCTCAAGCGCTTTCGTCTAATGACATCCTCAGGAACACTGTTCCTGAGGATGTCATTAGACGAAAGCGCTTGAGCACCGTTTTGTGTTTCCTTTCCTTCGTGGTTTTATTCATCATATATATATATATATATTATATATATAACGTAAAGAACGACGCTTGTATAGGAGAACATTCCGCGCAAGATGAGAAGAGAAAACGAACATATGAAAAAATGAGGTAACCACCCGGGAATCGAACCCGGGATCTTCCGATTGCCGGTCAGATGTGATAACCATTACACAAGCGTCGTTCTTTACGTTATTTATACTGCGTGTTCTTTGCAGTTGAAATGTGTGTATATATATATATATATATATATATATATATATATAATGTTAACTTGCTTAATGTTTAGAAATTGAGAAAGACACACACACACACACACACTTGACTAAATGACGTGTGCTTGGAAATGCGTAATTTTTTCCCCGTCACATTGACGCATTATTCCCCTTCCCTCCCTCCCTCCCAAAAAAGGGGTGAAAAAAAGCACCTTTTGATAGGTTCTTCTGAGTTTTGAGTTCTTACCGCAATCCATCACCGTTTCTCGCGTTATTTTTAAAACCATTTTCAGTCGCACTTTATTTACGTCGATCCACGTGACCAAAAAAAAAAAAAGCCAAGAATAATTTTAGTTATTCAATTTTTCACCATTTTTACCATTAGTCATTTATTGAGTTTTCAACGGTAATTTTATTTTTCACCTTTTCTCGTTCGTTCTGTATTAAATTTAAGGAGTAAACACATTATATATATATGTGTGTGTGTGTGTGTGTGTGTGTAAAAGGGTTAATTAAAAAGAATAAATTGAGTATTCAGAAAGTGTGTTTTGTCTTGATTATGAAGTGTGCGCGTGTATATAGCGCCTTTCCTCCTAATTAAATAGCGAATAATTAGCGTTCTCTCTCGCTCGCGTATTCCGCTCTTTGCTTAAATAAGGCAGTTACTCCTTAATTTGGGTGATGGGGAACATTCACGGCACTGTGCCGTCACTTAGTGCTAGCGCCATTTAATGGTGTTCACCAAAATCATTGGCATTTGTCGTTATACTAGAAATTGAGAGAGAGAGAGAGAGAGAGAGAGAGAGAGAGAGAGAGAGACCTCCTCCTCACTCTCCCTCCCCCCACTCCTAAAGTTCATTACAGGGTGAGAGGAAGGTGTGCCAGCGCCATTGAGTTGAACCTTTTGGGAGTAAGAACTTAAACAAAGTTACTTAACTTTGCGCGATGGCCCGACTCGGTCCAATCTCGTTGAAGCCAAACGTTTCATTCTTTCCACCTCGATTACGTTTTGTAAAGTTTGTCCTGCTTAACGGCACATCACGTTTCATTTACGTTTTGAAACGTTTTTCTCTTTTAACAAAATGGATTGGAATATATTTGGCTTAGGACACACACACACACACACACACACACATATATATATAATATATATATATATATATATATATATATATATATATATGCGCCTCGGTGGTGTAGTGGTTAGCGTCGCTGACTACGAATCCATCGGCCCCGGGATCGAGACCTGGTGACGGCAGGCGGCGCGCAACAAAACCCAGCTGTTCATCCTTCCATACAGTAAAGAAAGTAATTGGTAGATAAATGGGTACCCTGGGTAGCCTAGTGGTTAAGACGCTAGGCTGCTAGTGGGGCGTGGTTGGATTCTACGTTAAACTGTAGGTCTAAGATGGAGTGGAAAGCTTGACCTTCGTCGGAATGAACAATTCGGGCGGAAGCAAACCAAAGGTTTACCAAGGGTTTATATTTTTTTTTTTTTGAGTTCGGGAAGAACCGATTCGCCTCTATTTAAAATGGCATATCGGCGGAAAAACAAAGAAAAAGTGAGAGGAAAGACAGAGGAAAAAGAAAGGGTGGAGGGGACAGTCGAAATGGAAAAAGATCAAGGATGACAAGGACTGCAGGGTCGAGCCCCATCATCCTTGGGTGCTAGGGCCGGGAGGGCGCACGTGAAACCTCCAGGAACAAGCACGTACAAACGAGCACAAAGAGCATTCAAGAGCACGAGCTTAGAACCCCCTTGCGGGGCAAAGGTTTATATATAAGGTTTATATATATATATATATATATATTGGGAATTACTACTTCACGAGAATACTACAGAACAAATACTAGGTATAATGGAGTCTGAAACCAAACCTATATTACTGAAGCATGTTCCAGAGAGACAAAAGAGAAAACGTAGCAAGCTCGAGAGAAAAATCAGGACACTATTTAGACAACGGAAGCAAACCGTAAAACATCTCAGATGCAAAACTGATGCAAGGAGACTCAAACTAGAGAGGAAACTTGGCGAAATATAAGTGGACCTAAAGCAGACATTTATACATAAGACAAACGAGGAGGAAAACAAGGTAGCAGAATACATAAAAGATAACCCAAAATACTTCTACACATTAATTTAACTCTGTGTTTAGCACCCCTAAGTCCGAGATGAAAGAAGAAAACGCAGACGAATTTTTCGACATTGATATAAATCAGCCAAGGACAAATTCTGGCACAAACCTATTAATGGACTTAGAGTTCTCGGAAGGAGATGTAATTAAGATTCCATCGCAGATGCGAGACAATTCGGCACCAGGGCCAGACACATGGAGTGCCACATTTCTGAAGAAATGTAGAGAGAGTATTGCCAAACCGCTACACTTACTATGGAGGAAATGACTCGACACAGGACAAATTCCACTGCCATTAAAGAACGCGAACATTTCCCCTTTATTCAAAGAATTATCGGCTGTAGCTCTCACCTCACACGTTATAAAGTGCTTTGAACGTATAATTAGGAGCGAAACTACCTACTACTTACAAGAAAAGAACTTATACAACCCAAATCAACATGGTTTCAGGGCTGGAAGATTATGCCTATCACAGCTATCACACCACCAGGAGAAAATGTTTGAAACACTGTGTCGAGGACAAAACATAGATGTAATCTATACTGACTTTGCTAAAGCCTTCGATAAATGTGACCATGGAATTACAGCACATAAACTTAAGAATACAGGAATTACTGGAAAGCTGGGAAGATCGATATTTAATTTCTTGACGCAAAGAACACAAAGAATGGTGGTAAATGGCAGGCTTGGTTTCAAGTACAAGTACTTGGACTTAAGTGCAAAATTTCTTGTACTGGTACTTGGGATTTAAATAGTCAATGTACTTGTACTTGTACTTAGCCCATAAGTACTTGAAAAATCAAGTACTTTCAAGTACTTTTCAAGTACATGTTGCATGTAAACAAAATTAAATGTTTATTTAATGTCAACAAAGTAATTATTTTATTGCAATTGTATTTTCATTGTTGATAAATTATTTCTATTATTATAAATTGTTATTTTTTAAAATTGGCATACTATTATTACTATAAGCCCCAATGGTACTATCTGGCAACTCTGTTTTGTGTCTCTCAAGTCTCAACAGGCATCAACATGTTGACTTTGTGCCACTCTTCACTTCAATCTTTCAGTAGCTACCAGCCTACCACAGTAACCACACCAGTATTCAGTTATGGATAAATATTAATCAATAAATTAATCATTACCATTATTAATTCCTTAATTGTTTAATTTGAAATAAACTTACGAGTTTGTAGATCTGATTTAAAGATTTTTATTAAACTACCTATAAAAATGTACTTATAATTGTACTTAAGTACATCATTATGAAATTGGACTAGGACTTAAGTATTATGCAAAAACTCGGTACTTGTACTTGAATTTTCCTTTAGTACTTGTACTTGTCCACAAGTACTGCCGCCAGTACTTGAACCCATCCCTGGTAAATGGAGTAAAATCGGAAGTCTCGGAAGTAGAGAGCTCTGTCCCACAAGGGACAGTACTAGCTCCATTGCTGTTCATAATAATGATTGCAGATATTGATGCAGATATCAATGACAGTATTGTATCATGTTTCGCGGATGACACAAAGATATGCAAGGAAATATTGAACGAAGGTGACATAGAAAGATTACAAAACGACATTGAAACACTATTCCAGTGGGCAGAAGACAACAACATGAAGTTGAACGAAGAAAAATTCGAACTTCTAAAATATGGTAATAACATTATAACAAGGAGCTACAGAAAAAAGGGTACAAAACTCTGCAAGCCAAACAGATAACACCAAATCCGCAAGTCACGAATCTTGGAGTAATAATGTCGTCGGATGCAGAATTCAGAGAGCACTATAACATCAAAATTACAACGGCTAGGAAAATAATGGGAATCATCTGGAGGAGCTTCCGCAGCAGAAAAGTAAACATTATGCTCAAATTATGGAAGAGTCTAGTCCTACCAATAATTGAGTATTGCTCAGTACTCACAAGACCATAGAGAAAACGAGACATTGCGGACATTGAAACTATACAAAGGACTTTTACATCTAAGATAGAGGAAACGGAAGGTGAAGACTACTGATCTCGACTACAATCACTGAAACTACTCTCGAAAGAAGGCGCGAGCGGTACACAATAATATACATATGGAAAATACTTGAGGGCTCTGTCCCTAACCTTAGAAATGAAATAGAAACAAACTGGAATGAGAGAAGAGGCAGATTTTGTACGGTCCCAGCTGCGTTGGGACAAGGGGTCATGAAAACGAGGTTGGAAAATACCCTCAGAATACGAGGCCCAAAGCTTTTCAATGTCCTACCAAAAGAAGTGAGGAATCTCCAGCACACCGACCTGAATAACTTCAAGAACCAGCTGGCCAGATTCCTGTGCAAAGTCCCTGACCAGCCGTGCGTTGCTGGCTACGAGGGCAGGAGGAGATCAGAGAGCAATTCCCTCCTTCACGAAGTCCCGCAAATGAGGCGGAATGCTGCAGAGGGGTCGACCGTAGGTCGGTCCTGAACCGTCGTTCGAACTCACCTAAAGTATGCACCTAAGTATGTACACACACACACACACACACACACACACACACACTTGTTCGAATAGAAAGCTCTTTAATAACGATACTTGAGTGTTAAAATGAGGGTATCGTATGACCTAAAAACATACTCGTCCTTGAGGAAAGGTTAGCTTGCCTTCAGCGTTTCTTTTCAAATAACCTCCGAGCTATTCAGTGATTTTCATTTAGTAATTACGTCGATGGAGCTTTGATGCAGTATACACTATACAGACCTCCGTACTAAAATATTACTTTTGTTAACTTCAAGTTTGCGTGTAAATAACTGCGGAAGATTTTGTTTTTCATGCTGCGTTTGAATACATACGTGGAAGGTCGCTTGAATATTTTCGCCTTTAGGAAACTTCCAAAGTTTCAGGAAGCCAAAGTTTTATCGGCATTTATCTATAAATAAAATGGACAACTTTTATCGGTAAACGATGGAAAAAATGCGTCGTTGGTCGCAGATACGATACTGATCATAAAATAAAAAATTCTTTGAACGAGAAACTTACGTGTTGAAGTACAATAATTTCAATGTTTACCTAATACTAAATGGCTGAAATTTGCTCCTTACGAACTGAAGGCTCAACATTGAATCATGCATCATCCGCTTTGAACTTCCGTCGAAAATAATATATTGTTGTTGGGTAACTGTCAAGGATAGCGCGCTAAATCCTTTGAGGATAGTGCGGTTTCACGCTCATCAAATTGTATTCATAGTGCCTATGTTTGGCGCATTGTTGTACTGTCTCAAGAAAAGATGACAGTAGGTCACTTAAAAGGTCAAACGCCAATGCGAACGACAAAAACGCGATAAAGGCTTGAGAGAACGTGTTTCTAGTATAGTGTTAGAAAGTCTTATATATATATATATATATATATATATATATTAATATATAATTTCCTATGGACATCTCCTAATCAGTTTGGCTTTAAAAGGTCCCACTCAACTGACCTGTGTATCTATGTACTAAAAGAAACAATATCTAAATACATTGGCAGTAATTCACCTATTTATAGCTGTTTCCTATTCCTAGATATAAGTAAGGCATATGATAGGGTGAACCACAATATTTTATTTGCAAAACTAGAAGACAGGAAGGTTCCCATGTACATATTAAATTTACTATCCGAGTGTTTTGGCTCCTCTTGACGGATTAATTGCTTCACTTAATGAGGCAACAGTCGGATGTTGTATAGATAACACAAGGATAAATAACTTAGTTTATACCGATGATATGGTGTTAATAAGTCCCTCTGTTAAAGATCTGGGTCGGCTACTAAAAGTCTGCGAAGAGTATTCGCAGAAACATGATATTCTTTTTAATGTTACAAAAACTAAGGTTATGAAATTTCATCCTAAAAGCTGTAATCAGCCAGCTGATATAAGGTTTAAAATGAATGGTGAAGTAATTGAGGAAGTACAAGAGTTTAAGTATTTGGGTCAAACTATTACCAGCTCCTTGAGTGATGACTCGGATATAAGAAAACAATCTCGAAGCCTGTGTGCTAAAGCAAATATGACCATAAGAAACTTTCGATTATGTTCAAGTGAAGCTAAAGACACACACTTTCGTACTTTCTGCAGTAATATATACGGACAGCAACTCTGAGTGAATTATAAAAAAGGTTCTGGCAGAACCTTAAATTTGCTGTACAACGGGTCTTTTAGACTTACATAAATTACCCCCGAGATGCTCATCTTCGCAAATGTTTGCTGCCCGCAATGTCCCGAGCTTCCCGGAGGTAAACAAGACGCGCTCAATACAGTCTAATGCAAAGAATTAAAAAATCAACCAACCCGATCATCCAAGCTATCCACGAGTCCTGCCATTTATCCTCTAAAGTCTAAGCTATGGACTTCTTGGTACGAAAACGTCTGTCTGTAGCTCCACTTAACTTCGACATTACTGTATTATTTCTAATGAACTGTATATATTTCTATCCTTAGTATATGAACTGTCATTTTATTAATAATATTTGTCATATGGACTATAGTCTGCCAATAAACCTTTTCATTTCATTTAGTTTTTTTTGCCGTTGTCGAAAGTGGGTATTTCCCCTTCTTACTCGTAACAAATTTTGTAAATAACGTTTATGTACAATTTGCATAATTCCAGAAATGAGTCGTGATAAAGTTAATGGGAAAGAAGTATGTAGGTTAAAAATAATGCATATTTTGAACACACACACACACACACACACACACACACACACACACACAATGAATGCTAAAGTATTAATAATGTTATTGTTGATTGGTGGAGTAAATGTTGTTTCATTTTCAAAGAGAACTTTTAGAGAAAATGTAACTGGATGTAAAATTGTAAGAATGAGGAAGGAAGGAAAGGATCGTCACTCGTTTTAATTGATTGAAACGAAGGAAAGACATGACGTCGCTGCGAATGAAGTCCTCGGCAGTTATGGGCGTTTCGGAGGCCCGAATCGAACCCAAGTCTGAAGTAACTGGCTCCTAACGATTTTAACGTCCTCTTCTTCGTCCGTGAGACGAACTCTCGCTGTATATTTTGACTGGAAGGAATTCGCAAATGGGGCCTAGGTGGTAAAAGCGTCGTCAGGATTTAGGGAGTTGATGGCGGAGGGCGGCGAAAGGAACGTTTATTCGAAGTGAGGATTAGAGTCGATCCTGAATTTGGTTTATTTTTATTTCCATGTTCCACGAACGACTCTCATGATTATTGGTATGAAATGGTTACGTGGTAGTTTGGCGACGGTATTATGTACTCTCATAAAACGATGCCCAACCATTCAAGCACATTATTCCATTATTCGAGTCAAGTGTCATTGCATTATCCACATTTGAAGCGGGTTCGAGACTAATAGTTTAAGTTTCGTTGCAAATTGTCTTCTCCGATTTTCCATCTGAAAAAGCAGCTATTGCACTAAGGAAAAAAAAAATATATATATATATATATATATATATATATATGCACTAAAATCACAAAATAATAAAGACGTTTATCTAGGAAAAATGTATGATCTTTTGAATGATGCGGACACTTACGTGAAATTAAGGAACAATCCCCTTGAAACTGTGAACAGTGCATTTAACAAGAAAATTAAACAACTTTTGAAGGGTAATGAAATATTACTTAAACAGTTTTTGAGTACTTCACCGTCATTACCCTATATGTATGGCCTGATTAAAACTCATAAGCCAAATAATCCTGCAAGGCCTATTGTTAGTTCTATAGGATCTATCTCATATAAGCTTTCCAAATGGCTTGTCTCCATTCTTAATCCTCTCCTCGGCACAATTTCACAATCACACACAAATAATAATGTAGACCTTGTGTAAAAATTAAATAGTATCAGTGTCAATTACAATTTTAGATTGGTAAGCTTTGATGTTACCGCTTTATTTACAAGAGTCCCGGTGGAGGATCTATTTGTGTTTCTTTCGGAAGAATTGGTTAAGCATAATTTGCCATTACCTGTGGCTACAATTATAGAATTAATTAAGCTGTGCATAGTAGACTCAAAATTTGTGTTCAATAATGAATATTTTAGGCAGAAATTTGGTATGGCGATGGGAAACCCTCTCTCCCCCATTTTGAGTAATTTATATATGGAGTTTTTTGAAAGTAAGTTATTAAGGAAGATTCTGCCAAATTATGTTCCATGGTTTAGATATGTAGATGATGTTCTTTGTCTTTGGCCAGTGACTTTAAATCTCAATGAATTCTTACACAAACTTAATAATTTAACTCCCTCTATCAATTTTACAGTTGAAATAGAAAAAGATTCTTCGATCCCTTTTTTAGATGTTTTAATATATAGGTCTGGAAAAAAGTTTAAGTACAATATTTACAGAAAACCCACTAATAATTGTTCCTATATACATTATTATTCTGATTCACCACATTAATGTAAAACGATCCGTTCTTTCTACTTTGTTCCTAAGAGGCCTACGAATTTGTAGCCCAGAGTTCATTGACGACGAAATTAGTAAAATATACAAAATTGCTTTTGATTTAAAATACCCAAAGAACTGCATAGATAAGTCCTTAAAAATGGCAAAGAAACCCTTCTACGAAGTAAAGGATAAGATTCCTTATAACATAAAAAATGTTTTAGTGTTACCATTCAGAGAAAATTTCCTTGATCTGCCGAATCTGCTGAGGACTTTTAACGTAAATATTGCGTTCAAAAATTTAGATGTAATTAAGAATTCATTGATTAAGAACTCCCCTTTAAGTGAACAGGGTTGTGTATATAAAATCCCTTGCACAATATGTAATAAATTTTACATTGGCCAAACTGGTAAGACCCTTGAGTTACGTATTAAACAGCATCAATACAGTATAAGAAGTGGCCAGGAATCTAACGCCATTTTCATTCACGTAAGAGATACTAATCATCCCATTGACTGGAAAAACGCTTCCAAATTAAGGTTTAGTAAATCTATTGTTAGCAGAAATATACTGGAATCAAGTGTGATCAAGAATAATGCGGACTTGGTCCTTAATATTAGCCCTGGGTTGTATAAATTAGACTCGTGCATTGTCAGAAAGCTGGCGAAGGGCCTACTGTTTTCTTGACCGCATTCTTGCCCCTTTATGGTTTGCCCTGGTTAAATAAATAAATATTATTTTAAGAACTGTTAACATTCTTATGTGTCTATTTTAATTGTAATATTTCTTTCGTGTATAATCTTTGGTTGCTGGGGGGGTTTATTGGACTTTTCAACTGGGTTGCTTTTGGGAAAACAATTTTTCCAGACTGTTTGTAGAAATTGTGTAAGATTCTGTAAGACGATGGCACCATTCCCTTTGTTTTCATTAAATTCTTGCCACTTAATTTCCTGCTTTAATTAAATATTAGTGTTAATAACCATTATAATAATTTTTGTTTTCTGTACTGGTTTTTTGTCTAATTTCATCTATATAGTTCTTTTATATTAGTAATTAGCAGCCTACAGATTATGTTATCTATTTGTTATCTATGTTATCTATTTGTTTTCATTAAACTCTTGCTACTTAATTGCCTGCTTTAATTAAATATTAGTGTTAATAACCATTATAATAATTTTTGTTCTCTGTATTGGTTTTTTGTCTAATTTCATCTATATACTTCTTTTATATTTAGTAATTTAGCAGCCTACATATTATGTTATCAATTGAAAAAATCTTTAGAGGGCTTTAAGGCCTTTAATTTGAGGTGCCGATTGTGAATTTTTTGCTTGTCTATTTAACTCATTTACTTTGTAATCTCCGTCTATTTTCTGTTCCTCCTTGATAATGTGAATATATCACGAAAGCGCTCGGACTTCGTGTTTCCTTTTCCCTGTGGTTGTTTGCTTATATATATATATATATATATGTGGCCAAATTCCTCCTTCACTTTTGTCGATGATTATTGAAGTTAGATTAGGTTCTACATACGATACTTTTATTTTTTCAAATTTTTAATTTTTAATTACTTGCCCTTGGGTTAAGTTAAGGGGGTGAAGAGGTTTCATCGAAAAGTTTAAATTTAATTAAAAACTTGAAATCAAATTAATGCTACTTCAGGATTTTACACATCCAGTTTCTTGTTTTAGGTTAGGTTAACCCTACCCTAACCTAACCTATAATGAACCCCAAGAAAGCAGGAGTAATTCTCCGAGTAGGAGAAAAGTGATGCAAAAGAGATGGTACCAAACAGGAGTGAACGTAATAAATATATATATATATATATATATATATATATATATATATATATATATATATATATATATATACAGGGTGGGCCGTAAGTTTCCATACATAGGAAAAATAAACATTTTTTTATGGACAACCATTTTTATTTATATAATATGCTCTACATGGTTGCCATTGTTTTGAAAACACATTTCAATACGTGTTCCCCACTGTTGATGAACACGCATTAGCACAGTTGACGTTATGCTTGTAATGGCGTTGGTGATACGTTCCTTTAGATGATTTATGTCTCGTATCTTTTCCTGATACACCATGGCCTTCAAGTGTCCCCAAAGATAGAAATCAAGGGGGGTGAGATCTGGGGATCTGGGAGGCCACTCCACAGAACCACGCCGACCAATCCAAGCATCCGGAAACTGCTGATCCAAATACCGACGCACGTGAAGACCATAATTTAAATTTTCCTATGTATGGAAACTTACGGCCCACCCTGTATATATATATATATATATATATATATATATATATATATATATATATAATATACAGTGGCGCTCATAAGTATTCATACAGAGAAATATTTCAGTCATATTCGTCCTTATCTTTTGTATCATGCATTGGAGAGTTATACAAAGATTACTGTTCGTTTGAAAATGTTTAATATTTTAGAAGAATTTGTTTAATTCGAACATAAAGTATAATGTAAAACATCAAAGAATTTAAGGGAAAAAAATTAAATTGCAAAAGTTTTCGTACATTTATTTAAAAAGTTATTTCATACATTGTGTATCCTCCTTTTACTCGAAGAATTTAAGTTTTTGAGCAGTAGTTGGCTGTTTATTGATTAGGGACTGTTGGCAATTCTGAATTCTGGAATTTTCTCTGTGAATCTGAATCTTCGTGGAAGACGGATGACTGTACGAGCCGTTAGTAAGCAATGGATCGTCGTGGTAAAGACCCGTTTACGGATCTTAAGATACATGTTATTGCCGCACGCGAGTCTGGAAAGAGTTATAGGAAGATAGGAGAAGAACTTCGAATTGCAGTTACAGAGAATTGGAAAGGCTTTGGAACAATCAAAACTCAACGAAGGTGTGGACGACCTTACGAGGTTTCAGAACGTACAGAGAGACTGATTGAAAGAATGGCCGCTGCGAAGCCACGAGTTGAATACGAGTGATATTTGCCGAACATTAAGGCTGTCTAAGATCGATGTCCATCCTTCTACCGTACGTCGTACATTGAGAAAGAATGGTCTGTATGGAAGAGTCGCACGAACAAAACCTCTACTACGAAAAGCGGACAAAGAGGCTCGTTTAAAGTACGCCAACGATCATCAAAATGAATTTGTATTCTGGAAGAAAGTTCTCTGGACAGACGAGACCAAAATTGAGTTATTCTGGAACAACGAGCAACAGTATGTTCGTTGAAAATTAAATACTGCTTTCGAGGAAAAAAACATCGTCCCAACGGTTAAACAGGGTGGTGGTAGTTTTCCTTCTTTGGGACTGCTTTACTGCTTCTAGTTTAAGAAAGCTTATGGTCACCAATGGAATCTCGAATTCGAAGAAATATCAGGAAATTTTAGATGAAAATGTACATCCTTCAGTTCGGGAGTCGCGATTGGGTCGCAATTGCGTAAAGGTGGAGGCCCTTTCCTCGAGAGTCGTAACTCGCTTCCGTATTAGCCATCACGCGTTATTCTACCCGCAACAAATAAAAAAAAGGTCCCAAAAAGAGACATCAATGCGAACATTTTTGTTTTAGTTCTAATGTATTACTTTTATATATTTAATTTAAAATAAATTTTCCCGCGAGACTGGACTTACGAGACACCCTGTATACATTTAACCCGATTAATTGAAAAAGATAGAGAGAAAAGGGAACGGTGGTTAGGGCGTTCGTGGAATCCTTTTCATAAACGCGTTCTTTTTCTCTTTAATTAATACCTTTTATTAAAATGGTTGTGTTCAGCCGTACACAGAAGAGTAGTTGGAACTTATATTAAATCTTTCAGTTTTTTAATTTCATTGAAAAACTGAGTGAAATTCTCAAAGGAATTTCACGAAAATGCAAAAAGAAAAAAAATTCTACAAATAAATTCCTCTTCAATTCAAATATGAGAGAGAGAGAGAGGCTAACAAAGACCCTTAGACCCACTCTAGGCTAGCCAAGAAAGATGTAGAAAAAAATTGAAACAAATAGAAATAAAGACTATTGAAATCTATCATACTTTGCTTACACTGATAGACGTGTAAAGTTTTCACGCGGGAATAGTAGTAATTGGAAAGTATAGAACTGATGAGGCTCTCTCCCTCCTCCGCCAGACACTGCTGACAGAAATTTGTGAAAGAGGATTTATAGGAAAGTAGGAAAAAATATAATAAAAAGAATAACTTCAGAGTTCATTCACACCATGCATACATTTGCCTCGTGTACCCAATTACGCATTAAGGGATATTGGAAAACGGTGGAAAATAAAGGATATTATGAAACACTGGCCTACTACATCCAATCTACACCTTTGCAATTTTTTAAAGGAGACGTAGTTTTACATTCAGGATAAAACCGAAGACAGCAAAAAAGTCATATTATTTGGCTGCAGCCGACGTTTCGGGCAACTCTACCCATCTTCAAGGCCTAATTAATAGAGAGCTAAAATTAATAAATGACAAAAGATATAAATGACGAGAGTTAAAACCTAAAGAAATGTACAAAATTAAAATTATTCAAAATGGAAAATACGAATTAGAAAGAGGCTAAAACAAGATCAAATCAAAAGTAAAATACATAAATGACAAAAAATATAGGAATGATAGATGTAAAACCTAAAACTAAAATAATTCAAAAATAAAACTGTTAAAAATCCTTCACGAGTAAAAAGTTAAACGGAAAACTACAAGAATAAATCGACACGTCTGTATTTGAAGAACAGCCACAAGAAACTGAAGCAAAAAGAAGACAGGGTCGCGGAAAAAATTTAGAAGGTAGTTGATCTAGTTAATGTAAAGGGGGTAACAGCCAGAATCAGTGTTTAGACTAGGGTTAAAAAACTTAATACATAAAGATTCATAAATACGAAGCGAGGACGAGCATTTTAATAATTTAAGAATTTAAAAATTTTCAATGGAAACGTCAGTCTTACGGTTGATGGAATGACTTCCGATAGCAGACTGTTCTTTTCTCAACAAAACCTTCCCCGTCCTATGACTAATACCCATATGGGAGCAAAATCTCGCCAGCAAAGAACGAACTGTACTGCCAACGTAGTTCCCCTGCGACCACCCAGGGCAGGTAAACAAATAAATGACAGAACAGCTCATTGCAGGGAGGATTTCGTCCTTACATCGGAAAAAACAATCCAGGGTATTACTATTTACGAAGGCAATCTTAAAATCAGTGTGAAACTAAAATTTCCTCACAATATTTAACACTTGTTTTTTCACCAGAGAGTTAAAATGGTAGACATCAGATAAAAGAAGATATTTACAATTCTTAGGAACATCACACGTTGGAACAATTTTAGGGGAATATACATTATTAAGAAACTTACCAATAACACCTCTTACAAGATTCCGTGGAAAACCATTTTTAAAGAAATAATCAGTAAGAAATTCAAACTCATTATGTAGCGGAGCAAAGTTCGAGCAAATATTATAAGCTCTTTGAACAAGTGTGCGAACAGAACTTAGTTTGTAATTAAGGTCGCAAAAACTATAGAAATTAAAACCCAAACCCGTAAACGTAGGCTTCAGGTACGTAGAAGTTAAAACTCTCGAGCCAGATTTGGAGACTAAAACATCAAGGAAAGGAATAGAACCTTCAACTTCCTTTTTCCTTTTTATTTATGGGGAGGAAGCTTTAAATGTAAGGAAATGTCAAAGATGGTTCCAGAAGTTTAGGTCTGGTGGTTATAGCTTAACTGATGAAGCGCGCTCGGGTCAACCTGTTGAGTTCAATGATGACCTTCTGATAGCTACACTTGAAGAAAATCCTGCTGTAACAGTTGAAGAACTTGCCCAGCGACTAAATTCGACCGGTTCCACAGTTCATTGTCACCTGCAACGACTGGGAAAAGTGTCGAAACTTGGGAAGTGGGTTCCCCATACGTTGTCACCAGACAACTGTAGAGATCGCGTGAATATTTGCTCTTCATTGCATTCTCGGCAACTTCAAGCACCGTTTCTGAATCGACCCATTACTGGGAATGAAAATTGGGTGCTTCATCACAATGTTAAGCGTCATCGGCAGTGGGTTAGTGCTGGAGAATCTGCTACACCACAGCCAAGAGGACATCTGCACCCCAGGAAGGTTTTGCTGTGCGTTTAGTGGGATATTCAAGGAGTGGTTTATTTTGAACTGTTGCAGCCCAATCAAACCATTACGGCCGGTCTACTGTCAGCAACTTCAAAGACGGAGCGTTGCATCGCAAACAAAACGTCCTTCTTTGGCCAATCGCAAGAGTGGTATGTTTCAACAGGAGAGCGCGCATCTTCATACTGCTTAAATCACCACTGCCAAAACTGAACAGCTTGGTTGGGAAAAAATTCCACATCTTCCGTATTCACCAGACCTTGCACCATCAGATTACCACCTATTCAGAAGTCTTCAAAACTACCCTGACGGGAAAGAACTTGAAAGTTTCGAGGCTATCAACATTGCCCTCTCCGAGTTTTTTGCTTCTAAACCGAAGGAATTCTATCAATATGGAATTGAAATGCTTGTAGAGAGATGGCAGAGAGTCATAGAAAGTGAAGGAAAATATAAAATTAATTAAAATTTATTTTTATCGTTTTATTTTCATTTGGAAATAAAGGTAAAGGTAAAAAAACGACATTACTTATGGGATGACCTTATATATATATATATATATATATATATATATATATATATACACACACCATAATTCTTGTACTTTCTAATAATGTTTTTTTTAAATTTTCTTTTTGATGAAAAAAAATCGAGTTGAGTGATATTTGGTGACCTGGGTGGCCATTCGATAGGACCTCTTCGGCCAATCCATCTGTTGGGGAACGTTTTATCAAGGTATTTGCGAACTTGCATGGCAAAATGAGGAGGAGCACCGTCTTGCTGAAAAAACATGTCACGTCGTTTGTTTATCGGTACGTCATCCAGGTAATTCATCAAAAAGAAAATAAAAGAAAAAAAACATTATTAAAAAGTACAAGAATTATTAGAAAAAAATACAATTATTCCTATGGTTCCTGAATTATGGGCCACCCGGTATATATGTGTGTGTGTGTGTGTGTATATATATATATATATATATATTTATTTTTTATTTATTAAGTGCCAAGTTGGTCAGACATTTGTACAAATTTTCGTCCGTGACTATTTTTTACCCAGTAGGTCGAATTGGTTATATTTTTAATATTTTCAAATATTTAACCACTTTCGCTCGTGTTAAAGTAGGGGGAGGCGGGGGTCTATAAGAAAGTTTGGAGAGAGCCTTTTTTTTATACTATATACAATGATTAATTGGTTTTTTTTCCCAATTTTACCGTCACGCGATACAATTTTAAAAAAAAAAAAAAAAAATTCAAGTCAAATCAGTCGTGTCTTTTGCTTCCTCAAACTTTACACACCTGATTTTTTTTAGGAGAGGCTGAGTTAACCTAATCTAGCGTAACCTAACCTCAAAGCAGTAGATCATACAAGAAAAACCGACTTATTTACAAAGTTCGACCTAATTAGTAAAAAAGGTGGCGTGATATATATATATATATATATATATTCTTAAATGGCCAGATTCTTTTTATTTTTTCGACTTTGTCGTGTTACGATTTTAATTAAAAAAAATCGAAATCAAATTACTATTTCATGCTACCTCAGGATTTTATACACCCATTTTTTTTTAGGTGGTTAGGTTAGGTTAACTGAACTTAATTTAACCTAAGTTGAGCCCCCAAAAAACCTCGTACAACAAAGTAGTAGCTATTTTCCGTGTAGGAGGAAAGTGATACAAAAGATAGCACTGAATTCGAGCGAACGTAATTTAGCGATATATCAGGTCATCCCATAAGTAATGTCGTTTTTTAGATCGGAATTTGAAGGACAAAAAAACTCAACGGAAACTTTTTAATCTTGTATATATTTTCCATCGGAATCAATGACTGCCAACGTCCTACGAGCTTTTCAATGCCATGTTTATAAAATTAAGGCGGTTTTGAGGCAAAAAACGTACAAAGACTGGTGTGCAGGTCATCTAAAGAAGTATACTGTTTCTCGTCAAGATAGTTTTGCAGACTCCTGAAGAGATGATAATCTGAAGGCGCAAGGTCTGGAGAATATAGAGGATGTGGAAGGTTTTCCCACCTAAGCTCCTCAATTTTTGCAGAAGTGATCCGAGCGGTATGAGGACGTGCGTTCTCGTGGTGGAACACGATTCCTTTCCGATTAACCAAAGAAGGTCTCTTTTCTTTTAGTGCAGTGTTCAATCGATCCAGTTATTGACAGTAGACTTGAGCTGTGATTGTTTGGTTGTGTGGTAAGGTTTCAAAGTGTATTACACCACCTTTATCCCACCAATCACTAAGCAACACCTTCCGAGGGTGAAGATTTGGTTTTGGCTGTGGTGTCGCTGGTTCTCCGGCACAAACCCACTGTCGACGGCGCTTAACATTCTGGTACAGTATCCACTTTTCATCACCAGTCACTAAACGGTGCAAAAACGGATCTTGGAGTTCACGGGAATGAAGGGCTGTGCTAATGTTTACCCGCACCCTCAGATTGTCGACCGACAATTTATGTGACACCCATTTTCCTAACTTAGGCACTTTCCCGAGTTGTTGCAAATGTCGATGGATGGTGGACGGGGATGAATTGAGTTTCTGGGCCAATTCTTCGACAGTTGTTGAACAGTCTTCTTCAAGCGCGGCTAACAGCAGGCCATCATCAAACTCAGCAGGGCGTCCAGCTAACAGCAGGTCATCATCAAACTCAGCAGGGCGTCCAGAGCGTGCTGCATCTGTCAAAGAGCAGTCACCATTCCTAAACTTTTGAAACCATTTTTGACATTTCCTCACATGCAGAGTATCGTTGCCATAAACTTCCTGAATGTTTCGCGTTGCTTCAGTAGCACTATTCCCTTTTTTGAACTCGTAAAGCATTATATGTCTGATATGCTCTTCTGATACCGCCATGTTTATGAGGGGTTCACATAAAGCAAAACACACGACTTCACTGGTCAAGGTCTGTAAAGTATGTAGCGAAACACGATAGATCTCCTCTTAGATATAACCTTTGGAAAATTTATGCTTAAACCGAGTAGGACTAGTTTAAACTTAATCTATCGTAAAAAACGACATTACTTATGGGATGACCTGATTATATATATATATATATATATATATATATATATATATATATATATATATATATATTTGTGTGTGTGTGTGTTACACACAGACCGTGCGTGAAACCAGGTACTCTTCCGGGATACTTAAATGCACTATAGTTCGAATAAGTAATGGTAAATGATAAATCTTAGTTTTTTTTTCATGATGGAAGCCGAACCGTGGGCAACGGGTCACTAGTGACCACGTTAAAGAGACCGACCGACAGACAGACAGACAGAGGGGGAGAGAGACTAGAATGACAGTTTGTAAACTTAGAAACATGGGTAAAAGGCGAAATAAAGGACTCCATTTAATTAAGATTAGAGTAAGAGATAAAAGGAGAAGTAAGAGAAGGAAAACAAGAGAAGAAAGGAAGAGAATCTTTCGAGAAATATGTAAAAGAAACAAGTTGAAAGGAATCATTCCACGATGGAACGTCCTTTCGTGATACGTTACAAAGGAATGGAAATGAGGTTCCTTCGTAATTGTAGTCAGACGGTCCTTATCACCGTTCAGGGTTGTATTCTTCATTGGAATGTATTGAACTTCGCTACATTTCTATTTTTCTCTTTTGTTTTAGACGTAGTAAAGGCTTGCCATTGGCTATACATTTAAAAATAAACGTTAACATAGCCTCAGGGACAGGGGAACTCGCGCGGCCCTTGCTTCCAGTTACGAGTGTTTGGCTTAGATTTGAGCGACAAATTACCTTAAAATGCGGAATTGTTCGGCTTATGAGAATAATGGTGGTGATGACAATAGAAAATTGGATAAAAACGTTGCTCCAAGAGAACGCAATAAATATATAATGTGATCAGCAAAAGGAAATTGTGGAAACTTTTTCCACAGTTTTAAATGGATATGATAATTTTATTCCATATATGTATGTATGTGTGTTTGTATTGTTTTGTTTGGTTTGGTTTTTTGCTTAGAAGAAAATCTTTTGTTTAGTATCGTAGAAGTTTTACACGTCTTTGGGAGAAGCCAAAGAAAGGTACGACGATTCGTTCATCGTTTGATTTGTTTGCGACTTTAGAGAGTCAGTCGGTGTCTAGATTTGAAATTAAGATTTGTCGTAGTCGTTGGCTTCTTTGATTTGGTTATTGGTTTGAATTTTTCTTATTTCATTGTTATTTGCTTTATTATTTTAAAAATTTATTTGGATCACCTGAAGATCAAGGCCCCAGCCTTCTCTAGTTAGCCTTATAAGGCTAACTAACGAAAATATCACGACCTAACCTAACCAAACGTTAGGTCAACTGTACGCCCTTGACGACTGGTTAGGTCAGGTCGTGATATTTTCGTTAGTTAGCCTTATAAAGCTAACTAAAGAAGGCTGGGGGCCCTGATCTTCAGTTAATCCATTTATTTAAACTGAATATAACTCAGATTTTGTTGATATTCGTTAATCTTTAATGTCCATTTCAGCTGATATTTTATAGTTTAAATTAATGTAGAAAAGCTTTTAAAGCAAGAGTCTGCAATGGTTTAATTTGTTGCACTTTAATTTCGCTTTGGATTTGTGCTCGTCCTATTTAATACTGTTGTAGGGCGGGATTAATTTACATTAGTATATATTATTACTTATACGAGTATATTCTTTCACGTTTTTGTTTTGAATATTATAGGTGGTTAAAGGTTAAATTTGATAATCTTGGAATGAATTTATGTGCAGTCACGTGGAGAAGGTGATTGGGGCAATTCGAAAGGCGCAATGTTCCTTAAAGGGGATGTTGTAACGCATCTTAACATTAACATTAAATCTTTGATGCGACTTTGTGCTCGAGACTCAATTCAGCTGAAGTTCTTACTCATGACTTGCCTGTAACCAACAGGCACATATTTCATGAATGGGAAATTTTAGCGACACTGTCGATAAAATTGTTAGAGGATGCCAGGCCTTTTCCTCATCACATCATGTATTTATTGCCTTCTAGAGCTTTGGCTGAAATAATCTAATGAATGAATTAATCTTAGTGATATATATATATATATATATATATATATATATATATATATAATATATCCAGCATCAGGGGACATCGGGTTATACCATTTGCGCCGAAATTTAATTATTGGCCAAAATGTGTGTCTTATATATACCGTTTCGTTTTGACCAAAGGAAAAAGACATCCTTTTACTTTTATATTTGGAAAGGTTAGTTTTGTTTTGTTTAGTTGAGTTGAGTTGAACTTTCACATATATTTATAAATCCTGAAATAATAGTTAACGTACTCGAAAGGTTAAGTTTGGCCCTAAAGAAATGACAGAAAACGAGCGCATTTTGGAGCAAACGCTATAACGGCAGTTTCCGTTACCCGAAATGTTTCCGTGAGGTGGACAGTATTTTTTTTAAATAAATCAATTTAAAATCACTACTTTTAATCTCGGAATTAAAAGCAAATTTAAACTTTAGAAAAAGAATAAAGTTCGTATTAATTCTTTCGAAATGTCAAAGTCTGCAAATATTTTAAAAATAAATTCTATAATCAATGCCTGGATTTATTCCCGGCGGCCCCTATAAAACCCGTCAATTATCCGATCAGCACTGCTGCTGTCCTTGTTGTTGGCGACCCCCCCTGGCCTACGAGATATCTAATCTTTTTGAGCTCGCTTCCAAATTTTTAATAGTTAATCCCCCTTTCGTTACGGGTGGTCCGTATACGATTCCGAAATTCGTAGCGTCACGAAATTCGCCGCAGCGAAAAGGTTAAAAAAAGGAGTCAGGGACGGGAAAATATTCCTCATTGAAAATCGCAACCAAACCATTAAAATACTCATTGATGCGTAATAAATATTTAAATGAACCCAATGAAATACTTAATATGGTTCTAGGATATAGATAAAGGTTTTCTGCCGTATTTGATCTCCATGAAATGGCTATTTTATTACGTTACATATTTAATTAAATCTTATTTGAATAAAATTTTAGATGTCTCGCTAATGTATACTAAACATTAATCGTAATTTATTGTTACTATTTAACAGTAATGGTTAATATAATCGATAAAATATGACAATAAAAGGGTTTTGCATTATTTTCATTACTTTTAAGTTTATATTTTAAGTAAAATTACTTTTGATCAAAACATCAAAAGAAAAAAAACAGGTTTTTGAGGGGGTTGATTTTTTTTTTTAATGATATACCCCTCCCCCCCCCTCTTTCCCCGAAAACACTTCGTATCACTATATACTGTATATATATCTCGCAATGGCGGCCTTTCAGAGGAGGCATGGGAGGCCAGGTCTTCTCTGTTTTTATCACAAAAAACTATGAAAGAGGATTTTATTGATGGTATTAATTCTATACGATCGTGACATGCGGAAAGTCATCCTACTCCCTACTCTCCCAGACAACCAGCCGCCACTGATATCTTGTTAACTTCGGTTTTGCTTCCGCCCGAATTGTTCATTCTGATGGGGTCAGAAATTGCGAAGTCCTCGCCCGGATTCGATCTCACGACCTTCCGTACAGCGGCCGAGCATCTTAACCACTAGGCTACCCAGGGTACCTATTTATCTACTAACCTACTTTATTTATTGTGTGGGAGGATGAACAGCTGGGTTTTACCGGGCGCTCCCTGCCATCACCTAGTCTCGATCGCGGGGTCGATGGATTTGTAGTCAGCGATGCTTACACTACACTACCGAGGCGCATATATATATATATATATATATATATATATATATATATATATTATATATATAATTTAGTTGAGGGAAGATCAGTGAGTGCTTGCTCAATTGTAATATTTGTTTTGGATCTTTTCCAGTTTGTGTACCGTTTTTCATATAATTTATTTTTGAGAATATTTTTGTTAAAACTAACGAAAATATCACGACTTAACCTAACCAATTATCAAGGGCGTACAGTTGATCTATTATTAATTATAACATTGTTTGTTTCTGGAATAGTATTTACTATTTACTAATAGATCAACTGTACGCTCTTGATAATTGGTTAGGTTAAGTCGTGATATTTTCGTTAGTTTTAACAAAAATATTCTCAAAAATAAATTATATGAAAAACGGTACACAAACTGGAAAAGGTCCTTTGTTTTAAGTTTCCCTTATTTATTTCTTTATTTCTCTAAAAGATAAATAAGAAAGAAAGATTTTTCTGTTTATATTTTACCATTTTATTATTTTCACTCGAACAGAATTTAAATTGTCGATTATATATTTATTATTACGTAAATTCTTAAATTCTCGATTTTTACACTCGTAAAACTAATTCCTTTGGAAAAGCAAAGTTTAAGCGTGATTGGTTGATAAAAATTGATGCTAAGGGTGATTTTAAAATTATGGTGTGGAGCGAGACAAAGTAAATAGGAATCGCCGCAGTGTATTGTTAAATAAATTAAAGGTAAAAGGAATGAAAATGTAATTTATTCTACAGTTACTTCACAACACTTTCTTTCGAGTGTAAAATTCTCGTAGAATTCCGATTGTTTGCATTTTTTAAGAGTAAAGTCCCCGCTTTTCTGGCAACAACTTCCTACTTTTTTTCTAGATTTTACGTAGACAGCCCGTGATTCTCTCTTATTTATCAATCGTAAACGGATAAGTTATTTAGCTTGAAAATATGTACCAACTTTTTTCGTTGTTGGAAACGGTTCAATGAATAAATATTTGGGACAAGTGCGTGGCAATTTAAATTTTCTTTTAAAGCTTACTAACGACCTACCAATGGAAATATATCAAAGAAATATTTTTTACAAAATATTTTCAATAGAAATTGGGGGAAAATTGAGAAAAGGCATTTAAATGTACTCGAAATAAACGTCTCAATGCCGACAATGAGACCCGTAGATTTACATCGGTAGACATTTATTGCTAGACGCGAAACGAACTTTACTCCAAAAACGAAACATTTCTACATCGTAAACATGTTATGTATAAAAGGTAGCAGCATATTATATATATATATATATATACGATGAAGGAATGTTTACTTTTGGAATAAAGACCCTTTCTTTATTCGCGTTCAGTTTATAGTAATCCTCACCATTATAAATCTATGCCCCCCCCCCCCCCTCCCGACTTTTTTTTTTGGCTTAATCTTTGGCGTTCAAATACGTTTCTTTCGAGTTTCTTTAAATCCTACTCTGGCCCCCATCCCCCATCCTCACCCACCATTTCCCTCGGCTCGTGCTCTTTTATTTTTATGAATCTTAAATTACTTCTTTACCATTTCGCTCAAGTTGGTGAGTTTTCGATTCTTTTGGAATTGTTTTTGCCGTAATCCAATTTGGTTGTTGTCGTTTGAATAACGCTACAATTTTTTCCGAGACGTTTTGCGGGAATTGGAAGAACGATAATACCGGGAATGATGTTGGAATGTTTGAGAATTGATCGGATATTATTTTTGGAATTACTTCCTCCCTTTACTTTACGTTTTATTTTGCCGGGGTCGGAGACTGGCAGTCTTTTTTTTCTTTTATGGGATTTAAGAACCGTAATATAAGGAGATCTATAATATTTGTTCGGATTATTGGACTGCTTTCTGTATGAGAATGATGAATGGTTTCAATAGTGTGGAATTGCCGCAGTTTAAAAGCTGTGTTTACTTTTAGTTGTTTTCCAGTTTCTCCAACTTCGAACGTATGTTTTGACGGAGAAAATATATGACGATTAACGCAAAAGCATCCAATTACCTTACACTGTAAATTCAGAATGAAGGAGAGGTCACAGTGGAATTATTGTTTCTCGACCACTCTTATAAATTTGATAAATAGATACACTATTTACGTCAAGGACTCCCGTAACGTGTGTTTATGGTAACGCCCACTTTCCAATTATATGTATAATAATATATAGTAAGGAATAAGAGGACGAGAAGGTGGTACATGTTTATTAGTCAGACGTTTCGGAAATTCAATTTCCATCATCAGTGCTAAAAAGTAAAAGTAAAAAGTGAACAAATATAGTGAATAAAAGATTTTGTACAAAATACTTGTGCATTCCTAAGATAATTTTTAAAAAGTTACACGAAATATTATATGAGGGGTGTTTAATCTAATTGTGTAAAGGTTTGGAATGGTTGAATGTTGAAGTATCCATGTTAGAAGCCGAGGAGTGATAGCGGATTTCTTTTCAGTGGTGGTTCACAGGAAATTATTTAGATATGTTTAAGTTGAAGGCAGAGCTATAGTCGTTGAGGGTATTTCCCATAAGATTGTGTGTTCTATTTGGGTGAGAAGTCTACAAAGGCGTCTCTTCCGGTCTCAGCTAGAAGAAAATAAAGCAGAACACACTGACCTTTTGTTGCACACTGATGTCAGGTGGCAAAGTAGAGGTAAATTCCTGTAGAGGTTTAGGGATCTCTTACCTAAAATTAAAGACTTTCTGAAGTTAAAAGAAACATATTGCAAAGAGTTGGAAGACGAAGTGTGGCTGTTAGATTTAGCTTTTTTGACTGACACCACTGCTTTTCTAAATCAGCAAAACTTAGAGTTGCAAGGTAAAAACAAAACTATTGTTGAAATGATTACCTCAGTGAATGCTTTTAATTAAACAAAAACTAGAACTAGTATCCTCACAGCTGCAGCGATACCAACTGCGGAACTTCAAAAACATGATGTCAGAGCTGGAAAATCAGGGGAAAGAATGCGACCAGTTTGACAGTGTTCGATACATTGAACAGTTGCAGAATGTTATTACAGACTTCAACAGACGGTTCCATGACTTAGCAACACTAGAACCTGTAGCAACATTCATGTACTTCCCATTTGGTGCAAACTTTGACATTGATGATATTGCATCAGAAATGGCCTTATTGTTTAATATGGACATATCTGCACTCGACAATGAAATTTTGACTGCGAAACGAACGACATTCAAATCAAATCCAGGTCTTCAGAAGGAAACTTTTAGCACCTACTTCTTGAAGAAAAGTATCCGAATGTCAGAAAAAGTGCCACGTACTTGACAGCATTTTTTGGATCAACCTACCTTCGTGAGTCAACGTTCTCTCACATGAATATCATCAAATAAAAATACCGAGTCACTCTGACAGATGATCACCTGGATGTTTGAGGCTAGCAATCAGCAGCTACAATCTGGACTACACACGGCTTGCTGATACTATGCAGTGCAAATCATCACACCAGTAAAGTAAGCTCTTTCTATTCCAGTATACCTAATTTCTAATAAGTTTGGGGGTTAAAATTTAATGAAAAATATGTGTGTGTGTGTGTGTGTGTGTGTGTGTGTGTGTGTGTGTGTGTGTGCATTTAGCAATATATTTTTATAGTCACTTCTTTTTATTGGTGGTTATTCTCTGTGTGTGTGTGTGTGTGTGTGTATATATATATATATACAGGGCGTCCCCAAAAAATGTATACACACTTTAAATACTTATAAAGGCAGTGTTTATTAAAATACATTTCATTTTCAAAATGTAATAGAATCTACAGACATTATTTAATTGTTTTGTCAACGCCTGTTTTCAAACTGACGTCCGTTCTGGTCCAGGCACTGCTGATAACGCGAAGCAATGGAATCGCAAACATCACGAAACATTTCGTTTGGTATTTGTGTGCATTCTCGTTCAATGGCTGCTCTCAATTCAGCGACTGTTGCAGGTTTTATAGCGTAGACTTTGTCTTTTAAGTATCCCCATAAAAAAAAGTCTAGTGGTGTGAGGTCTGGTGAACGCGGAGGGTATTCTACGAAACCCCTTCGTCCAATCCACATCCACATCGTGCCAAGTACCACTCGCAATACTCCACTCTTCGGTCCGGATCATCTTCATTAATAGCATGGACTAATCTTGGCATGTAACTTTTCCATTGACAGCGCTTCAAAATGCGTTGGACAGACGATTCTGAAATTCCTACCTCACGACTCGCTTGCCGCACAGATTTTCTTGGACTTTGGTGATACGTTTCCAGTACTCTTTCTTGCTTTGTGGGGCTTGTCGATGTCCGTGGTCTTCCGGAACGCTTCTTGTGGACATTCTGAACAGTTCCATCGGCTTCAAACTTATCTCTAATTCGAGTGATGGTAAGTCGCGTTGGTGGATCTGTTTGAAACTCCCTCCTAAACTGTCTTTGCACTTCAACTGCGTTTTCACACTTCCAGTAGCATTTTAGAATGAATTTCCTTTGTTCAAAGCTTAGTCTGACTGCCATTATTAATTCTAATGGGTTTAACTTGGAAAGAAAGAAACATCAATTGAGCTATCAGCTGTTAAAGTGTGTATACATTTTTTTGGGACGCCCTGTATATATATAATTATATAACTCGGCTGGTGGATCGTATAGGGAGAACTTTGGAAAAAGTAGATCCCATCTCAGTAAAGTCTGGCCACCCCTGCTTTACACAATTAGATTAAGCCCCTCTCATATAATAACCCGGTAAGACGTGTTTCAATTTTTGTATATTTTAGCCATTATCTTGCCTCTCTACATTTCGTGTAACTTTTTAAAAATTATCTTAGGAATGCACAAGTATTTTGTACAAAATCTTTTATTCACTATATTTGTTCACTTTTTAGCACTGATGATGGAAAATGAATTTCAGAAACGTCTGACTAATAAACATGTACCACCTTCTCGTCCTCTTATTCCTTACTAAATTGCGGTTCCCCAAGAACAAACCCTTCAATCAAGTGTGTGTGTGTGTGTATACACACACACACACACGCACACACACCAAAGTCATCGGATGCCCTTGTGTGTTTTAGAAGTAATAATAGCATCATTTATCGCGTACGCCCCTCAGCATAAGAAAAAGGGCAGGGAAGGGCGGCACCGTTACAACAGGGATAGTTTCTAGACAGGCAGAGAACATCAAGGTTCATTCCCAAAGGAGAGGCACACACGAATAATTAATTATCGGAGGGAGACGTCCTCTCAACCTCGAGTTCCCTTATGCCTAAAGTGCCTCGTACAGACTTACAGTACACATTGACCGAAACATCAGTTTGAATTAGTGTAAATTTACTTGAAAAGCCATTACGCAGTGTCTCCGTGCCGAATATATATACCCTATATGGGATGAATTTTATAGTAAACATATGAAAATGATGCACACCCACAGGGAAAAATTAAAAATAAAATATTTTTCGTATATATATATATGTAAAGAACGACGCTTGTATAGGAGACCATTCAGCGCAAGATGAGGAGGGAGAACGAACAAATGAAAAAAATGAGGTAACCACCCGGGAATCGAACCCGGGATCTTCCGATTGCCGGTCAGATATGATAACCACTACACCATGGTCCTCACTCGATCAGAAGTCGTAATTCTCCTACATACGCGCAGAAACCAATGCCCCGAGGGGGGCACCTCCCGCATGCCGCACCTTATATACATTTCAACTGCAAAGAACACGCAGTATAATTAACGTAAAGAACGACGCTTGTATACGAGACCATCCCGCGCAAGATCGTTCTCCCTCCTCATCTTGCGCGGAATGGTCTCCTATACAAGCGTCGTTCTTTACGTTAATTATACTGCGTGTTCTTTGCAGTTGAAATGTATATAAGGTGCGGCATGCGGGAGGTGCCCCCCTCGGGGCATTGGTTTCTGCCCGTATGTAGGAGAATTACGACTTATGATCGAGTGAGGACCATGGTGTAGTGGTTATCATATCTGACCGGCAATCGGAAGATCCCGGGTTCGATTCCCGGGTGGTTACCTCATTTTTTCATTTGTTCGTTCTCCCTCCTCATCTTGCGCTGAATGGTCTCCTATACAAGCGTCGTTCTTTACGTTAATTATACTGCGTGTTCTTTGCAGTTGAAATATATATATATATAGTCCTTCTGCCTTGTGTAGCGCTAACACGTGTTTCGATCGAAGTCCGTATAAAAGCTAATTAATAGTGAAAATCTAGCAGTAAATTATCATTTGTCATTTCATAAGTGTCAGATCCTGTGTGAATATCGAGTGCAGGCAAAGTGATATTTTCTTGAATGGTGAAAGTAGTGCATTTACTATAAAAAGTAAAATAAAACAAATTATTCTTACTCGATTAGTTCCATCTGAAAAAAAAAAAAAAAAATTAGGTGCCCATTCATACGATTGAAATAAGTCGCTTTGTTTTTCCCCAAAATGATATTATGCAGAAAATGACATGGCCTGAAGTTTAATTCAAAAATACATTTTTCTAGTGTATTTTGGTGTGCTCTGTTCAAATATAACCTTCATTTCCTGTGCAAATGAAAAGAAATATGATTTTCGGTACATTAAAATAATGCACCTAAAATCATATATATTTTCCATTTGCACAGGAAATAAAGGTTATATATTTCAACAGAGCATACCAAAATATACTAGAAAAATGTATTTTTGACTACCTAACTAAACTTAAACTAACTAAACCTAACCTAACCTAAGAAATCAAAATAATACACTATTTTTACCTTGGATTATTCTTGAGGTGGATAAAGAAGGGCAGCTTGTTTACGAAAATGGTGAAGTCGGCGTGTCTGTGTGTGGCTGTTAATGAACAGGTAGCGGGAAAAGTACTGGGAATAATTATGGCTTCTATTCCCAGCCCTAAGTACCCACTTCTTCACGTCTTCCCAAAGTCTCTCGATATTCTGTGTGTGAGCTATGCTTTCAGGATCGACGAAGTTCTGGGAATGGTTTACCGTAAGATGAGTATAACCTAATTCTGATAGAGTACTGTGTGCCCGCCAACAGTCACTATGCACAATAGATCCAGGTTTGATATATTTGTTGATTAACGGAATGAGGGTTTCTGCCGACCGATCCTTCACTGGCAATATAAATTTTTTCTTCGAGACCCTCTCAATACCCCCAAAGACCACACTCCCTTCACTAAACGACCCCGATTATATTTCGTTTTACTAAATTTACTTTCCTCGATTTCACAAACTATGCCTGGACCGCTGATTGGTTCTTGGTTTACTAGCCAATTATTCGCGACCTCAGAACAAAAAGATTTCCAGTCCACTGCACTGTGAGACGTGAGTTCTAATTCGTCTTCCGCAAAAGATTGGCACAAATATTTAGTTAGAAAGACTTACGTAGAGAAGATTTTGCCATGGTTCCATGTGCACCTTGTCAAGCCATGTTCCTTTCCGAATGGTACAAAGAAAGTTACACCGGACAACACGCTTATTTTTCGGATTTGTCTTTTGCCGGTTACGATAGAAAGCCTGACGATCTTCGCAATAGTAACAGGGTTTAGAACACTTAGGACAGTTTCTAGACTTTGGTAGCACACCATGCAATTGAAAACATTTGATTGATTCATTATTATTATTATGGCCAAAACGTTCTATGGCATTTAAGAATGAAACAGCACAACCTTCACACGTGGACATTTTAGGGAACTAAAACTTATGAAGGGGTACGCGAAATTACCAGTTCAGAAGATGCGATTCACTATAAAAATGTAACGTAATTTTTTCTATAATCTTGCATTTGCACAGGAAACGGATAACATATTAAGAAAGAGCGACTAAAAATACATTATATAAACTTAGTCTCCATTGCCGGGGCAGGCCATGTCACTTTATGCATTTTGACCCCCAAAATTCCTACAGCCATTCCCCGATATCCCCCACGGCCACTCTCACGAGCACCAATCAGTGAACATGCACCACGCGTGACACCCCAATACCCCGGAGTAACGGAGACACACTTTCACCCTCACCCCTATAGTCAAGACCCTCACACCTCACCCCTATAGTTAAAACCCTCACACCTCACCCTCTCCTTTTTCAGCAAATTTTTCGCTTATCAATCTCTTTATAATATTGTTTATAAATAACACGGAAATAGGTAACCGATTTCTACAGTTTTACTAGGTTTGCAACAATGGAATGAATGAATGGAGGGCAATTAGATGTGGCCTTTGTCAATTTCTCTTTTATTTTAACTGCCTGATGGGAAGATGAAGACATCACTCTGAGCAAATACCAAACAACTAAATGGAGTAAAATATTTTTGTGAAAGGTGTATAACGGAAATAAAATCGTTCACTGTTTATGAAACAGAGATATACTGAGGGAGCAGCGAAAGGAGAGAATATAAATGATAAGCAGAAAGAATCAGGAAAGGAGACGAAGAAAAGTGAAGCAGCAGATACAAACATGTGACACGTCGGAATACCGACACACAAAGAGGGCGAAAAATTATTTCTATTATAATAATGGTCACCGTAAATTTGGCGTCAGCTGCAAATTTTATTATCCCACCATTTGCAAGTACTATGCAAAACAAGGGATCTGCAGATATGGTAAGAAATGTTACTATCATCACCTCCCAACAAACTCAAGGGACAGTAGGAAAAACGGCAAGAGACCTATGGATACAAACCAAAGAGCAAACACAATACGGCTACTGAGCTTCATTCAGCACATACAGGCGACACGGCTGAGAACATCTGAGCCGATCCATTACGAAGCAAGAAACTACCAAAACAGATAACCGGAAACGGGGCGTTCTTGAAGGATCATACGAATACAAAACACGCGACAATGAAGAGGTTGAATTTGGAATACTCCAAGGACAACGCAAAACCGGAAACAGTCCTGGCAAATATTTAAGGGCTAAGGGTATGAACACAAAGAAAGCAGGCTACCCGCTTGCCGGTTTCCAGCGCTGGCAGTCAGCGCTGGTAGGCGGACACAGAAGACGCAGGTTTATCTGCAAGTTGTGGTCTAGCTGTCATAATTTTCCAGTTTCTCCGCCTCAACACGTCTACACGCGCGGGCAAGCGAGAAAAGAATGTTTTGTTCATTCCGGTAAACTTGTCAGCGCGGGCAACCAGCGCCGACAAGTTTGAACATGCTTCTACTGTGTGCGGCTGCGCTCGATAGCATGGTCACATTCATGACGTTTGTCAACGCCGGTCGGCGCTGGTAACCCGCAAGCGGGTAGCCTGCTTTCTTTGTGTTCTTACCCTAAGACCGAACCACGCAATAAACAAAGCTTCATACCTGCAAGAATTTATGGAAGAAACAAGGACTGACATCGCATGTCTCACAGAAACATCTTAAAGAATGCTAAGGAGATTGCGAGAACTGCGAATACTGCATATACAGGGTGGCCCAAAAGGTACTACCAAGTTTAAGCCTTTATTTCACCAAAACTATTGAGAGTACAAAGATAGTTCAAACGCCATTCAGCTCAGCATCTCAAGCCATTTATATGACAATGTGTTCGTTGTGCTGTCCCTCCACTTCGACGATTTTTCGCAACCTCATCCGAAAATTCGATATCACGCTGTGGAGAACCTTTGTCGGAATGTCGACGATTTGACGTTCAATCGATGATTTCAGCTCCTCCAAAGTCTTTGGGTTGCTCTGGTAAGCTCTTATCTTTGAGGTATTCCCACTAAAAGAAGTCACATGGGTTGAGATCAGGCGAATAGGCAGGCCAATCAGTGCCGCTTCCATAGTGCTTCCGATAGTTCAAACCAATGACATTCTCTCCAAACTGATGTTAGACAAATGGCATGAGTAGTATAGTGTCAGCAAATTTTCATCGCATTCTACTCATTCGTTTCGGAGAAAATGTAAGTTAATGTTGATAGGTACCTTTTGGGCTACCTTGTATAAAAAAGAAATAAAAATCGATGGTTACAACATACTACGAGCTGACAGAACAGAAAGAAAGGGTGGCTGTGCTATATACATACATAAATACGTAAGAGCCATATGACAGAGACAATAATAAGTAAATCAAACGGCTGTGTGGAGCTCTTAGCAGTAAAAATTGAAAAACTTAACGTAATACTAATAGTCATCTGTAGACCTCCGAACACTCCAACTGCAAAGTTCTCTGAAGCCATTGCCGACATCAGTACCCTAATAGAGTCCTTAAACACCCCATCCCCGAATATAATGCTCTGCGGTGATTTTAATTTCCCATTTCTAAAATACAAAAGAATCGGAAAATGTGTATATATACACCAGGACAAGGGGGGTACAAGAAAAGAGCAGGAACAAACAAAAAAGTTGATAGCTCTTGCAAATGAATTTGTTAACGCAGGAGATAACGGATAAAACCAGATAAAATAACCGCTTGGATCTGGTATCACGAATAACACCAACTTAATCAATGATATAAAGATAACAAACACCAACAAATATCTCAGACCATAACATTATCGAGGTACCCACTAATGTGGCGAGAGCGCTAAAAGAAAATACTTACACTGAAGAAAGAAGCAAATCTGAGATTTTTAATCTAAACTCAAACACAATAAATTAGGAAAAAATTAGATCCCATAGAGCACAAATGGAGTGGAGAACAGACTTCAAAGATAAAACAACCGAAAAGGTGATAATAACCTTGGGGGACGGGGGGAAAGAAGCTGAAAATCTTGGAAAAATATGCTCCGTAAGTGTACAGCCAAAGGGAAAGAGGAACTATTTGGCGAGGCAAAAGCGAACACTGTTCCACAAGAGAATGAGAGTAGCCACGAGGTTATTTAATTGCGCAGACAACACCAAAAACGTAATACAAGTAAAATTGGAGAGTATAGACAGGGAAATACAAACCCTAATTAAGGGCCATTCAGAGAGAGAAGAGTTAGATACGGTAAAAACAATAAAAATAACCCAAAATACTTCTATAGCTTCGCGAAAAGAAAAACAAAAACACCGACCACTATCGCGACCTTAAGGAAAGAAAATGAGCTAACCGATAATCTAGGAGAAATATCTGAAATATTGAGAGCTCAATATGAATTAGCTTTCAGTACCTCAAATAGACAGAGCAGTACCTGACAGAAGTATAAGACAAGCTATAAGACAAATGAAATCACATTCAGGCTTCAGCTGCAGGTCCAGACAAATGGAATGCCATGTTGATTAAAATCTAAGAATGAAAAAGCTACACCCCTTTATTGAATATGGAGAAAGATCCCTGAACACGGGAAAATAACGATCACACTGAAAAGAGTGAACCTTGTTTTTATATATAAAGGGGCAGGGGAGGGGATAGGTCTCAAGCAAAGAACTATAGAGCGGTGTCACTGACATCACATCTCGCCAAAATATTTGGGAGAATAGTCAGGAAGAATATATATACCTTTCAACCTTTCAAATGTTCCGCGCGAGGATTCCTCATTTCACGAGGGTCAAGCTTGTTGCCCCTCCTCTCGAGTTGGCCTGGTGAAGTAGTGAGTTGGTTTCTTGTACTCTCCACCTCACATAGCCAGGTACGCCCGGCTCATCGGGGATCGTTCTGAGCCATGCGTCTAATCTTCTTTTGAAGATGTCCACTGCAACACGACTCGTGTTCCTTAGGTCTTTGGGCAGCTGATTAAACAGTTTTGGTCCTCTCACAACAAAACTATTTTCTTTCAGGGTAAAGGATGTTCCCTGTCTAGCCTTTAATTTGGGCACACGACACACTCTTCCTTTTCTAGTTTCCACTGTTTGGGGAGTTACAGGGTTCAGAGTAAGATTAGGGACTAGTTTCTCCATTATTTTCCAAGTGTAAATAATTAGAGTTGCACCGATACCAATATTTTGGCCGATACCGATACTACAAAAAAGTGCCGATACCGATACTTTTTAATTAATTAATAGTTTTAAAATTGATTATTAATAAAAGTTCAAGTAAATGATATAATATCTCAATTAACTTAAAATGCCTTTCCCAATCCCAACTTTAGTTCCATTTAACTTCATAATAATATAATATATTATAATATATAGCTAGAGCCTGTAATTTAATTATGTTGAAAATTGAATGTACTAAAAAAGTAAAAAACATTGCAAACAAACAACTTATAAAATTATGTCTACAATAAAATGTATAAATTTTTAATATACAGCTCTTCAAATACAATAATTATACTGGTAGTTTAATGAGGTTTGTTAAGCATTATAAAGTTTTTTTTCATTTCAATAAATAAAGTAGTGTAATTAAAGTAATAGCTTGTATTTTCAAAGTTTTTATTAATAAAAATTACAAAATTCAAATAAATGTAGTACATTAATAAAGTCCTATAAAATATTATTAAAAAAAACAAAAAAACTTGTCGATGATTATTATTAATTATTAAAAATAATTAAAGTGTTCCAACATATTCTTAATAATTATATTGAATGAGAATTATTAATCTTATAAATTAATAAATAAAGGCCTATTTATTTGTTTGAAACAGAAATTTAATAGTTCTTAATTTTACTCTGAAATAGATATTGAAGAAATTAGAACCTAATGTATTAAATAAAAACCATTAATTCCTATAACTAATAACTATATAGGGTATAGCTATGCCTTTTACATATGGATTTCATTCCTTAAAAGGTAGGCTAGAAGATGTTTGCATATTATTTAAGGGCTTTCATTCCAAGACAGCTCAAAATAATATTGAATTCATTAAACTAAGAGTTAATTAAATAAATTAATAAAGAAATTTATTCATTTTAATTATAGAATAGTTTTCATTATAATAATATAGCGGAGCAATGACTACATGCTATTAGTCTAGCTTAGCCATTACTTTTACAATTAAGATATATATATTTGAAATCAATTAATAAAAAGACAATATATATCTTATTGCTGTAAACTATTAGTATCGGTATCGGTTTTCAGAACAGTATCGGCCGATACCGATACATCGGTGCAACTCTATTTAAAATAATGGTGTATCTCTCTCTCCTACTTTCCCAGTTGTTTAGTTCTTTGCATCCACTGATCTTGGCTGTGAAGCTTCTCTGAATCCCTTCTACTTGTCTGATGTGTTCTTTTTTATATGGGGATGTTAGGACCGAGCAGTATTCCAATTTGGGTATGATCAGTGTTTTCAGTAGAGGAATCATTATATTCCTATCCCTTCTTTTAAAGGTTCTCAGTATCTGCCCAGTTACTCTCTTTGCTCTGTTTACTGCTATCTGCTAAAGCATTCGATAAGTGTAATCACGACATAATAGCACATAAAATGAAACGCATGGGAATAACAGGTGAAGTGGGCAAATGGATCTACAACTTCCTCAGTTTCCTCAGGGAACGGCAGCAAGCCGTTAAAATCCAAAGTATATCATCAGAATCGGAAATACGTAACTCAATTCAACAAGGAACAATATTAGCTCCACTCCTACTCATTATATGCTGACAGACAGAGACAATGAAGTAGACGACAACAATATAGTAACATCCTTTGCTGACGATACAAAGATCAGCAGAAAATTTGGCAATGCAGAAGAGATGAAAGCCCTACAGAGGAACACAAACAGAATATACAAATGGGCAGAAGACCATAACATGAAATTTAACACCGATAAATTTCAGCTCTTGAGGTATGGAAGAAACGAGGAGCTGAAACAGACAGCATACTATGCCCCAGATAGACAGGAAATTCAGAGAAGCACGAAAGCAAAAGATTTACTAGTAATAATGACCGATGGTGAAAATTTTTAAACAGAATCAGATAGCGGTAAACAAAGCAAAAAGAATTACGGGACAGCTACTGAGAACCTTCAAATGAAGGGACGAGAAGGTAATGATTCTTTGCTGAAAACATTGATCACATCAAAACTTGAATGCTGTTAAATCTTGATGTCCCCACACACAAAAAAAAGCCCAGAGGACTTTCACAGCCAAGATTGATGGCTGAAAAGAACTCAACTACATAAATTAAATCTATATTCGCTAGAAAGAGAGAGAGAGATGCCATAATTTACATATGGAAAATGATCGAAAAACTAGTACCTAACCTCAAACTAATCCCAATTAACATGTCAACAACACTGGAAAATAAGAAAGGTAGAATGTGTAGTGTTCCCAAACTAAAGGTCCGACAAGGGACACCCTCAACATTGAAGGAAAATAGTTTGGTTGTCATGGGGCCAAGACTTTTTAATCAGCTTCAAAAGGACCTAAGGAACGTCACAGGGGTTCAAAGTCGAAATCTTCAAAAGAAGACTAGATGCCAGGCTCAGGACAGTATCGGATGAGCCGGGTGTGTCTGGCTATGTGCGATGGAGATCGCAAGAAAGCAGCTCACAGGCCTCGGCCTCGAGGCCAAGGACATACATTTTTCAAAGGCCTCGAGGCCGAGGCCTTTTTAGGCCCAAAGGCCTCACGAAAGTCACGAGGCGTTTCGACTTTCCAGCTGGCCTCGAGACCAAGGCCACTTTTGAGGTCCGAGGCCAGGCCTCAGTCCCATGTCTGGCTAGAAGAGATTCAGAGAAGCTTCACAGCCAAGATCAGTGGATGCAAAGAACTATGATAAATGGAGAGAGAGAGAGAGAGAGAATTATTTACACTTGGAAAGTAATGGAGAAACTAGCCTCTATCTTACTCTGAACCCTATAACCCCCCCAAACAACAGTGGAAAGTAGAAAAGGAAGACTGTATCGTTCCCAAATTAAAGGCTAGACAGGGAGCATCCTGAACTCTAAAGGAAAATAGTTTTGTTGCGAGAGGACCAAGACTGTTTAGTCAGCTGCCCGAGGAACTAAGGAACACGAGTGGTGTTGCAGTGGACATCTTCAAAAAAAGATTAGGCGCCTGGCTCAGAACAATCCCGATAATTTTCACTCCGAAGCATGAACTGGGAAGGTGTTGCATCTAGCGTGGAAGCAATAGACTGGAAAACCATCTTTAATGCCAAGACAACGGAAGAGATGCTAATTACCCTAGAGGAGAAGACGCTGGAAAGTGTAGAAGGACACGTCCCAAAAATGCGACAAAGCGGAAAGAGAAGCAGGTTCGAGAGAGAAAAGAGGTCAAAGTTCCGCAAGAAAAAAGAGTGACTGTAAAATTAAGAAACTGCAAAGACATCATCAGAAAAATATTAAACGATGAACTGCAGAGTATAGATTGCGTTGTACAGGATCTAATTGAGAAACATACAGAGAAAGACGATGACGACGCTATAGAAACGATAAAGGTTAACTCAAAGCACTTCTATAATTTTGCAAAAAGGAAGTCGAAAAGTCAAGCGACTATCGGACTTTTGAAAAATGAAAACAATGCGTTATCCGATGATCTAAAAGAAGTAGTATCTGAAATATTAAGAGCTCAATACGAATCATCTTTCAGTATCCCAAAAACTGACAAACTAATATGCGACAGAAACGCGTTCTTTGAAGAAGAATTAGAAGGAAGTATAATGGATTTCGACTTTACAGCAAATGATATTACACAAGCTTTTGGGAAACTAAAAGCACACTCGGCGGCAGGACCAGACAAATGGAATGCTGCACTGATCAAAAACTGCAAGAATGAAACCGCAAAACCTCTATATTGGATATGGTGTGAAAACCTTTTCCACAAATTTAAATGGGTACGAAAATTTTACTCCATATATTTTTATGTATGTATATGTATTTATTTTTTCCCTACAAGAAAATCTCTTCTTTAGTATCGTAGAAGTTTTACACACCTTTGGGAGAAGCCAAAAAGTACAACGATTCGTTCGTCGTTTGATTTGTTTGCGACTCCAGAGAGTCAGTCGCTGTCTACATTTGAAATTGATAACTTCTTAAGATTTGTTGTAGTCGTTGGCTTCTTTGATTTGGTTATTGGTTTGAATTTTTCGTATTTCATTGTTATTTGCTTTATTATTTTAAAAATTTATTTAAATTGAATATAACTTTCAGATTTTGTTGATATTCGTCAATCTTTAATGTCTATTTCAGCTGATATTTTGTAGTTTAAATTAATGTAGAAAAGCAAGTCTTCAATGGTTTAATTTGTTGCACTTGAATTTTGCCTTTGGATTTGTGCTCGCCCTATTTAATACTGTTGTAGGGCGGGATTAATTTATATTAGTATATATTATTTATATACCTTTTCATATTGTTTTTGTTGTATTGGTGGTGGTTATATTTTTTAATATTATAGATGATCAAAGGTTAAATCTAATAACCTTCGACTTAATTTACGCTTACAGTTCATGTAATTTGTTTCTGCGGTAGTCAATTCGTATGAATCGCTGCGTCACTGATTCAATAGGTTTATTACCATACATCCCCTCCTATCATTAACCTCCCTCTTAGTTAGATAATTTATAGGTACTATTTCGGGTTAATTACAGAGACGAATCAGCCAGTATCGATATTAGTTTTTCTATGAATAATAAGGGGGAAAATAACCGAAATATGGAGACGATCACTTGACACGGGAGAAATACCGAGCATCCTGAAGAGAGCGACCATAGTTCCAATATATAAAAGAGGAGATCGATCTGAGGCCAAAAACTATATGTCAGTATCGCTTATATCTCATTTTACAAAAATACTTGAACGAATAGTCATAGAAAAAAATCTATGACTTTTTGGAAACTCGGAAAAAATTAAATGATAACCAACATGGATTCCGGTCAGGAAGATCATGCCTATCGCAACTAATGAAACACTATAACAACATTATTGATGCACTTGAAAGTAATAAAAACTATGATGCAATATGCACAGACTTTGCCAAGGCGTTTGACAAGTGTGACCATGGAGTCATAGCACATGCATTGAAATATACGGGAGTAACAGGAAAAGAAGGAAAATGGATATATAATTTCCTCATTGAGCGGCAGCAAGCCGTCATAGTTAAAGGAATATCTTCATAAGAGTCAGAGGTTCGTAATTCAGTACCACCACAAGGGACAGTATTTGCTCCATTATTCTTCATAATCCTGTTAACTGATATAGATGAAGTAGTTAAAAATGACAGCACAGTTACATCATTTGCCGATGACACCAAAATTAGTAGAAAAATAAGAAACCAGAGAATATAGGATCTTTACAAACAGACATGAACAGAATCTACAATTGGTCGGAAGGCAATAATATGAAATTTAACACAGAAATTTTTCAACTGATAAGATGCGGAAGGAGGGAGGACTTAAATCCATGGAATACTATGCCTAAAATGGACAGGAAATTCACACATTCTGAAGCAAAAGATGTGTGTGTTAATGACTAATGATGCGAAATTTGAAACACAAAATAAGATAGTAGTAAACAGAGCAAAGAGAATAACTGGGCAGATACTGAGAACCTTTAAACGAAGGGATAGGAATATAATGATTCCTCTACTGCAAACACTAATCATACCCAAGTTGGAATACTGCTACATCTTAACATCCCCATATAAAAAAGAAGACATTGGTCAACTAGAAGGGATTCAGAGAAGCTTCACAGCCAAGATCAGTAGATGCAAAGAACTAAATTACTGAGAAAGGTTACGTGAATTAAACCTATATTCATTGGAAAGAAGAAGAGAGAGTGGTACACCATTATTTACACCTTTATTAATAAAAAAAAAATAATGGAGGAACTATGATAATTCTTAATGTTACATTGAACTCTATAATTCCCCAAACAACAGTGGAAAGTAGAAAAGGAAGAATGTGTCGTGTTCTTAAATTAAAGGCTAGACATAGAGAACATCCTGAACCCTGAAGAAAAGTAGTTTTATGAGAGGACCAAGACTGTCTCACCAGCTGCCCAAGGAACTAAGGAACACGAGTGGTGTTGCGGTGATATCATCAAAAGAAGAGTAGATGCCTGGCTCAGAACAATTCCAGATGAGCCGGGCGTACTTGGCTATGTGAGGTGGGGAGAGCAAAAGAAACCAACTCTCTACTTCACCAGGCCAATTCAAGAGGCGGGACAATAAACTTGAATTTCGTGAAATGAGGAATTATCGCACGGAACATTTGAAATGTATATACACTACTGGTCAAAAGTTTAAAGTACGCCTACTAATTTCCGATGTTTTGCTGCTTAGTTCATGACGTAAACTTCAAATGTAAACTTAACAGGTACTAGAGATGAATTTGCTTACCTGGCTTTCATATTGTATGCTTCAGTGCATCTGCCCCATGCAGTGTGTTGTAACACAGAAGCTTCTTCAAAATAGCCTTCAAAATGTGTTAATTTACGTCTAACATGCAACCTAAAATTAATGCCATTAGCTCTGCACAAAGGTCCAAAAACAATTTAAAAGTCTTTACTGGGGTAGTGTGTTTCTTCAGGAGTATGTCAATACATGTGTTCAGTTATTAACATGCGCTGCAGGTCTTTACATATAAAATCCTTGTAGAGGAGTTAAGTGTGTAGTTTAAGGTATATTTCTGTGTTTCAAAAAGCAAAAATGGGTGCCAAAGCTCAGTTAACAACAGAAAAAAGACAGTCGATTGTAACTTTGAGAAATGAGGGCCAATCACTGAGACAAATTGCAAAAAAAATTAAGTTTCTGTGAATGCGGTTGCTTGTGCCATTAAACGGTACGAAGAAACTGGTCAAAATAAGGACAGAAAAAGGTCAGGGCGACCAAGAACTACAACAGACTCAGAGGACAAGTACGTGTATATCCGAGTCACCAGCCTGCGCAACAGACGCCTCACAGCACCTGAAATCAAAGTCCAGCTGAACAACACCAGAAGTACAACAGTTTCAACATCAACTGTTCAGAGAAGACTAAGAGAGGCAGGATTAAAAGGACGAACTGCAGCAAAGAAACCAATGCTGAGACTCCAGAACAAAAAGAAAAGGCTAGCCTGGGCTAAAAAACATCAAAAATGGACTGTTGAGCAGTGGAAATTTGTCCTTTGGACTGATGAATCAAAGTTCGAAGTTTTTGGATCCAAACGCAGAATATATGTGCGGCGCAGAGCGGGTGAAAGAATGACACAGCAGTGTGTTGACAGTGAAGCACGGTGGAGAAAGTGTGATGGTCTGGGGATGTTTTGCAGGGGAGCAAGTTGGAGATCTCCACAAAGTCACTGGAATACTGAACCAACGTGGCTATCACAGCATTCTACGGCGCCATGCCATCCTATCTGGACTGCAACTAGTTGGGCAACAGTTCATGATGCAGCAAGACAACGATCCTAAACACACTTCCAAGCTGTGTCAAAATTACCTGAAGCAGAAAGAACGGCAACGTGTCAGCTCACAGTTATGGAATGGCCAGCACAGTCCCCGGATCTGAACCCCATCGAGCTAGTGTGGAATGAACTGGATCGACGAGTGAAAGCCAAGCAGCCATCCAGTGCTCAGAAGCTCTGGGAACTCTTATAAGAGTGCTGGCAGCAGCTTTCACCAGACTATCTTCTTTCTCTTGTTGAGCGCATGCCTCGAATTTGTTCTGCTGTAATTGCTGCTAGAGGAGGCTGTTTTGATGAATCTAAAATTTAGACTTTGCTTTTGGTAAATTGTCCTGATTTGTTGTTATTTAAGTTCCCATGTTTGTACTTATGGATTTGTGTCATGATAACTTAGTTAATAAATAAAAAACTTCAAACAAAATTTGAAATTTATGAATATTTCAGGGTGTACTTAAAATTTTGACTGTTAGTGTGTGTGTGTGTGTGTATATATATATATATATATATATATATATATATATATATAACGTAAAGAACGACGCTTGTATAGGAGAATATTCCGCGCAAGATGAGGAGGGAGAACGAACAAATGAAAAAATGAGGTAACCACCCGGGAATCGAACCCGGGATCTTCCGATTGCCGGTCAGATATGATAGCCATTACACAATCGGAAGATCCCGGGTTCGATTCCCGGGTGGTTACCTCATTTTTTCATTTGTTCGTTCTCCCTCCTCATCTTGCGCGGAATATTCTCCTATACAAGCGTCTTTCTTTACGTTAATTATACTGCGTGTTTGCAGTTGAAATATAAATATATATATATATATTATATATATATATATATATGTTACGGCCTTTTTGCGAAATCGGTCCATTTTCAAAAAGGCCAATATGATGGCCTTTTTGCAAATGGGCATTACAGTGCGGCAACTTTGCAAACAAGCCGGCATATTGGCCATTTTGCAAAATGGCTGGTTATCCAGCCAGCCATTTTGCGAAAAGGCAGAACTTCAGTTAAGAGATTCAATCCAGTTCGATTGAAATTATTGAAATTTAAATTATTGAATGCCCTGTTAAGTTAATTGTCCGCCCTTGACGATTGGTTAATCTAACCAATCGTCAAGGGCAGACAGTTGACCTAACTGGTCATTCAGTTAACCTAACCGGGCATTCAGTTGACCACCGGGCATTGACCTAACCGGGCATTCACTGTCCAGTTCAATGTGAAGTTCTTCTGTTTAGCAAAATGGCCGACAGCATTACCAGTCATTTTGAAAAATGGCCAATGTGTCGGCCTGTTTGCAAAGTGGCCTGGCATCCATTATGCAAAAAGGCCGATTTCGCAAAAAGGCTGTTTTATATATATATATATAGTGGCAGAGACATTTTCAAATACTTTAGCGATGTTCCATCAACGCAAACACGACCAAGATGACGTCACATCGCGAGGATTCAGTCAAGGCATGTCCTTATGCCTCGCCTCTCACCTCAACCTCGTTACAAAAACTACCTCAAGCATTCCACGCCACCATCGAACGAACCTACCTACACCCCCCCCCCCCTCTCTCTCTCTGTCTCTCTGCAGACCGAGACAGGAGGAAGGTAAGGTGCTTACGCGGTCGGGGAACGGCGCACATAAGGAAGGAATTAGATAAGGTGCGCGTGGCTAGTCGGAGGACTGCGATCGTTGTCCATGCTGGTGGCAACGACTTGTTCCTCAAAGGCGGTAGGGTAGGTTCAACGGAAGGGATCATCACCGAGATCATGTCTCTTGTGGATGATCTAAAACTTAAGACAGACGGGAATATTAATGGGTATTTTACCGCGAATGAATGCTAGTGACCACGCCCTCAGTAAGGTCATTGGCATCAACGAGAGGGTGCAAGACTTGTGCGTCCCGCTGGGCGTGAGGTTTATTGATCCCTTCGACGCATTTTCGGTAGGTGGGACCTTTACCAGAGGGATGGTGTCCACCTCAATAACAAGGGTAAAGGTGTGCTAGGCGCGCTGCTCGACCGGCACCTATACAGAATGGTGAGGTCGATTCCGGGGAGAGATGATGGGCCCCCACCGGGGAGGGATGATGATGAGTGGCGGACGTACCTTCAACTGAAGGGTGCGTCCAGGTACAGGTGGGTGACCCTCCTTCCACGATGGAGGGGGCTCAGGCTCCTGCGAAAGTTGCCCCCTTCTTAGTGAGGGGCTCTTCAACTCCCGACAGCCCTGGCTGTTCGGGAAACGGGTCGTGCGAGGGGGCGGTCAGAATAGGGGAGGCTCCCTCCGTGCAATGCTTTTTAATGCTAGGTCAATTAGGAACAAGTTTTGCGAGCTACGGGCGCTCTTAGCATCAGAATACCAGGATATCGTTGCTATCACCGAGTCCTGGATTCATACTGATCGTAGGGACTACGTTGGGGAGTTCAAATTCCCGGGTATAGAATGTTTCGCAAAGACCGCACCCGTGGGGAGGGGGGTGGGGTACTAATATACGTCAGAATACGTTGAGTCCGGTTGACTGCCAGTTCCGGTCGGAACGGGAGCTGCTTGGTGTCGATCTGAACGTGGGAGGGACGAGCTATAGGCTAATCTTGGTGTACAGACCTCCGCATCTCCTCCTCGAGGAGGATACAGCACTGTACACCGAACTCAGTAGCCTGCTAGGGGATAGGGTGTGTGTAGTTTTAGGAGACTTCAACTGTCGCGGCATAAAGTGGGAAAACAGGACTGATGAAGGGAGGAGTCTAGTTGACTTTGCTGACGAGAACTTCCTCACTCAGTGGGTCAACGAGCCTACACGAGGCGAAAGCGTTCTAGACTTAGTATTCACGACCGAAGACAACTTCGTCACTGGCCTCACCGTTGACGAATCGTTGGGCGGGAGTGATCACGGTCTGATTAGGTTCCGTGTGTGCGTCCCTCGGGTGAAGCGTAGTAACTCGAGAGGCAGTAAGCTCGATCTCCGGCGGGCGAACTTTGTTAGCCTCAGGGATAGCGTAGGAGAGATGGGGTTAGAGGTCGGCGGCGATGTTGAGGGAGTGTGGAGTGCATTCCGGGACAAGTTTATGGTGGTGCAGTCTGCTGCCATACCCTCAAAACCGGTCACCCCTGCTTCAACGCAGCCTAAGTGGTTCAATCGTGACATCGCTTCGGCTATCCGAAATAGGAAAGTAGCGTATAAGAGGGCGAAGGCCAATCGTTCCCATGAGAACACTGAAGCGTATGTCCGCCTGTGTAGGGAAGTGAAGGCGAATGTTAGACTAGCGAAACGTAACGAAGAACTACGGGTGGCAAGCCTATGTAAGGGGAACCCTAAGGAGTTCTTCAGTTATGTTAATAGTAGAAAGCCCATTAGAAGCATCGCCAATGTGCTTAATGAGTACTTTGCGGGAGTGTTCACCAGGGAGGACACCCGCATCATCCCCGAGCCAGGCGTGAGGCACGAAGGTGCTGGCCTGGATAGTGTTCGATGTACCGCGACAGTTGTTGCCGATAGAATAGACAAACTGAGCGCGTTTAAGGCTCCTGGGCCAGACCAGTTTCTCCCCAGAGTGTTGCGGGAGGTGCGCGACCAGGTGGCTCCCCACCTGGCTACAGTCTTCAACAAATCGTTGGAGACGGGCCAGGTGCCTGGTGACTGGAGGGAAGCCAACGTGACCCCTATCTTTAAGAAAGGGGATCACGAAAGTCCAGGGAGCTATCGTCCCATTAGTCTCACTTCAGTTGTACAGTAGGTATATTATTAGAGGGGATAATAGCGGATATGATCGTTGACCATTTGGATTCCTACAAGCTGCTTGTGAACTCCCAACATGGGTTTAGACGGCATAGGTCGTGTCTCACCAACTTGCTCGAGTTTTTCCACGTCATATTGGGTGAGTATGATAAGAGTAGGGCGATTGATATACTTTATCTCGACTTTCAGAAAGCCTTTGATAAGGTACTTCACCGCCGGCTAATGGCGAAAGTGCGCGCGCTGGGTATCGGTGGGGAAATAGGTAGGTGGATTGAAAATTGGCTGAGGAATAGGCGGCAGAGGGTTGTAATTAAAGGGGCTAGTTCGGGTTGGGCCTCGGTCACTAGTGGGGTTCCTCAGGGTTCCGTTTTGGGGCCACTGTTGTTTATCATCTACATAAATGATATCGACGGTGGCATCGTCAGTCGGATCGCCAAATTCGCTGATGACACCAAGCTTGGGGCCAATGTTGGGACGCCCGAAGCGATCGAGGAACTGCGTGCGGACCTAGGTAGGATAGGAGAGTGGTCCGAAAAATGGCAAATGCCGTTTAACTTGGGTAAATGCAAAGTGATGCACATTGACTACGCCAATCCCAAGTCGGACTACTCGATGTTGGGGAGTCATATCGAGGTGACTGATTTAGAAAAGGACTTGGGTGTGCTAATTAGCAGCGACCTTAAGTTTACGAAACAGTGCGTAGAGGTGGAAAAGAAAGCCCAGAAACTATTGGGTTATATCAGGAGGCAATTTCAGTTTCGGAACAAGGAGATTGTGCTCTCTCTGTACAATTCCCTGGTTCGGCCGCACCTGGAGTATGCTGTGCAGTTCTGGTCGCCCTCCCTCAGGGAAGATATTGAGAGGCTGGAGCGAGTGCAGGCGAGGGCCACAAAGTTAATCCCTTCCGTTAGGCGTTTGGGCTACAATCGACGGTTACGCGCCCTGAACTTGTTTTCTCTTGAAACTCGGAGGCTGCGCGGTCAACTGATCGAGGTTTTCAAGCTCTTACGCGGGTTCAACGATGTTGATTTTAGAAGTATGTTTAGTTTAAATGATAACCCAACTCGCAACAATGGTTGGAAGTTGGATTTGAAACGGTTTAGGACTAATGTGTGTGGGAATTACTTTACGTATAAGATCTGTGACACATGGAACAGGTTACCTTCAGAAGTTGTGAACAGTTCCTCTGTGGATCAGTTCAACAAAAGGTTAGACCAAATCTTGCACACTATTGAGTGTGTAGAAAATTTTCCCTGGCACTCGTTGCCATTGGTACCTCCTCGGTATGGGTCGCAAGGCATTTTGATGTACTTCTTTTCCTTGTAACTCTCTCTCTCTCTCTCTCTCTCTCTCTCTCTCTCTCTCTCTCTCTCTCTCTCTCTCTCTCTCTCTCTCCGAAGAACAGTGACACGAAAGCCATCACCAGGTGAATACCATTTGTGCAGGCCCCATTTTGGCCTGGTGTCATTCACCTAACTTTATATAAGACTAATCATTACCTCGCGCTTTATTAATATTAGTCATTATTCAAGTGCACATTTAATTTCAATTGTAAACTACGAACTTATATTTTGTCTCATTCATAAATCATTTATTTTATTTAATAAAGGAAGAAAACTTATTCTATCAATCAACCTAATTAATAACATTATTTGATCTGAAAAGAACATGGTGACCCGAGCCTTATCGTTAACAATCATTATCATCATTATTATTATAGTGCCAACATTACGCTATAAATTGGTAACTATATATATATATATATATATATATATATATATATATATATATATATATATATGCGCGCCTCGGTGGTGTAGTGGTGTAGTCGCTGACTACAAAGTCATCAGCCCCGGGATCGAGACCTGGTGACGGCAGGCTGCGAGCAGCAAAACCCAGACGTTCATCCTTACACACAATAAAGAAATTGGTTGTTGTTGTTGGTTAGTCTATCAGCCCACCCTGATCGAGCAAGCCGGCGGCACGCAGGTAACCGATCGCCCTCTCCTGAGTGGACCAGAGGTTCGGCGCACTTGTGATGTGTTGAGTTAGAGCGGTACAGTCTGTCATAATGTGTTCAATTGTTTGTCATGTGTCCTGGCACAGGTGGCAGGTGTCGTCTGTGGAGTTGTCTAGTCTTGTGTTTATATGTCTAAGTTGGGGTGATGTCCACATCGGAAAGAAATTGGTTGGTGATAGATGGGTACCCTAAAGATTTAGTGCTGGGGTGCTGGTGGGGCGTGATTCGGATTCTACGTTAAACTGTAGGTCTAAGGTGGAGTGACAAGCTTGTCGTTTGTCAGAATGAACAATTCTGGCGGAAGCAAAACCAAGGTTTTATATATATATATATATATATATATATATTTATATATATATGTGTGTGTGTGCGTGCGTGCGTGCGTGCGTGCGTGCGGTAAAATAATGGAAGCGGTGTTTTATGTAATGTTATTTTCGTATGTGAGGACATGAATGAGAAAAGCGTCGATTTGTAAATAGAGTTCGTGATGACATTTTTGGCACGTTGCTGAAACGAACCGAATTTATGAGCTTCTCTCCTGCTGACATTCACGCAGATTTCGCCCAACAAATTGTGTGTGTTTCACATCCGTTTCCCTTGTTTTTAACGACCTTTTATCACGGAATTTTGGACATCATAGTTTAATAGGCTATTAATTAAGAAACGTCGATATGTATAGTAGGAATAAAGCGTCGCGGGTCTTCCTCGCATATTTCGTTGAAGTGGTCTTGGTCGAGCAATTTCGAATTTCGTTTATTTATTCGCTTGTCCGTTGAAGTTTGTTATGCGACGTTAAGATGGTGATCAACCACAACGACGACTCGCTCTTTATTATTATTATTATTACTAATAATAATGATGATGTTATGATGTTCACGTATTTCTTTTCGTTTTGTTACAGGGAGCAACCCATTTTCACGTGCAAAGCGCACGTCTTTCACATCGACCCGAAAACGAAGAGGTCATGGATTCCTGCGTCATCCTCCGCGGTTTCCGTTTCCTTCTTCTACGACTCCACCAGGCAGCTCTACAGGATCATCTCCGTCGAAGGAACAAAGGTAAACACCACCCTTCTCCCCCAGTGTCAACTGCGCATTGGAACCGGGTCTTACACTGGCGTTGCGGTAATCTATAAATTTTATTTTATGCTGATTTAAATGAAGATATGAAATATTTATAATCTGGTTTCGGGTCCATCGATTTGACCATGTTCTCTCCATCCATCTGGAAATCGATCAGGGACCCTTTGCAATGGAACAGTTCATTCGCTTACAATGGGCTTCACGAATCCTTGATTCAATACCGAGTAAAGATTTAACACTAGGAGTTCGTATACAGGGTGTCCCATAAGTCCGGTCCCATAAGAAAATTTATTTTAAGTTAAATTTACGAAAGTAAAACAGTAGAACTAAAACAAATGTTCAAACTGATGACTTGTTTTGGGGCGGAGGCCTTTTCCTAAGGAGTGTAACTCGCTTCTAATTAGCCATTGCGTGTTCTACCTGCAACAAAAAAAGTCCCAAAACAAGACCAGTTTGAACACTTGTTTCAGTTCTAATGTATTACTTTTGTAAATTTAATTTAAAATAAGTTTTCCTATGAGACCGGACTTATAGGACACCCTGTATATATAGCTCAGTGGTTACGGTGGTGGATTCTGATCGGTGAGGCCTGCTGGCTGCCCCCTGTGTTAGATTGAGTTGGCCACTTACCCTGTCATTTCTCGAGCTGAAGGTGACCCTTGGGGCACACTCACCGTCACATTGTGAGTAAATGAGTTTCCAAAAGTCCCGATCTATTTTGCTGAAATAATAGTATTTTAAGATAATGTACGCTCGAGCGCCAATTATCCGGGCGTCAGTTAACCGCCAGCGCCAGATATCCGCCACTTTTGGCGATGTTTTGTATCTCCACTTACATTATGAGTTTTGTGAAGCGTAAAACATTCTCAGGTGGGTGTTCAAGTGGTGAACAACGTCCTTCTAAAAGGAAACGTGTTGTGCTAACAATTGAACAGAAATTAGAAGTGGTGCGGCGTGTGGAGTGTGGTGAAAGTGTTATGTTGGTAGCAGATGCTTTTGGCATAGGACAGCGTACTGTTTATGACTTGAAAAAGCAGAAATCTCAGCTTATGACTTACTATAGTGAACGTTGTAATGCCCATCCTGGCAAGGATATTCGAAACATTACATGCCTCTTAAGTTGCTTCTTGTTGACAAGGCTACATGGGAGTGGTTTAAGCAGCGACGCAGCTTAAACAAACGTCTTAGTGGGCCTATGATAATGGCCAAGGCTAGGTTTTTCCATAATAATATGGCCATAGAAGAACCTTGTGAGTATATTTCGGGTTGGCTTAAGCGTTTTAAGCAACGCCATAACATCAAAGGTTTGGAGTTTCAGGGTGAGCGTGCTTTGGTAGACAGTGATGCAGTAGCAGCATAGGTTACTGTGAGTTTACTTTACCAGGATATTGCCTATGTTAAACAGTAATACAGTAAATTTCTTTAAAACCATTGAAAGCACACTTTTTTTTTATTTCATTACCTATTTTTGTATGGGGAGAGTCAGTTATCCACCAAAACCGCCGAGGGTCAGGAACATAGGCTGGCGGATACGTGGCGCTCGACTGCAAATTTAAAATCTGTCCACTGCATTGCGGAACACATTCTCAAGCACCTCTGGCTATTTTAGCGACTGCTACAACAATGCGGGTTCGCAGATCCTGCAGGTCTGTAATTCTGTTTTGTAAACCTCAGACTTTATAAAACCCACCCAAAAGAGGGAATGGGACAACTGGCCGCGGCCAACTAGCCGCAGCCCAACTCACCACGGCCAACTCGCCGTAGCCAACTGGCCGCGGTGGCCAGATTTTATAATTTATAATTTTAAATTTTTTATTCTAAATATAATTTTAGAGGCTGTGCACCTGGGTGTTGAATGCCCGGTTAGGTCAACCGTACGCCCTTGACGATTGGTTAGGTTAGGTCGTGATATTTTCGTTAGCTTTAACGAAAATATCACGACTCAACATATTAGGACAACATAACCAATCGTCAAGGACGTACAATTAACCTAATCGGGCATTCAATTAACGTACCCAGGTATTCAATTAATCTAATCGGGCATTCAGTTGACCTAACCGGGCATATACTGTGTGTACACACACACACACACACACATATATATATATATATAGCGTTCAACATCCACCAGCAACGCCGGGTCGCTCCGCTAGTATATATATATATATATATATGTATATATGCGTGTGTATTTCCACAGGAAATGTGGAATGTTTATCAACGCTGCTTGAATGACGAAGACAGGACTAACAATCACGCAGAAGCTGCGCACCGAAGACTGCAAAATGAACTTGGAATGCAACATCCTACGATTTGGAAATTTATTGATGGTTTGAAAAAAGTTCAACGAGGAAGAGATCTATATTACGAGCAGCTGATTGCAGGGCAAAATCCTCCAGTCAAGTTAAAAAAATTCAGAGAAGCAGATGCAAGGATAAAATCAATTGTCAGTAAATTTGACAGTCGAAATTTTGTTGAATACCTTAGGGGAATTGCCCATAACTTTTCATAGATATTTGCATTTTTATCCTTATTTTATTTTTTTTACTCCAATAAAGTACTTTCATAAAGCAATTTTAACACACTTGTTTTATTACACACAATTTTCATAAAAAAAAATAATTTTTCCATATCACGGCGAGTTGGCCGCGGCGAGTTGTCTTATTCCCTATATCTGCGGCCAGTTGGCTACGGCGAGTTGGCCGTGGTGAGTTGGGCTGCGGCTAGTTGGCCGTGGCCAGTTGTCCTAGACCCACCTAAAGAAGTCTAATGGTGTTAAATCCGGAGATCGTGCTGACCAGGGCCTATTTCCACTACGTCCAATCCAGCGATTTGGTAAGAGCTCATCAAGGTACGCCCGAACGATGTAAGACGACAGTGTCGAGAATGCCATCTGAACGAAGCTGGGGTTCAAGAAACTGCTAAAGCATGTCAAGATAAATTGGCTCTGCAAAGAAAAAATATCCATAAATCTTCGATCTTGTCATACCCAACCAGACATTAACTTTAGAAGAATCTCTCTCCCATTCGTATAACTCTGTTTTTCACTAGCCCAGATACATAAATTATGTCGATTAACCTTTCCGCATGTGTGGAATGTCACCTCATTGCTGAAGAGAGTGTGGTTTAATAAGTTTTTGGTATGAATTTTTTCAATCAATTCTGTGCACATAGCGGCTCGTCTTGGATAATCCTCTTTGTGTAACTCGTGTAGCACTTGAATATGGTAACTTTTCATTTTTAATGTTGACTTTAAAATCCATAGAACAGTCGTTTTTGGTATGCTCAGTCTACGTGATGCTGTGCGAGTTGACATTCTAGGATTTGTTTCAAAGGCATCTTTTACCAATTCAACATTTTCTTGAGATTCCTGGACGTCCAGATCTTGCCTCATCCTGTTCTTTTAAATTTATCGACCATCTCGCGAATTGTTTTGTCCGTACGTCTTGGTTTATGAAATCTTCTTTCGAATTTTTCTCGAATTTCTTTGCACTTCTTTCATTGGATACGTAGTGTTACTACCATCACACGTTCTTGTACATCTATCATCATCTATGGCCTGTAGAAAAATAAAGTAGAGATATCATTATTCCAGCAAAATAGATAGGGTCTTTTGGACCACGCTATATATATATATATATAGCGGGAGAAAAGTCAAAGGGTTTTATACATACAAATAATTTAATTTGGTAATAATAAATAAATTTGAATATCACTGCAGTATATGCGATACTTTTCAAAGCAACTATACAACACCAGGCTAGAACAGGAAGGCCTTAGACCCAATCAGCGCCATGTCAGTAAGGATGGAATACAGCAATGAAGAAAAAATGTATTTTGTATTCTTATAATAATTGTGAAGAAAGTTTGCGTTTATTTCAAGAAATATATGATAAACCACCACCAAATGCAACCACTCTTCGATACTGGAAGCTCAAACTTTTGGAAACAGGGAGCCTGGTAAAAGATCGTCCAAGAAGCGGAAGGCCAGTAACGGCGACAGAAGACAACAACAAAGAACATGTCCTGGCCGGGCCCGTAGCCTCCCCGTGGCTACGAGGAGCACTGCCTCCCCAAGCACTGTTGTCCAGTGAATCACTCTTATTTCTTCTAGTTACCTAGATATTTACTTCAACTGTAATTATTTGCATATTGTATATTATGTTCCCTATTTCAGCTGTGATGGATGCTTTTGTGATACGAACTGCTACGCCCAAACCCACTTCTTCGTCTTTTGTGGCAAAGGAAGAACCAACACCATCAACTTCAGCTTCTTCAAGTGCTAGAAGTCTTCAGAAAAATGATGAAAATCCTCAGTTTCCGACTGATTTGGGAACAGACACACCTACACAACCACAGATAAGTTGTGCCCCTAAAATGATGTTTGGGTAAAAAATGCGTGCTTTCCAAGCTACATGGTACAAGGGACGTAAGTGGCTGGAATATTCTGCCGAGAGAGATGCGTGCATTTGCTTTCCATGTCGTAAATTTCTGCTGACCAATGATCGAGATCATGTATTTACTGTCACTGGTTTTCGGAACTGGAAAGTTGCTACAGTCTCAGGGAAAGGGCTCACAAAGCATTGTGCCTCCAAATCATAAATCACCGCAATGTCGCTGTGGACTGATTTTGACAAACGCATTACTTCAAACAAAACAATCGAACAGTCACTGTCTGCAGATCACATTCATCGCAACAGGTATTACCTTTCAAGAATAATTGACATAGTTAAGTTCTTGACTATTAATGAGTTGCCATTCAGAGGAGATGCTGAACAACTAGAATCACTGCATTCAGGTGTTTTTGAAAATGGTGGAATATTCAATGAAACTGGACCCTAAGTTGCAAGATATTGCAAAAACTGTTCCAGAAAATGCAAAATATACACCACCACAGTTTCAGAATGAAATTATAAGTATTATGAAATCAAATCTTCAGACACTGGATTATTTACTCTCAAATGTGATGAAACTCGTAACGTAACAGGTGAAGAACTCCTCACTGTCATTATTAGGTTTGTTAATAAGCAAGGAACAGCACAGGAAAAACTACTTGGAATCTATGAACTAGAAAAATTTGATGCTGATTACATCTCAGGAGAAATTCTGTCAGCTGTTAGAGAACTTGATCTGAAATTTCTCCTTGCTCAATGCTATGATGGAGCGTCAGTAATGTCGGGCAAATATGGTGGTGTGCAGGCAAAAATTGCAGAAAAAGCTGGTAGAGAGATTCCTTATATTCAATGTTTCAACCATCAGTTGCATTAAGTTGTGGTTCACATTTGTGAACAGCTGACAAGTACGTGAGTTCTTTGATTTATGCATTCTCATCTGTAATTTCTTGGCCAGACCAAAAGTTATGATAGTTTTCAAAAAAACAGGGGCAACTGCTATGTCACGACTTATGGAGCATAGGTGGATTGGCCGTTACAAGACCACCAAGTCTTTCTTGGAGAATTTTGACAACATTCTGTCTACCCGAGAACATTTTGCCTCAGACTCGAGTAATGTGGAATTATCTGTGACAGCGACTGGACTGCGAGCTGCTGTCCAAAGAGAGTGCTTAATTTTTTGTGGAGAAATCATGTATGAGATTCTCACCTTCTTTAAGGCACCTGATAAAATGCTGCAGTCGAGATCATGCAGCTTAGTTACAGGCTACCAAGTTGTGAGTGAAACAGTTTTGCATATTAAAAATATGCGAACTACAGAGAAGTTTCAAGAGATGTTATCAAAGATGGACGGTCACAAGTTATCGAACCAAGAAGCTTCTCCATATCCCAAGCGCCAAAGAAGGCTTTGACGTAATCTTGACGATTATGTGGTGACACAACAAACTGGCATCCACACTGATGATCAACCATTCTTATCCATTTATTTTAACATTATTGACAACATTACAACAGAGTTGGATCGCAGATTTTCCGAGTTCAATTCTTCACTTGTGAAGTCATTGTGGTGGTCGTTACCTTCCTCTGATAATTTTCTGGTATTTGATCATTTGCTTCCAATATGTTCATTACTTGAAAACACACGAGTGTCACTTGATACTGCACTGCTCTCTCATGAGGCTGCCGTTGCAAGAAGCATGACATTGTCAAAGTTACCAGATGAACTACAGTATTCTGATCAACGTACAAAGCTGGACAAGTTTCTGGAATGGTTCAAGCAGTTTCAGCCAGCCTTTCCGAATATTTACCTTCTTCTTTGCTCTTCTGTGACCATTGGCGCATCGACTGCGACGTGTGAGGCAAGCTTCTCCACAGTCACTCAACTATTAACACCCTACAGACGATGCATGAACCATGCCAGGAAATGTTAACTAGTTCAGTTAGCATTTGAGAAGGAGGAAACGACAACACTTTCAATAGAGGATATCTTGTCAGAGTTTAAAAAAACAAACCCGGAAACTAATGGTCTGATGTGTTACATTGTTTCTTACTTAACTTTGTATTATTGTATAGTGTTTTCGCGTTGTGCCTTTTTGAGGTATTTTTAATACACGAATATTTTCTGATAATATGCATATGGAAAAATGATAATTGTTAGTTTCCTTTAATTTCTTAATATCAAGCACATAATTATGGTACTTAAGTCTCAATTAAATTAGTACCCAAATGTGTCCAACATTTATTATCACTGCATTTCTATAGCAAGACAAGGTATAGGGAAGGCTTTTTTGCCACTTAAAAGGATGACATTTTTTGTGTCCCCCTCATGTTTTGGATGCCTCCCTAAAGATATAAGCCTGGCTACGGGCCAGGCCCTGGCCAGTTTTTAAATCGATCCAACAACTTCAACGATAAAAGTCGCATGGGAATTAGGTATTTCCAAATGTTCAGTAGTAAAAATATTGACATCACATGGGTCATATACGACGATGATTCTGAGAGACAGCTGCAGTTTGCCGAAACAATGAGACGAAAGTTGAACAGTGATCCAGATTTACTTGGAAAGATCAGATTTGCAGATGAATGTGTGTTCGGTTCAACGAGTAAAGGAAACAAACGCAACGTTCACTACTGGGCGAAAAAAATCCCAAAATACGATTGGGTGAACCCGTTAAAATGGCTACACTAACAGTTTGGGCGTGCATTGGTTGTTCAGGACTCGTTTCCTTTGACATATCGAGAGATACGATGGATGGAAAACGCTATTGTCAGGTATTGAGAGAGAAATTTTTGCCACAGTTTACTAATGGCGTTGGAAGGAATTGGCTTTATCAACATGATGAAGCGCCGTCACATTGCTCTGCAGCAGCTGCCCGTGAGATACCAACCTTGAAGGAAGATGGCTTGGGCGGAGAGGTTCCATCGAGTGGCCAGCCAGATCACCTGATTTAAGCCCATGTGATTTCTGGCTTTAGGTTTATTTGCATGACGAACTCTACATTCCTGGTTTCATCTATCCAAATGTGAATGCCCTTGGCCGCTGAATAGATGAAGAACTGAAAAGAATACCACTCGACATGTTCAGAAGAACAATGAAGAGTTTCACTGAGAGAATCCACAAATGTATCATCGCGGATGGAGAACTCTTTGAAGATTAAATTACAATTTAACAAAATATTTGTATGAATAAAATTCTTAGACCTTTTGCTTGGTTTGTTTCATCATTTGAACACTTATCTGTATAATGTTGTTAACGAAATAGTTGTATGTATAAAATCTTTAGACTTTTCTCCCACCCTGTATATATATATATTACAGTCAAAGTGTGTAACCAGCCATTTCGCGTAACGTCTGAAACTTTGTCATTTCGCGAAATGATTAAAATCTTAAGCTATTACGCGAAATGGCTGAAATTCCACCTTGGTCATTTCGTACAAGATCATTTGCCCAGTTAGGTCAACTGTATGCCCTTGACAATTGGTTAGGTTAAGTTGTGTTATTTTCGTTAGTTTTAAAGAAAATAACGCTACTTAACCTAACCAGTTGTCAAGGGCATAGAGTTCACCTAACCGGGCCTTCAAATGGCGGACATCAGAATAACATTGAAGGCCCGGTTAGTATTTGAAAACCTCAGTATTGAAAATTTAAATGCAAATGTTTTCAAATGTGTATTTGAAGTGTGTTTCTCACTTATTTGAACAGACCTGTGGATGCATGTATGTTTTAGCAGATTTAGTTAGTTAAATAAAGGTTTCCAATTTTATTGTGATGATTGTTATTTCTAGGAATTCATGACAAAAGTCATTTTAGCCATTTCACGAAATTACCAAGGTGGAATTTTAGCCATTTCGCGTAATGGCTGAAGATTAGTAATTTCGCGAAATGGCTGGTTACACACTTTGACTAACATTTATATATATATATATTATATATATATATATATATATATATATATATATATATATATATATATATATATATAGTGGTGTGGTGGTTAGCATCGCTAACTATGAATTCACCGGCCCCGGGTTCGATTCCCAGTGACGACAGTCGGCGCACAGCAAACTAAGCTGTTCATCCTACCATACAATAAAAATTTGGTTGGTAGATAAATGGGTACTCTGGGTAGCCGAGTGGTTAAGACGCTGGGCCGCTGATCGGAAGGTCGTGAGATCGAGTCCGGGCGAGGACTTTGCAATTTCTGACCACCCGTGTTAGGTCGTGGTTCGGATTCCACGTTAAGCTGTAGGTCTATGTAGGTCTAAGGTGGAGCAACAAGATTGACTGTCAGAATGAACAATTCGACCGGAAGCAAAACCAGATTAACTGAGGTTATATACAGTAAACCTTTGTCCAGCGCGAATTTGCTTAAACACGGAAAAATAAATGCGAACAATTATTTGCCGAAGGCGGAAAATTTGATTACACACGGTCCGCCAAACACGCTCTAATATAGTAGTACTGTACGCGTACCAATGCGCGCTGTAGTGTTTTCTCCTACACACTCCAACACTCCCGCATCTCCCTCCCTCTCGCGTCACCCCTCGCATCACCCTTTGTCTCAGTCCCGCTAACGCGTTAAGTTCAGTGAAGTTGTGTTGGATTGTTTTTGTCGTATTTTGCCGTTGCTTTGCTATTACCCTTAGCAGTATGGCACCAAAACGTAAAGCATCTGCAAGTAAGAGAAGAGAAGAAAAGTCGTAAGGTTATGACATTAGCCGAACAAATAAAGATTCTTGATAAGTTGCTTAGTGGTATGAGCATAACATCACTTGGCCGCGAGTATCACGTGAATGAGTCTACCATACACACCATCCGAAAGAGTAAAGAAAAGATAGGTGCTATTTTCATTTAATATATTTGTATTTATCATATGTAAATATCATTATGTTTATGATTTTATTATGTTCTTATTTCATATACAATATACGTAGGGAAATTTATTCAATGCGCCTCGGTGGTGTAGTGGTTAGCGTCGCTGACCACGAATCCATCGGCCCCGGATCGACACCCGGTGACGGCAGCCGGCGCGCAGGAAAACCCAGCTGTTCATCCTTCCACACAATAAAGAAAGTGGTTGGTAGATAAATGGGTACCTTGGGTGGCCTAGTGATTAAGACGCTGTGCTGCTGGTGGGGCGTGGTTCGGATTCCACGTTAAACTGTAGGTCTAAGGTGGAGTGAAAAGCTTGACCTTCGTCAGAATGAACAATTCGGGCGGAAGCTAGCCAAAACCAAAGGTATGTGTGAATAAAAAATCTACGTATCTAAGTATTAATGGGAGACTTTACGCGGCCGCGTTCACGTATCCCCATTGATCCCATAAGGTATTAAGTTTGTCCAACGCGGATTTACCTAACGCGCCGTTCTCGAGGAACCTAACCTAACCGCGTTGGACGAGGGTTTACTCTTATCACTAAAAGTTACGTTCGCTCCAATTCAGCGCTATCTTTTGTATCACTTTCTCCTACACGGAAAATAGCTGCTACTTTGTTGTAGATGTTTTTTGGGCTCAATTTAGGTCAGATTAGGTTAAACTAACCCAACCTAAAACAAAATAAAAAACTAAGTGCGTAAAATCCTGAAGTGGTTGTGATTTGATTTCGAATTTTTTTATTAAAATCCTAACACGAGTGAAATTCAAAAAATAATCGTTATATACGGTAAAAAAGCACATTCTCAAAACTTTTTAATGGAACCTTTCCCTACTTTAACGCAAGCGTAAGTGATTCAAAATTTGAAAAAATAAGACATCACATGTTTGAGCTAATGTAACTTCAATTACATCCAACGAAAATATGTGTGCGTATATATATATATATATATATGTGTGTGTGTGTGTGTGTGATATATATATATATATATATATATATATGATGAATGTGTGTGATATATATATATGATGAATAAAACCACGAAGGAAAAAGAAACACAAAGGGGTGCTCAAGCGCTTTCGTCTAGTGAGTGTTCCTGAGGATGTCATTAGACGAAAGCGCTTGAGCACCCCTTTGTGTTTCTTTTCCTTCGTGGTTTTATTCATCATATATATATATCACACACATTCATCATATATATATATATATATAATATATATATATATATATATATCACACACATCATATATATATATATATATATATCACACACATATGTGTGTGTGTGTGTGTGTGTGATATATACAGGGTGGGCGGAAAGTAGCTCCCTATTTTGGATTGGTAAAAAAATACGTATATTATCCATTTATTTCAGAAGAAATAATATGAAAAGGTAGGCATACATGGTAGGTTTTCTCTAAAATTCAATGTGGGCTCCAACTCTTTCCACCAGCTTCTGGAGCCGCCCAGGAATGGCGTCCACTGACTTTAGCAGGAACTCCGGCGGGATGGAGGACATGACTTCCCGAATTCGGTCCTCCAGTTCTTCCAATGTCCTCGGTTTGGTGCGGTAGACTTCTTCCTTTACCCACCCCCAAAGAAAGAAGTCGCACGGTGTCAAGTCGGGGCTCCTGGCTGGCCATTGATGTGGACCACGACGACCCATCCAACGCCCAGGGAAGTGGGCATCCAGCCACTCACGGACAACAAGAGCGAAGTGCGGAGGGGCGCCATCTTGCATAAATATCAGATCGTCGATGTTCTCCCATGTGCTGACAACCGGCCAGACCTCGTTTCGCAACATAGCAAGGTACCGCTCAGCATTCATGGTGTTGCGCAGAAGGAACGGGCCCACAACCTGATCTGAGGTCATACCACACCACACCGTTACACTGAACCGATTCTGCCGTTTTTCAGCGGTAACCATGGGATCCTCTCCTGCCCAGTAGTGGCAATTGTGGCGGTTGACAAAGCCTCCGACGTGGAACACCGCCTCGTCGCTCCAGAGGATGTTGCGGAAGAGATGGGGCCAGTCTTCATGCCAAGCCAGCATGATTTCCCCGAACTCCATGCGAATGTCGCAGTCCTCGTCCGAGAGAGATTGGCAGTAATGCGGCTTCCACGCACGCCAGTTCAGCTCCTTCTTCAGCACAGTTCGCACTGAGTAGCGGGAGAGTCCACTTTCCCGAGCTGCCTGGCGAGTTGACTTTCGTGACTCCGTGCGAACATTTCCTGAACTGCCTGCACCGTCTCCTGGGCCCTGAATGTCGAAGGGCGACCACATCTTCGAACATCTGCCACAGACCCCGTGGTCATGAGCTTCGAGTGGCAGTTCTTGATTGTTTTCGGGTCCACTTGGGCACGTGGTCCGTGAATGGCCCGCCACCATCTTTGAACTCGAACGACAGATTGCCAAACTTCGTACCGTGCCGCCAACTGGGCACGCTCCTGCAGTGTTAAACGCTCAGCCATGTTACCCTTCAATCTGAAATGAAAAAAAAAAAATGAACGTTACAATTGTACCACTTTAGAGAACACAAAGAGAACACTTTAGAGAAAAAAAAGATTACCGTTACAATTGTACCACTTTAGAGAACACACCATAACAATATAACAATACAATCACAATTTATACATAATTTATATGTAATTTAAATTAGGGAGCTACTTTCCGCCCACCCTGTATATATATATTATATATATATATATATATATATATATTAATGAATAAAACCACGAAGTAAAAAGAAACACAAAGGGGTGCTCAAGCGCTTTCGTCTAATGACATCCTCAGGAACACTCACTAGACGAAAGCGCTTGAGCACCCCTTTGTGTTTCTTTTTCCTTCGTGGTTTTATTCATCATAAATATTTTTCACGTGTCACTTTCGTGAAATAATTTTTCATATATATATATATTATATATATATATATATATATATATATATAGGGTGTTCGGAAAGTCACTGTGCACTTATATAATCGAGATCGTCCACTCACGCTTGATGACCTGAAAACTGCAATAACTGCGTACATAAGGTCCATTTCAAAAGAAGAACTGGCAAAGGTGTTTCAAAATAAAATAAGACGGGTCCAGGCCTGTATTGCTGTTAAAGGACATCACTTTCAACACCTTTTATAAGTTCTGATGGTCCCATCCATAACCTCTATCATATATGCAATGTTATACTATTGTATGCTATTAAATAAATATAAGTGCACAGTGACTTTCCGAACACCCTGTATATGTGTGTGTGTGTGTGTGTGCAGCAAAATCCATGGTTTTGATTGTGTTGAGATATTTCACGCAGGAAAATGAGAGCGGCAGTAGCAACGTTTCGCTCACTGGAGCATTCTCAAGTTTTATTAACAGAAAAAACAGGTACACTCTTTTATATACTCTTAAAAGGCTTAAAAAGTGGGAAGGGAAGTTGGAGTGGTCACAAATGGTTAATAAAGGTAGCTCAGGTGTGAGTATAAAAATATAAGAAGATAATAAAAAGAATTAACATCAGACAAGGTTACAAAGATTCATTAAACGATACAACAGAGAACTACATAAATGAATGTGATGGGAAGGGAGTTATGTATGTACGATTTGTTGTTTGGATTTATCAATAGTGTTTTTGTTTATTGAAGAGTAAATTAAGTGGTTATATACGATATTTCCTGTCTGCCCGTGTTTAGATTAAAGTTTTTTGTGTATTGTACAAGGGCTGATTCATAGAAGAGCTTCGTTGGGTAATGTGTTGCGTTGAGGATGACGTGGTCCTCCTTGAAGTTAATTTGATATCCTGTGTTTCTGTTGTGGTTGTAGATGGCGTTTGAAGTATTGTCAGTGTGGATCGCTTGTTTGTGGCCTGTTATCCTCTTGTTTAGTGTGTTTCCAGTTTCTCCGATGTAGCAGTTTTCACAGTGGTAGCGGGATGGCGTAGACCAGTCCTTTCTTCTATTGGGGTGTGTTGTGTACTGTTTTCTTTTTTTATGGTGGAGTTTGTGCTGAAAACTGCGGTGAGTTGTTTAGGGAGAGTGTCGTTGATGCTGTGGAGTGTAGATATGTATGGGATATGTATTCTTCTGTTGTCGTTATTAGTGTTGAGTGCGGATCTCGGTGATCTTTGTTTCTTGGTGGCTTTGTTGAGTACGTCTTCTGTGAAGTAGATGGGGAGAAGGCAAGACTCGGGAAGGTGTCTTTTATGTGCCGTATTTCTTCATTTAGAAATTCGTGGTGTGAGAAACGCAATGCCCGGAGAAAGAAAGGGATGAGTACTGCTTTTTTTGTGGAAGTTGGGTTGTTCGAGAGGTAGTGTGTGTGTAGGCTTTCTGTAGATGGAAGTAGTAATGGTGGTGGTGTTTCTGTGTAGTCTCCGGTCTAGAAACGGGAGTGTATTCTACGATTCCCACTCTGCGGCAAATTTCGACAACATTAATCATATATCACACTCACCATCAAATTTGCCGCAGAGTGGGGAGCGCAAAATATACTCCCGTTTCAAAAACTTTTCAAAAATTGATGTAAAAAATTTCACTCCAAAAAGGTTATGGAAAACAGAATTAATTAAGACAAAGAAGGTTCAAAGTTGAAACATATCCCTTGTCCTCCCTCAGACAAGGCGGAAATTCTTAACGACCCCAAAGACAGCCAATTTATTAAAAAATTTCTTCGCAAATATCGCTCCAATACCGCAGCCTCAATGCCAGTTACAGACACCCACTACCGACAATACATGCCAGTGATGATGATGATGCCACAACCAAATTTAAACTCGTTTTTCTTTGATCCAATCAGGGCTGGAAAAAAAGCACGGGTTTTAAAAAACAACAACCCTCTTTTTTTTTTTTTTTTTTTTTTCCCAATATGAATAATATACATAATGGATTAATAATTCTGTTATTTCATACATTATGATTTTAAAGAATTATGAATAGTTAATAGCTGGTATTAAAATTTTTTATAATATATGTACACTGCGTTCCAAATTATTAAGCAGATTACATTTTCTCCAATGTTTTCAAAAGTTTTTCCCCGATTTCAATGAAATTTGTAGCAAATAATCACTATCATGGTATTCATTTCGCTAAAATATTTTGATAAAATAATTTTCATTTTATTGAAAAATGTAAAATATTGTGTTCCGAATTATTAAGCAAGTATTCTATTTACAGATCTAAATGGTGAAAATGGGTAAGAAGAAGGATTTAACACTTACTGAGAAAAGAAAAATAGTCAAGTTACTCGCTGAAAATATAAAATCTATTGAAATTGCGAAGCAGTTTGGCAGAGCTTATCGAACTGTAAACAAGTTTGTAGCGGAGGGTACCAAACTGAGGCAGCGAAGTGATAAAGGAGCTATAAGAAAAGTGACAAGGCGGCAGATATCTCTAATCAAGCTCAAATTGCAAAGCATCCATTGTCCTCCAGTAAAGAGGTTTTTGAGCAGGCTGGCATACATAATGTACCAAGAACATCTCGATGTAGAATCCTCCAAACAATTGGCAAGACGTGTAAACCTACGATTCAATCACCATTAACACCCAGGTACAAGAAGCAGCGTGTTCAATGGGCGCGTCAGTACGTGAAAACAGATTTTAATACTGTATTGTTCACCGATGAATGAAAAGCAACCCTTGAGGGACTTGATGTTTGGTCAAGAAGATGGATTCCTGAGAGCCAATTTCTACCATCGAGATTAAGACGCCAACAAGGTGGAGGTAGTGTCATGTTTTGGGGAGGATTGATAGGCAATGAAGTAGCTGTCCCATACAGAGTGCCTGATGGTGTAAAAATGAATGCCCAGTCTTACACAAACTTTCTAAAAGAAAACCTCATTACATGGTAGAGATTGACCCTTAGCAATCCATCTTCTTGACCATCCATCAGATCCCTCAAGGGTTGCTCTTCATTCATCGGTTAACAATCCAGTATTAAAATCTGTTTTCACGTACTGACGCGCCCATTCAACACGCTGCTTCTTGTACCTGGGTGTTAATGGTGACTGAATCGTAGGTTTACACGTCTTGCCAATTGTTTGGAGGATTCTACATCGAGATGTTCTTGGTACATTATGTATGCCAGCCTGCTCAAAAACCTCTTTACTGGAGGACAATGGATGCTTTGCAATTTGCGCTTGATTAGAGATATCTGCCGCCTTGTCACTTTTCTTATAGCTCCTTTATCACTTCGCTGCCTCAGTTTGGTACCCTCTGCTACAAACTTGTTTACAGTTCGATAAGTCCTGCCAAACTGCTTCGCAATTTCAATCGATTTTATATTTTCAGCGAGTAACTTGACTATTTTTCTTTTCTCAGTTGGTGTTAAATCCTTCTTCTTACCCATTTTCACCATTTGAATACTTACTTAATAATTCGGAACACAATATTTTACATATTTTTCAATAAAATGAGAATTATTTTAATTATCAAAATATTTTATCGAAATGAATACCATCAATGCTGCTATATATAGTAATTATTTGCTATAAATTTAATTGAAATCGGTGAAAAACTTTTGAAAACATTGGAGAAAATGCAATCTGCTTAATAATTTGGAACGTAGTGTATATAATCGGTAGCTACAGTATTATGATTTTTGTAACTTATATTACCCAAGGAAAACAACCTGCCCTCAGAATGAACGCTTGATTTTTTTTTGTCTTTTCAAGTTTAAAGAGTTTTCAATGAGCTTATGAGTTACTTTATGAGCTTATTATTAATATTCTTTCCATGTTTAGTTTCTTTTTGTCCAATTTGTATTTTGTCAAGACGATAAAGGTGTATGATTTTCTAAATAAATAGAACTTGCTAAACTTCATTTTTTAATCACCATGAAATAATTAATTTCGGTTTAACTTGTTAGGTCATTCCTTTTTATTTTCCACTAGTCTACTCTACTCGGTAACTAAAACCTTTTCAATGTATACAGTATATTTAATACACGAGGGCCACTCAATATATTTTGCCCCACCTTTTTTTTTCTTCCCAAGTTTCCTTGTAAGTTCCAGAAATTTTGTACGCAAGTAGTTACGTACCTTTTTTACAAGTTTTTATTTTTTCACATGGTCTCTATCCTTTTCTACGGCTTTCCTCCACCTCGAAAACAAGGGCCTTTATTCCTTGTTGGTAAAAGTCCGCTGGTTCCGCTGGAGCCACCTCTTAACCTCCTCAACAACCTCATCGTCACTGAAACTTTCTTCCACGAATAGCATCCTTCATTGGCCCAAACAAATGGAAGTCTGAAGGTGCCAGATCCGGGCTGTATGGAGGGTGGGGTAACACAGCAGGGTGTGTCAATTTTAGGGAACAAAGTGAAATCTTTAGATTTTCAAAGACTACTAGTGACCAAATGATGCATTTTTATGTGCTAAATCGAAATATGGCTTTAAAATCCAGATTTGACCACTCCTAGCTACTTATATTTGAAGTTGAAGTTTACGAAAAATCAGCAATTTTTGCAAGTATTTTTTTATTGTATATAACTACATTTTACATACATTGCATACAATTAAAGACATTTTGATTGTATTTCAATATTAAAACTTAGAAATATAGATAGGTTTCTTGAACTTTGCCAAGGATGCCATGTCTGCCTTGCTCTTGCCAGAGTTCCAGTCAATAAGCTCCGAGAGTTTGGTGACATCTGGGTTGATGTCAGGAGTCTTCCTAGGTCTGACACTGCTTCCTGTCTCCTGGTCTCAGGGTGATCAGCTAGACCCATCTGGTGTGCCCCCACACTGCCCACCTTTTCTCTCTGACCTTTAATGAAGGCAAGCTCCTGCACTGGTATCTTCTGCTCGCTCCTGCAGCTGCAGTCAATGTGAACCTCACTGTTGCAGACAGGGTTGCACCCAAGCTCGCTGCAGCTCCTGATCACAGTGACAGGTCAGGATGTCCACCAGTTTGTCCAGTTTCATCATGAACCTATCTTTGACCTCTAGCTTCACATTGCCAATGGACACCATTGCCTCATCCCACAGTGCCTTCACTTTAGCCCTGATCCTGACCTCAGTGTTGATTGCAGGTCCTGTGAAGAGAGCGTTGGCCTTTCTCCACTGAGCCAGTAGCCCTGGAACAGTGCCGTTGTTAATCAGGTCATTAATTGGGTAATTCCTCTTGTCTTCCTCAATCATCTCTCTCCTCAACAAACAATGCCTCAGCAGATCTCTGACTGTGGGCAGCTCAGCAGGGGGAAGTTCCCTCCCAGTCCCCACCAAATGACTTAGGTGACAACTTGATTTGCTTCGGGTTCTGATTTCTTTCTGACTCATCCTGTGGACCTGTGAACAAGAGAAATGTCATTGAAATTTGGATAGGCCTACTGATTATGATTACATAAAATTAAGTTAATTGAAATTCTTAATATCTTCCTATAAGCTCAGATAAAGGGTTGTGTTGTTATAGGTACAAGACTTAATTATTCAAAGTAATGACAATTTCATATATCTATCATATCAAAATATACAGAAAGTTTGGGTCACACACAACATTTCGAATAATTTGAATTACACAATATTTACATTACGAAGTAATCAAAATTGTCAAAAAGGAGGGAAAACACATGCATTCACAATCAAAACTCCAGCATTTTTGACTATGTGAAACTTAGAAATCATACTGCACACCAAAAATATCAAAGTTGACCACACATATCAATGGCACATTGATATACGATGCTACAGTCATATTTAGGTTATATTTCAAACCTTTATGGTCAAATATAAGTAGGTAAATGGCTTTTTTAAACAACACTAAAGATATTTCTAAGTTTGCTAGATAATATGACATCATTTGAGCATTAGTAGTTTTTGAATTGTTGACTTTACTAAAATTGACACACCCTAGTAACACAGTCGAGCGCATTTTTGTGATGGCCTCTCTTGTTTGCAAACTGTTGTGTGGTCTTGCGTTATCGTGCAAAAGAAAGACGTCTTCCAGTTTTCTCTCCGTTCGAACTCGCTTTATACGTCTCTGGAAGGAATGAAGGAGGAAAGGGGTTATACAACAGGTCAATGCTGTAAAGGGGGGTTATGCAACAAGGGGGAGGGGTTATCCCCCAAGCTGTAATGAAGGGGGGATGGAGCTTTTCGGAGAGAAGGGAGGATGACCCCCCCAAATGGGTAACTTTAACGTAAGAGAAGTAGAGGAAGGAGGAGGGTCTTTGGGGAAGAAGGTGGGATGTCCTCATCCCCGAAAGGGAAACCTAACCTAAGAAGGAGAGAGGGGTGTTCGGCTGGCTCCAGCCAGACGCATAATGATGTTGTTGTTGTTGTTTGTTTTTTCTGTTTAAGGTGCTTTCATAGACGCATAATGAGAGTTCATCCGAGTGCCCGCTGTCTTATAAAGTCCTAATCAGCCAGTTGACAGTTGGCCTAATCCGCCAGTTGGTTTAGAAGGCATAAATGGCCTGTATATTATTAATAACCTTCGAACGAATTAAAAGCGCACACAAACGCACTTACACTCCCCGACTATACGCCCAGAAAGTCCCTATTATCACACACATTATATATATAATATATATAACAGATGCATGCAAAGCCCCAATAGCAAAATATATACGAGCACAACCACCACACAAAAAAAATCACATCACCACCAATCGTCTAAGTATAGACTTTTAGGAGCTCATCCCATCAACACCACGTAACCGATATGAGGGCTACAACCAAGCGTCGAAACTTAGACGATTGGTGGTGAAGCAGTATTACATCACCACCACAGCCACCTCCACAGCACCACAACCACCACCACCGCTTTACTTAACAGCTCCTGGTAGACCGACAAGGTCTCTAAATACGACCCAATAGACAGAGCTATTACACAAACAAATACGTTTATGGGGCCAAGGGGTAGACGGACAAGATCTCAAAAAAAGGCAACGCCAGTAGTTTTTCTATTGAGCTTCTCGTGGTGGAACACCACGAGGCCAATTTGACATTTGGTAGATCTTTTGAACAAAAATCGAATAAGATAAACTGTTAGAATTAAAATTTTGTTTTAACCCAACACAGTATTTGAATACTAAACTACTAATTTATTAACACTAAATATCAAATCCTGACATATTATTGATTCCCGCTGATAGAAATTTTATGCTATCAGAGGGTTAAACTTGATTATAGTTAAACACCCTCTTTAGTTGGTAGTAATTGTCCTATTCTAAGAAAACAAAATAGACCATTACCTTAGTAGTTGTAAACACTTTACCTTGATAACACTTGAATAAATAGAAATTGATTGCCTGTTTTCTGAAAGGAAATGTTATACCTAACAGCCTTATAACAGCCTAATTTGAAATAGATGATTGAACTTAAACATGAATGCAATTTAATGCACTTTACTATGATACACCGATCAAACCTGAAGAAAAAAACAGCAACACAGTTAGCTGAACAAATTTGAAACAGATCTTCTATAACCTCACTATTCAGTGCTTTGAAACCAATTAAACTCCAACAACTTCACTATCAAGTCTCTTTCTCAACAAAAAACCAGCAGATTTAACGAGGCAGCCGGAACGGTTTATGGTTGTAGTGGTTTGAAAATACGGAAGATATATCCGTACAAATCGAACCAACCTTTGTTAAAATTAATGAAAGATTGAATATAATGAGAAATAAGAAAAAAAAAATAATCTAATAACCTCCCGACGGAGAAACTGCAATTTAAAATCTAAAATTGCAGTCTAAATCTTAAAATTTGATATGACACCCACCACCAAATATTTTTTTTTTTTTTTTTTAACTTTTTGAACCCATAACCATCTTAAATCTAATCTTAATCCTAATCGTCTTCCCTATTTAGTAGGTCCTTGAGCCTCTGTTTGCAATGAATTGCAGCTTTCCTAGTGGGTCTTAGATTAGGTTTTTCTCTTTGAACATCTTTCGAATTTGGAAGGTCTTGACGAGCACCATTATGAGTAATCGAGATTTCTAATGGATACAGGTGACAAATAGGATAATTTAAAACTTCGTTATCTGATCTCTTGAGTTGAACACTTCTGACTTTGTCATCATCGCCTACAAACAAATGCAGGATGCGTCCCATCTGCCAAAAGGGTCTGGTTTTAGTAGTTGATTTAATCAAGACCACATCGCCAACTTTGATGCGATTAACCCAGTCTGATTCGTATAAATCTCGACTATGTTCTCGAAGACTCAACAGGTACTCCTCATACCACCATTGTCTAAATTGAGAATACTTTTTGTTCAATAATTCAAACGATTTGTTTAGTTCGTTATGAGTAGGGGGATTTTGTGACCATAAAGGGTCATCATCAGTTTCAAACTTGAATACCAAAGATTCCTTTTGGTGTTTAAGGAATGAATTAGGCGTTAAGCTTGAATTCATTCTCTGACGAGACGTATGTTAGCGGACGAGAGTTCACAGCGTTTTGAATGCTAGTTAGCAAGGTCAGTAGATCGAAATGATCTAGAACAGAACGCCCAATGGTTTTGAAAAGGCAGCTTTTCACTACTCGAATGAGACGCTCCCAAGCAGATCCCATCCAGGCTGAATAAACTGGAAGCCTCATGTGTTTGATACCACTGGCTCGCATGTGCTCTTGAAATTCGTTAGAATTTAAAGAGTCCTCTAATGCCTTACCACCTTGAATGAAACTTTTAGCATTGTCGCTGTGAACTGCTGTCGCAAACACCATATAGATTAGTGAATCTCTGGAATGAGAGCAAGAAAGATTTGGTACTCATATCAGGAAGCAGATCTAAATGTATGGCTCTTACGTGAAGACAAGTATAGAGCAAAATAAATCGTTTGACAGTTTTTCCTGAGTCAAGGTCTTTGACCCAAACGTGACCTGTGAAGTCAACTCCAACATGCTTAAAGGGAGTGAACAATTGCATCTGGTGCTTAGAGAAATTGGTGAATTTGGGATACTTGTAAGAAAATTGTATTTTCTGCAAGTAATGCAACTAGAAATGATACGCTTGATGGTTTGTCTAGCACTAGTGATCCAAAACCCCTGCAAGCGCGGCATTGTTAAGGTGGATTGAATACCTAAATGCTTGCATCTAGAGTGACAATCTCGAACTATTAATTCAGTGAAGTGATGATGTTTACCTAGTAATATGGGATTTATGATGTCATAATCATACACGTTTGTTCTTGAAAGTCTGCCCTTGGTTCGAATCAATCTGACTTCGTCTAGAAAGAGATCCAGACGGTTAACCAGATTGGGAACTGCTGATTGGGATTTTCTTGAACCGTTTCAAGAAATTGATTTTCTTTGTCAAAGGATTGGGTTGCATATGTATAGCCAATACAACCTACTACCCTATCCACGTCTACATTGGGTTTCTTTCTGCATTTGAAAACAAACTTGAGTACATAAGCCGTGATTCTAAGCTTTGTAAATGTTTGAAAACCGTTTGATGTCAAGAATAAATACTGGTAAAACTGAACCCAAAGTGACTGATGTAATTGTAGCTGATTGCGTCTTTAATTTGTTTGGGTTAGATAGACACTGAAGATCATATTTAGGCCAAAGGGATGAATCTAGAACTAACCATTCAGGACCATGCATCCAGAGTTCTAGATTCTTCTCAGATTCTCTAAATGATATTCCCCGAGTAATGAGATCTGCGGGGTTTTCTTTAGTTGAGACATAATTAAATGATATTGAAATTCTGAATTTAGTTTGAATTTCTTGATGCATGTGTGTAATATCCTGAATTCGATTTCGAACAAACAGGTTTTTTATTTTGACATTGAGGTCTGACGAAATGACCCAAGACAGCACAATTTGAGCATCAACAAAAATCTTGATATCTGAGAACTGAGCCTTAATGGATGAGAAAAATTGAGGAAGACATTTGAACGCTAGATAAACAAAGTAATTCCAAAGTAGGTAAAGTATGTGCTTGAGTAGGAGCCACTTTAGCCTTGAAAAAAACTAAGTTTGATCCTGAAGGGCCAACTGCATAGACTGCAAATCCGTAACAGCTGGCACTAGCGTCACAAAAAATGACGAATGAAACAGTCGCTAGAATCGAAAGCTGAACGTTTGAAAGAAAGATTTGAAAGTTCTTGAAGATCTTTGTAAATCTTAGTCCAAACCTTCAATTCATCTTGACCGACTGTCTCATCCCAAGACAACTTAAGCTTCCACAATTTTCTCATGAGAAGCCTACCCCGAATGGTAACTGGGAGGTAAAGGGATAATGGATCAAAAATTTTAGAAATTTGGGAAAGGATTTGGCGCTTGGTACAAGCTTCAGGGTTTAGATCATATTCTGACAGCAAGATTAAGTCTCGACTTACATCAAAGTGATAACCCAGCACCTTTTCCAAGCATTCATGTTGAACAACTTTTTGATCTTGAACCATTATGTTTTTCAGACAGTCTAGATTAGTGTTCCATGATATAAGGTTGAAACCTCCCTCAGACATTCTCTGATTTAAAGTGGAGTATAATTCCAGAAGTAATTCTGGATCTGAATTTGTGAAAATTAAATTATCCACATAAAAATGTTTCTTGAGAACCTGAGAGCATAAATCATCTAAATACTGATTGGCGTGATATTTAATGACATAATTGAGTATGAAAGGTGAACTGCCCAGACCAAATACTATGGTAGTATACCGATAAGTTAATAGTTGACCGTCCTCTTCCCAGAAAAAACAAAACCTATTTTTATCAACATCAAGCTTGAGCTTGATTTGAAGAAATGCTTGCTTTATATGTGAAAGGATGACGTATTGATTGGTTCTGAATGAGCATAATAAGGTAAACAGTGAATTCATGAGGTCTACACCAGGATATGCAGCTTCATTAAGAGAAGGAGCTTGACCCGTTTTCAAACTACAATTGAAAACTGGCCTTATTTTAGTTGTAACTTGATCTCCCACCCTAATGACCGGCCTGTGAGGTATCCAGATATAGTTCTGATATTGGCCTGGAGTCACATCAAACCTTTCAATTATCCCATCATCTAATTGCTGTTTAAATACATCAGCATATTTAGAGTGCAAGTTTTTCTTATTGAGAAATCCAATTACCCTTTTTAGAGTTGCCAATGCTATGTTATGATTAGATGGAATACGGTTAGTTAGCTCTCCATGCCACGGTAGCTCCACATAATATTGGCCACCAGACAGTTGTATAGAGTCATTAAATTGTTTAACTTTGATCTCATCCAAACTACCATTTGAACTGTCATCTCTACCTAAGACTCTAGTTTATACAAATTTTCCAGACCTAAGTCTAGATCGGAGTCGGATTTACAGTGACACAAAGGATTGAAATAACTTGGGGTCGGATTCATGACAGTTCACGATACAATGAAGACCCGGTTCATCATTGTTGAAGACCGCAAGTGAACTCCCCACCTCAAGACTCGCGAACCTGTAAACCATTTGAGTCCTGATTTAAACAGGATATTTGAATATTTGAAGCTAAGCTTCGATTTGGTGTTTCACTCGGAGGGTTAGTAAGTTTAAAAAGGGAACAATGCTAAGGGTTTTTACACCCCGAAAGTCCTGAATTAGTAGGTTTTAAAACTTGAACAGAAGATTGCTCCGCTGCCGTGAAACTCGAATCAAAACTTGAATTGAAACTTTAATTTGATCCACCAGTCTCAGTCAGAGGAAGGGAATTTTGTTGATCAATTTCCGAAGATCTTTCTAGTAAATATTTTAGCAGGAGTTCTTGAAGAAAACTGACGAGTTTTCTTGACAGATCTACGACTGTTACTGGAATGTTGAATTGTGCTCTTGAAAGTATCCAACTCTCCAATAGGTATAAGTCCTTGAGAAACTGATATGGCAGTACCATTCTTGAGTTTTACGAAGGAGAATGGCATAAAATCTTGGAGCACATCAATTCCAATTAATCCTTCAATGTTTTGAGATGAAATCATTCTGAAGGTTATAGAAGGACTTGTCCCCGAACTTAATTCCTTCTTCTTAAAGTTGAGAAATCACGTTTTTTTTAATTCTGGAACGGTATAATCTAAATACAGGGTGTCCGAGAATTATCTGTACAATTTTTGGCGGTTATTAAAAGTCAACCATGAAGTGTAGAAATTCCAGTGTTGTCCCATTTTACAGAGAATCTCATTAAGTTTTTTTCTGATACCAAGTTTTGACAAGTTTTTTAGAAATTCCAGTGTGTCCGAAAATTATCTGTACAATTTAATCTTTTAATAAAATTCTTGATAACACACGTAAAATTCTTAAACAAGATTATTTAGAATCTGTATTTTCAAAAGTTTCTTTTATTAAAGTAACGTTGTTACAAACATTCGATATGTGCACCATCAGTGATTCGCAAAACATCCAATCGATAATCCAAATGTTGCCATGTACGCTGCAGCATATCCACATCAATTCGCTCAATAGCAGCTGTGATTCTTGCTTTTAAATCATCAATGTCTGTCACCCGCGTATTGTAAAGAAAAAACTTGTCAAAACTTATCAGAAAAAACTTAATGAGTTTCTCTGTAAAATGGGACAACACTGGAATTTCTACACTTCATAGTTGACTTTTAATAACAGCCAAAAATTGTACAGATAATTCTCGGACACCCTGTACATTTTTTTATCAACGATGAAGTTCTTGAGAGTAGCTTTAGATGGATTCAGCCTTACACCCAACTCCACTTCTTGAATTTCTCTAACTTGAGATCCAATGAAGGTTTCTATTAGACATTCGAATTGAATTTAGGTTTTTTCTTTAATTGGCATTCCCAACCATCTAGAACTGAGGGTCTGATATATGATCTTTGTGAAGCTAAATCTAGCAAACACCTAACTGATTTGACATTATTTTGATTTACAAGTTGTAGAGTCACGGTAGGTAACAAGACGCCTCGACTTCGAAATATCTGATTCTCCGAAGACATTGCATGCACCGATACACTGTTTCGAAATATCTGATTCTCCGAAGACATTGCATGCACCGATACACTGTTTCGAAATATCTGATTCTCCGAAGACATTGCATGCACCGATACACTGTTTCGAAATATCTGATTCTCCGAAGACATTGCATGCACCGATACACTGTTTCGAAATATCTGATTCTCCGAAGACATTGCATGCACCGATACACTGTTTACCTGCGTCTCGACACCATTAGTTATTTTATTTGAACCTAACTTGGGACATAATACTGAAATATGAGAGCTCAAACCGCAGGTTGCACAAGAAAATGAGAGCTTGTTAGCCTTACCAGGACAGTTTCCCAAATGTCTGATGCTCGAACAATGAGAGCATAAGTTGATTTTTTGACATCTTTTAAGCCTTTTTTGAAGTGTGTCACATTTAGAACAGCGAATTAAAGAATGGTCGCCATCACAAAATTTACACTTTTTAAGGTTAGGACTGGCTTTTTTAGGCTGATGCATATTTGAGGCTGCAGTCTGAAAATTTTGAAGAGTGGCTTTAGGTTCTTGACTATTAATGTTTTTTACCACATTATTAGGTTTATAGGATTTGAGATTTTGATTAGGCTTGGCTTTACTAGACTTTAATCTGGTCAAAGTTTTAATAATCTCGCCATAATTCTCAAAAATTTGATTTGGAGAAGGGTAATTGGATTCGCATTTGCGAACAATTTCCTTCTTGAATGAAATAGGTAATTTACTCATTAAGATGTGACCCAACAACAAACTACCAGATGAGATTTCACCCATTAAATCCACCTCAATTTTTAAGATCAAGAACCATAGCTCGAATTTCACTAAGCCAGTTATTTAATTTATCATATTGAAAGTCATCAATTTCATTAGCCATAACTAATTTCTTGAGTGACTCATCAATTATATAAGGGATGTCTAGAAAAAGATACTTTAAAATGTTTAGAGCTATCTCATAATTGTCATCAACATTTGACAAATGTTTAATTGATTGATAAACTATGTCCCTCAAATACCCTTTTAAGTATGATAATTTGGCAGAATTTGTTAGATCAGTACGAACACCGATCAAATTCTCGAACTGACTAAGAAAGTCTTTAAACTCGTGCTTGTCAGTAGAACCACTGAAATTTCTGCACTGAAGGTTAGGTGGTGCAGCATTACGCTTCAAAATAGCACTTAACCCATTCATGAAATCACTGAGAAATTTCAAAGTTTGAAAAGCTATTTCCTAGGTTATTTGTTGCATTTCCAGAACTATTAATTTTTTCCTTTGCATCCTTTATTTGAGTTAATACATTTACTTTAAGAGTGCATTTTCGAATTTCTAAATCCCTATCCTCTGATTCTTTTAAATCATCTTAATATTCTTGATCTTCTAAACTACTTTGAATTTTGTCATTAAGTTCCAAAAGTTTACATTGATGGTCACAAAGTTGTTCTAGTCTAGTCTGTAGATCTTCAACAAGAATTTCCTTCTCGTTTAAAAGCTTATCCAAACTTGAAATGAGTCTAGAAACCATAGCTCAATGACCTCCACGCCTTTTAATAAATGCTTTAAGTTCAGATATGTTTATGTTAAAAGTTCTTGAACGTTGGAACTATATAAAAATACTTAATTGAATTTCACTTAATTCTAGAATAAGAATTCTTGAATCAATATTAAATTTTAAATTTAATTTGGATAGGACAAAAAGGTACGTCACAAAGGTAGATTCACAAGTCTAAAAAAAGGAGGCCAAACTTGAATCCTGGAAATACCAAACCCACTCTGTGATTAAACTAATTCACAGCAGTAGAATCTTGACTTAATTATGACAAACACAAATAACTTTCTTTTCTTGAAAGTAAATTGTAAGGGCAAAGGGAAAACTGTCAAACATAAATTAAGGGTCAGGTTAAAGGTTAGGCTGTACTTTCCACACCTAAGTACCAAATTTTGAGCAAGAGGATAGGACACAGCTTTCTTTTTTGGAGAATTCACTGTCAATTTAACAATACCAACAATTTATAATTTTTTAAAGCCTAAATAAACTCTAGAAAAATAACTATGCACAGATTTATAATCTGAACAAGTTTTAATTTTGATAATTCTTACTAATTTCACTGAAATTACTAAATTCCAGAACAGGACTTAATTATCGATCAGCAGGAATGTTATATAAATATGAACTGAAACTCAAACAAACTTTGATTAGTTCAAACTCAGAAAATTTAACTCTTAAGAATTACAAAATTTAAATAACTAATTTAAATGAAAAATTTCTATCAGTTATGTTAGAATTAAAATTTTGTTTTAACCCAACACAGTATTTGAGTACTAAATTATTAATTTATTAACACTAAATATCAAATCCTGACTCATTGATTCCCGCTGATAGAAATTTTATGCTATCAGAGGGTTAAACTTCATAGTTTATAAGAAAACAAAATAGACCATTACCTTAGTAGTTTTAATTGTAAACACTTTACCTTGATAACACTCGAATAAATAGAAAATTGATTACCTGTTTTCTGAAAAGGAAATGTTATACCTAACTGCCTTATAACAGCCTAATTTGAAATAGATGATTGAACTTGAAAAAGGAATGCAATTTAATACTTTAGTCTGAAACACTGATCAAACGTGGCGAGAAATCAGCAACACAGCTAGCTAAACAGATTTGAAACACCATCATAATCCAATAACCTCACTATTCAGAGCTTTTGAACCAATTAAACAGTCCAACAACTTCACTCTCAAGTCTCTTTCTCTAACAAAAAACCAGCAGATTTATTTCATGAGGCAGCCGGTACGATTTATGGTTGTAGTGGTTTGAAAATACGGAAGATATATCCGTACAAAACTCGAACCAACCGTTTGTTAAATAATTAATGAAAGGATTAAATATAATGATGAGAATAATAAATAATTAAGTAACGAAGAAAATAAGTCTAATAAAACTAAGTTTAAAACAAAATCAAATTTTCGCCATAATACACAATTTTATCATTAAACTGTAACATAAAAAGCATTAATATGATTTTCAAAACAAAATAGAAATTAAATTAGGGGTAACTTATTCTTTTTTACTCGTTTACTTGCAGCCCTGCCGCGATATTGCTGCATTATTTTTAATATAATTAGAACCGGCATTCACAATCATATTAAATCTTACTATTGAAGATATCTTGAAATAATGATGCAAAATTATTTTAAAATGTATAGACTCTTCGAAGTATCTTAAACTTTGGTGCAAAAAATATTAATATAACTAGATTTTAAGTTTTAGTTGGGCATGCCCAGTAAATATCGTTTTCTATGCATCTTTATAAAAAATTGAATTTATGGTATAACTCATTTAATTGCACCTTCTATAATTCAATAAATGGATTTAATATGATTTACTCTAAATAATTTCTCTCTTCAACATTACTGCATTATATTTAATGGAATTTTAAATCAGCTTTTGGGACATATTAAAGTAAATATTCTTCAGTGCAATTCTCAAATTAAGTACTGCCTTGAGGATTCGATTTCTAATACAGCGTATTGTCACGAACACATTTAAAAACTTAGAAGATTGGGTTCTATCCAACAATAAAGAATTTTGAAATGCTTATATATATATATATATATATATATATATATATATAATATATATATATATATATATATATATATATATATATACCGGGTATCCGAGAATTATCTGTACAAGTTTTGGCTGTTATTAAAAGTCAACCATGAAGTGTAGAAATTCCAGTGTTGTCCCATTTTACAGAGAAACTCATTAAGTTTTTTCTGATAAGTTTTGACAAGTTTTTTCTTTACAATACGCGGGTGACAGACATTGATGATTTAAAAGCAAGAATCACAGCTGCTATTGAGCGAATTGATGTGGATATGCTGCAGCGTACATGGCAACATTTGGATTATCGATTGGATGTTTTGCGAATCACTGATGGTGCACATATCGAATGTTTGTAACAACGTTACTTTAATAAAAAACTTTTGAAAATACAGATTCTAAATAATCTTGTTTAAGAATTTTACGTGTGTTATCAAGAATTTTATTAAAAGATGAAATTGTACAGATAATTTTCGGACACACTGGAATTTCTAAAAAACTTGTCAGAACTTGGTATCAGAAAAAACTTAATGAGATTCTCTGTAAAATGGGACAACACTGGAATTTCTACACTTCGTGGTTGACGTTTAATAACAGCCAAAACTTGTACAGATAATTCTCGGACACCCTGTATATATATATATATATATATATATATATGATACACACAGACCGTGCATGGAACAAGGAACTCTTCTAGGAAAATTAAATCCACTATAGTCCGAATAAGTAATGGTAAATGACAAATACTATAGTTTTTTCTTTTTCATGATGCTAGCCCGACGTGGGCAACGGGTCACTCGCAAAGAGTTCCTTGTTCCATGCACAGTCTGTGTGTATCATAAAAAAACCTCAGGGAACCATTCTGAGTTCATTCCCATATATATATATATCTACTAATTCCTTTTTCATCGTATAGTTAAACGAATACATTCATTTTACCTGTTCAGTGTTCAGTCTCTATTGTTTAAGGGTATAAGGTTCAAAATTGAGTGTCAAACGCGGATATTTTTAACCTTAAATGTACTCCTACATATCTATCTATCTATCTGCCTCTCTATCTATCTATCTATATATATATATTGGCTATGTGCGGTGGAGAACGCAAGAGAGCAACTCGCTCCTCCACCAAGGCACTCCTAGAGGCAGGGACCACCCGCTTGACCTTCGTGTGAAGAGAACTTCCTCCGTAAACGCAACGAGGGATAAACACACATTTTATTGATGCAGTTGTCCGTGATTCAATGTCGTCAATTGAATTAACATGACTTACTAATTGTTACCATTGTGCACTTATCCGTGATCGTGACGTGGGGTTAACCGTGATTTGGTGTTTACATTCGCGGGTCCCTCCCGCCATCCCACCACAATCCGCCTCAGTCAGTGTGTCTCAGCGCAGCCAAAGACAATATTACGGATTAAATTATCAAAGAGGCAAAGAGAAAAATCAGGGAGTGCTACGAAACCTCGAAGTAAACCCAATTACCATCCAAACAACGCCGGACAATAGGAAAGGTAGAATATGCAGTGTTCCCAAACTAAAGGCCTGACAAGGGACCTCCTCAGCACTGAAGGAAAATAGCTTGGATGTCAGTGGGCCAAGACTTAACCAGCTTTCTAAGGACCTCAGAAACGTTACAGGGATCAAAGTTGAAGTCTTCAAGAGAAGACGATGCCTGGCACAGGACGGTACCAGATGAGCCGGGTGTACCTGGCTATGTGCGGCGGAGAGCGCAAGAGAGCAACTCGCTCCTCCAAGCCAGGCCAAGAGGCGGGGTCACCAGCTTGACCTTCATGTGAAGAGAGACCGACGCAGAGGGGTACACCAACAAAATGGTTAGAAGACAACAATATTACATTTAACACCGATAAATTTAAGCTCTTGAGATATGGTAGAAATGAGGAAATTAAACACTGCATATTATGCCAGATGAGCAGGGTGTACCTGGCTATGTGCGGTGGAGAGCGCAAGAAAGCAACTCACTCCTCCACCAAGCCAGGCCTAGAGGCGGGGCCACCAGCTTGACCTTCATGTGAAGAGAGACTGACGCAGGGGTGGAACACTAACATCGAATATAGCAATTTAACTTGAAGTAGTAGTATTATTAAATATTTAAATTAAACATCTGATTCTGTCACAATAAAAATTAGTCGGCAACCTACATTTTAACACATAACTATCATATCTACAGCTAATTACGCAAAAGTACATTTCTCTTTCATATATAATATATATATATACACACCCTAGAGCATATCGTATATACTAAGTTAATTGAAATTACCTTTTTGATAACTCATACGATCTAATGACTGTGCAATAATTGCATGTGGAGAATCTGGCAACTACTTTTCTAAACGCACTCCATCAATGCGTATTACTCAGTCAGATTAATTTAAAGAAGTGCTAACATCAAATCAAACATACAGCCATATTCTAAATCAGCGTATTGTCACAAGCACAACTAAACGTAGAAGATTGGAGGCAACCATAGTGCAATTTAGCAGACCAGAAACTGCTGGACAACTGAAAGCTAACTGTGAAGGGGCAAAGCCCACCCAAAATAGGGACGTAGGCAAGTAAAGGCTTAAAATAATAATAATAATAATATCATACTAGGTTAGAGGGGTTGCTCCTTGGTGCATGATGTATGCCGATGATGTAGTGTTGCGCGCAGAGACAAGACAGGAGGTAGAACAACAGCTAGAAAATTGGAGGGAGGCATTGGGAAGTAGAGGTATGAAAGTTAGTCGGAAGAAGACTGAATATCTGAGATGTAATGTACAACCGGATGAAGGAGGGGGAGTGATGCTAAACGGTGAACTGATCAAACGGGTAGATCGTTCTAAATACTTGGAATCAACAATCGAGGCAGAGGGGGGAGCAGAGGGAGAGGTGAATCGTAGGATACATTCGGGATGGAGCTGGAGAGAGGTGTCGGGAGTTCTCTGTGATCGTAGGATGCCGGTGAAGCTGAAAGGGAAGGTCTTCAAAACAGTGGTTAGGCCAGCCATGTTGTACGGAATGGAGACGGTGCCAATGAAGAAGACTAGTGACAGAAAGATGGATGTGGCTGAAATGAAAATGTTGCGATGGATGTGCAGTGTAACTAGAAGGGATCGAATCAGAAACGAACGCATTAGAGGAACGGTGAAAGTAGTAGAGGCGTCAAGAAAATTCCAAGAAGACAGACTGAGATGGTATAGGCACATGATGAGAAGAGAGGAGGATTACGTGGGACGTAGGGTGCTGGAAATGGAGGTGCCGGGACGGAGAAGAGGTAGACCGAAGACGAGGCCGAGGGATTGCGTGGCGGCAGACATCCGGGAGAAAAATTTGGACGAGGACATGGTGCGTGACAGGAGAGAATGGAGGAGACTCATCAAGAACAGCGACCCCATATAGAGATGGGATTTAAGCTGCAGAAGAAGATACTAATGCGCTTAAATCTCTCTCTCTCTCTCTCTCTCTGTTTGTCCTGCGCAGATTCGACTATTATGTTGTTCAGCACTCATCCGGCCAAGGTGTTGTTCAAAGTCCCTTGTCTAGAAAGCAACTTTTTCTTGCATCAAATTACCCGAATGAGGCGGGGTGCTGCAGAGGGGTCAAAAGTAGGAAGGTCTTCAATAGTTCATAAATCACTTAACCTGTTATGCAGACAACCTGGTCCAGGTTTGATGAGGGCATACAACACTACTGTTAACAAATCAATTTAGTGTTTATTATACCTCTTCTCCCTTCCTAATAATGCTCTAGCTTGTCAGGAAACAGTACCAACTGAGGCATCTTATTGCTGTGACTGCATTTTCCCCTTATGCCCCAAAAAATGTAGCCAAAAGTATCCTAAATGCAATAGTATATTATTTAAGACCATTAAGGAACTGTAATATCTTCAATTCCTTAATGGGGGGGGGGGGAGAACAGACAAATCTCGCTTATTTATTTTTATTAGCTATCTTCATATATCATTTTCTCTGAACTACCTCAGTGGCAATAAGAAGCCTCCTGAAGGGTACAACTTAATTGTAAAATGGAAAGACTTACCTTGAAACTTAATACGTAAGAGCAATTTGACTACTCTCAAGTAATTATCTCTTTTCATGGCCCTCTGCGACCAACACAGTGTTCTCGTGTTCACTTATTACCTAAGAGTCTTATTTTTACCTCTGTGCTTTTGAAATAAAGGCTTCACTATTGAGTTTACATTACAAAATGGGTACGTACTGTTTTTAGTAGGGGTAAATAACATCCCCTTATTCTGATGTGTGTAAATAATGTTTTTAAGTAAGATTTAATTGTATCTTTAACTGATGACTCATTTACCTTGAGAAAGCCCCTTTTAGCCAACCAGATGCAAGGGTAGGCCATCATGCTCCACATTGATTAAAATTAGAATTAGGTTTATTTGGTGTTAAGTCGTTCAATAGAGAGTGTTTGATTCTGTGTAAACTGCATGTTGCACTCAGGTGAAGAAACGAGGTGTTCTCTTGCACTCTCTGCCGTACATAACAAGATACACCCGTCTCATTTGGTTTTGTACTGAGACAAGCATCTATCATTCTTTGAAGACTTCAACTTTGACTGTTGTGACGGCCCTGATAAACGACCATTTAAGTCTCTGACGATATCCTAGGATGTCTCATAACGCCCTGGGTTAGTGTTACTATTGTGCTATAGTACTACGGCTTTCCACTCTAAGCCGAGCGCATAGTACCGTTCTGAGTTACTCAGGTATTTCTCATACCCCTCACAGTTTCTAAAAATCACAAAAGGGACCTTTATTAGCGATACTTTAAAAAATGGTGCATCAAGTTTTAAAGTATCGCTAATAAAGATCCCTTTTTGTGATTCTTAGAGTTGTTCAGCAGCTTCTGGTCTGCTAAATTGCACTATGATTGCCTCCAATCTTCTACGTTTAGTTGTGTTTGTGACAACACGCTGATTTAGAATATGGCTGTATGTTTGATTTGATGTTAGCACTTCTTTAAATTAATCTGAGTAATGTGGCATTGATGGAGTGCGTTTAGAAAAATAGTTGCCAGATTCTCCACATGTAGTTATTGCACAGTCATTAGATCGTATAAGTTATCAAACAGGTAATTCCAATTAACTTAGTATATACGATATGCTCTAGGGCAGGGGTGGGGAACTCTTGGCACGCGTGCCAAACGTGGCACGCCAACGACTTTTTTCCGGCACGCGATTCCCCGGGCTCACCTTAAAAAAAATTAAATAAATAAATATCCAAATTCTTCGCTGAGTTTTATATTTTAACTTAATGTTTTCTGCTAAAAAATGGTAAAGATTAACTTCTGTTTAATATATTATGTAGGTAAAATAACATTTTATTTTCTCTAATTTTTATGTATTATTCATAAGGGATTAAGAATCAATAAAAGAATATCTTTAATTTTATTTTCTTTCATTGTGCTTTAGTCAAGTAAAACGATTATGAGATTGGGCACTGTAATGTATTGGGAAAACTTGAAAAAACTTATGGCTGATTGATCTGATATATAAAAACAAAAAAATCAGAATTATTGTTTACTCTTTTGCTGATGTTAAAATTGCGTTTTTAAATTGTGTGGCTGTATATGGCAGCTATAATTACACTTAAAGGCTAATAAAAAATATCCACGCTATCAACAGGGTAGAACGACCTTCAAGTAAAAATTCCGTCACTAAATTTTACATTTATTCAATCTTACATGACTTACAATAATCACTCTTACAATATTCTTTGATTTTACCGCTCCAGTGTAATTTTTGATTATTTGAAAAGGTTCTCCCAATACTTAAATGGCACCAAATAATAATATGTTCCCCAAAATTTCGGTTGGCACGTGAGAAAATTTTGCATCAAAGATTTGACGATTTTGGCACGCTCACTTAAAAAGGTTGCCCACCCCTGCTCTAGGGTATATATATATATATATATATATATATATATATATATATATATATATGTATGAAAGAGAAATGTACTTTTGCGTAATTAGCTGTAGATATGATAGTTGTGTTGAAATGTAGGTTGCCGCCTAATTTTTATAGCGAAAGAATCATGTTTAATTTAAATACTTAGTAATACTACTACAAGTTAAATTGCTATACTCGATGTTAGTGTTCCACCCCCCTGCATCAGTCTCTCTTCACACGGTCAAGCTGGTGGCCCCGCCTCTAGGCCTGGCTTGGTGGAGGAGTGAGTTGCTCTCTTGCGCGCTCCACCGCACATAGCCAGGTACACCCGTCTCATCCGGTACCGTCCTGTGCCAGGCATCTAGTCTTCTCTTGAAGACTTCACCTTTGATCCCTGTAACGTTTCTGTGGTCCTTAGGAAGCTGGTTAAAAAGTCTTGGCCCCTTGACAACCAAGCTATTTTCCTTCAGTGTTGAGGAGGTCCCTTGTCAGGCCTTTAGTTTGGGAACACTACATATTCTGCCTTTCCTATTGTCCGGCGTTGTTTGGATGGTAATTGGGTTTACTTTGAAGTTTGGTACCACTCGCTGATTTTTCTGATCTTTGTATCGTCTGTAATATTGTCTTTGGCTGCGCTGAGACACTGACTGAGGCGCATTGTGGTGGGATGGCGGGAGGGACCCGCGAATGTAAACACCACCAAATCACGGTTAACTCCACGTCACGCTCACAGATAAGTGCACAATGGTAACAAATAATAAGTCATGTTAATTCAATTGACGACAGTGAATCACGGATAACTGCATGAATAAAATGTGTGTATATCACGTTACGTTTCCGTGCGTCGTTCTCTCTTCACACGAAGGTGAAGCTGGTGGTCCCTGCCTCTAGGAATGGCTTGGTGGAGGAGCGAGTTGCTCTCATGCCCTCCACCGCACATAGCCAATATATATATATATATATATATAGATGGATACACAGGAAGATAGATAGATAGACAGTTACGTAGATGGATAGATATATAGGGGTACATTTAAGGTTAAAAATATTCGCGTTTGACACTCAAATTTGAACCTTCTACCCTTAAACAATAGAGACTGAACAGGTGAAATGAACGTATTCGTTTAACTATACGATGAAAAAGGACTTAGTAGGTCATATATATACAGTATATATATAAGCATTTCAAAATTCCTTATTACTGGATAGAACCCAATCTTCTACGTTTTTAAATGTGTTCGTGACAATACGCTGTATTAGAAATCGAATCCTCAAGGTAGTATTTAATTTGAGAATTGCACTGAAGAAAATTTACTTTAATATGTCCCAAAAGCTGGTTTAAAATTCCATTAAATATAATGCAGTAATGTTGAAGAGAGAAATTGTTTAGAATAAATCATATTAAATCCATTTATTGAATTGTAGAAGGTGCAATTAAATGAGTTATACCATAAATTCAATTTTTTATAAAGATGCATAGAAAACGGTATTTACTGGGCATGCCCAACTAAAACTTAAAATCTAGTTATATTAATATTTCTTGCACCAAAGTTTAAGATACTTCGAAGAGTCCATACATTTTAAAATAATTTTGCATCATTATTTCAGGGTATCTTCAACAGTAAGATTTAATATGATTGCGAATGCCTGTTTTAATTATATTGAAAATAATGCAGCAATGTCGGGGCAGGGCTGCAAGTAAAAGAGTAAAAAAGAATAAGTTACACCTAATTTAATTTCTATTTTGTTTTAAAAATCATATTAATGCTTTTTATATTATAGTTTAAGGATAAAATTGTGTATTATGGCGAAAATTTGTTTTTGTATTAAACTTAGTTTATCTTATTCGATTTTTTGTTTAAAAGATCGCCTACTAAATGTAAAATTAAAGCTCAATAGAAAAACTATTGGCGTTGCATTTGTTTGAGACCTTGTCGGTCTACCCCTTGGTCCCATAAACGTATTTATGTTTAATAGCTCTGTCTATTGGGTCGTATTTAGAGACCTTGTCGGTCTACCAGGAGCTGGTAAGTAAAGCCGTGGTGGTGGTTGTGGTGCTGTGGAGGTGGTTGTGTAATACTGCTTCACCGCCAATCGTCTAAGTTTCGACGCTTGGTTGTAGCCCTCATATCGGTTAGGTGGTGTTGATGGGATGAGCTCCTAAAAGTCTATACTTAGACGATTGGTTGTAGCCTTTATCTCACCATGTGCTGTTAATGGGATGAGTCCTAAAAGTCTATACTTAGACGATTGGTGGTGATTTTTTTTCTGCGGTGGTTTTGCTCGTATATATTTTGCTATTGGGGCTTTGCATGCATCTGTTTATATATATATATATATATATATATTATATATATATATGTGTATATATATTATATATATATACAGGGCGTCCCAAAAAAATGTATACACACTTTAAATAATTATAAAGGCAGTGTTTATTAAAATACATTTCATTTTCAAAATGTAATAGAATCTACAGACATTATTTAATTGTTTTGTCAACGCCTGTTTTCAAACTGACGTCCGTTCTGGTCCAGGCACTGCTGATAACGCGAAGCAATGGAATCGCAAACATCACGAAACATTTCGTTTGGTATTTGTGTGCATTCTCGTTCAATGGCTGCTCTCAATTCAGCGACTGTTGCAGGTTTTATAGCGTAGACTTTGTCTTTTAAGTATCCCCATAAAAAAAGTCTAGTGGTGTGAGGTCTGGTGAACGCGGAGGGTATTCTACGAAACCCCTTCGTCCAGTCCACATCCACATCGTGCCAAGTACCACTCGCAATACTCCACTCTTCGGTCCGGATCATCTTCATTAATAGCATGGACTAATCTTGGAATGTAACTTTTCCATTGACAGCGCTTCAAAATGCGTTGGACAGACGATTCTGAAATTCCTACCTCACGACTCGCTTGCCGCACAGATTTTCTTGGACTTTGGTGATACGTTTCCAGTACTCTTTCTTGCTTTGTGGGGCTTGTCGATGTCCGTGGTCTTCCGGAACGCTTCTTGTGGACATTCTGAACAGTTCCATCGGCCTCAAACTTATCTCTAATTCGAGTGATGGTAAGTCGCGTTGGTGGATCTGTTTGAAACTCCCTCCTAAACTGTCTTTGCACTTCAACTGCGTTTTCACACTTCCAGTAGCATTTTAGAATGAATTTCCTTTGTTCAAAGCTTAGTCTGACTGCCATTATTAATTCTAATGCGTTTAACTTGGAAAGAAAGAAACATCAATTGAGCTATCAGCTGTTAAAGTGTGTATACATTTTTTTGGGACGCCCTGTATATATATATATATATATATATATATATATATATATATATATTAGGGTGGTCCAAAAAAACAAAAGAACAAATTTCCTTTCTCCACAAGGGTATTTTTATTCCTTTATACATAACTGAAAATCACACAAAATATTTTCCTCAAGAAACAGTATTTAGGGGTCGCCCCATGTGGAATCCATAAATCAGGGGTCTCACGCAGCAGAAAACAGTTATGCACTTGAAAAACTATGACATTAGAGCCGCCTTTGATGGAGTGGGGAGCTTCTTTCGGTGGTTTGCCACCAGTCGAAGAAGGAACTGTTTCTGCTCTTCGTCCTTCGTCAGCGTGTTGTTGTATTTTTGGATCAGGCTGATACCCCGTTCCGCCGTGTCGTTTACTACTTCCATCCGAGAGGACCGATCCCGAAGTTCGTTGAAAAAAGGATCGTCCGTCCACTGTCCGGGGGTTTCTCCAGAAAGGATTGAGATTTCGCTTTTCCTCCTTCCATCAAAACATCAAAGAAGGAACTGGTCCTTTTAGTCACAAGGTCCTCCAACTTCATGTCTTCCACTTCATCTTTGATCTCTAGACGTCGAGGAGGGCCGGGTAACCGCGGACGCTGTAGGTTCTGGAGCATCCTTTCCTTTGTCGCCGTGGTCACTCGTTCGTCGAAAAAGGCTAGGGCAACCAGGTGCTCGGAGAGAAACAAAAGATGCCTGGAAAAGGCCGCGGACGCTTTACTGGCCACAGTCTGATTTGGGTAAGTCTTGAGCAGAGACAGAAGTTCGATGTCGTTGTAGGGGGCTCGAATTCCAAGGAACGCTTCGTTCCATTGTCTGATGTAAACGAGACTCACAAACAGAGCGAAGTCGGTTATGTTCCTGGCTTCTCGTGGTGTCAACTTGAATTGAGCTGGGAAAAGGAATATCTTCAACACACAAATTCCTTTCCCCATCCAACGAGCGTGGTGTGTTGGGCCAGGAGCTCGAAATGACTCGTTTCCACTTCCTCCGCCAAGGAACAAGGGAGATAAGCGCAAGAATTCTTGATAATCGTCCCTTGGTTGCTGCGCTTCGACTGCATGTGGCAAATAATCCAGCATCTCTTTCCGCAATCTGCTCAATACCGAATCCTGGAAGAGTTCGTCGGTTGCTGCAACACACGCATCTTGATTTATCGATGGCCATTGTTTCTGAAATCGCTTGAAGAGTCCGGATTCTGGACCTCCAGATGGACCGAAAATACAGAAGACGTCGGACAGCATGATTTCCATGACATGGTGACGGCAAGCAATCCAGACCAGTTCGGTTCCTAGAGCTGCTTCGATTCTGATGCAAGCTCCTTTGTGAAGCCCTGTGTTGCTGGCTGTCGTATCAAATACGAGTCCTTTGATTTGAGACCCGAGATTCCATTTCTCAATTGCTTCAACACAAGCATTCGCCTGAGACTCCCCAGTACCTTTGTCCATCTTCGGAATTCCCAAAAGCTTCTCGTGGCCTTTTCCAGTGACAAGGACAGCAATTCTATCAACGCTTGCCTTGGATCCGTCGATATCTGGCAATAGTTTGCCATCCCAGTGTAAAAGAAGAGGTCCCTCCAAAGAAGATTCCTAGTCTTCTGCTGCTGCCGTTTCCTGTCTTCTTTGTCTTCTAGACCGCCTGATTGAACTTCGGGAGAGTGTGAGCTCTGAAAGATTATGTCCAAGCGCCTCAGCAACGGCTCCAGCCACAAACATAGTTCCGCGATCTGGAAGATTGACGCGATCCAAGGTGCCGACGACTTCGGGCGAGTTGGAAGATATTCTTAAGTCTCTTTGGCGTTGGGGAAGCAGCAGCTGCCGCAGATGTTGACGCAGAAGGTCTATATTCGTCTTCGCTTTCAGATTCCCGAGAAGATGATGTGGAAGAAAGTTCTGCTGTTGCCCCCGTCCTGGATTTGGTTTCCCTTCCTTCGTATCTCGCTTTTGCCATCCTTTCTTTTTCTTCTCGTTGTCTCTCTGCTTTCTTTTGCAGGCGTCTTTCGGTCAGCTCCACTCATGCTACAGGAAAAGACGTCTTCTCTTTGCTTCCGAAGGAATTCCCGGTCTTCCTCGTTCTTGATTACCGACATTACATCTTTTGTAGATATATCAAACAGCTCTTCCAGATCACCTTTGAACACTTCCTCGTTCATTCTGTCACTTTCTCGTTGTCGAGTTCGGTGCTTCTTGAGGGATAGATACTTCTCGTACAGCTTTGACAGTTTCCGGACACACGAATCTATCCGTTGGGAAGGAATTCTGGCGTGCTGCCATACAGCGACAACTGCTTCACAGGCCAACTTGTAACTCGTGGGCAGGGTTCTTCCTTCGTCCAAGTGGTTGTACTGGGCCAGTCGGAGCACGTCCAGTACACGGGGTAGCCTTGCTGTCGATAACTGAGAGTTCGGCCTCCCAAGGAGCCAGTTTTCAGGCGCAGATCTCCTACTAGACGACGTCATAATCACTTCTAAAAAGAAAAAACCGAAATGTTTAGTATGGGACAACCCCTAAATATCCACCAATCAAGCTCAAATTCCACACACAAGTAAGTCGACCCTAGTCGACAAAAACAAGGCATGTGGAGAAACGATTCGACCAACATAGTTTTTTACTATAATATTTTGGACCACCCTAATATATATATATATATATGTGTGTGTGTGTGTGTGTGAGTGATGATAAAGGCCTTATGGGCGTATAGTCGGGGCGTGTATGTGTGTGTGTGCGCTTTTAATTCGTTCAAAGGTTATTACTATATACAGGCCATTTATGCCTTCTAAGCCAACTGGCTGATTAGGACCTTATAAGACAGCGGGCGCTCGGATGAACTCTCATTATGCCTCTGGCTGGAGCCAGATGAACACCCCTACCTCCTTCTTAGGTTAGCTTTCCCTTTGGGGGGGTGAGGACATCCCAACTTCTCCCCCAAAGACCCTCCTCCTCCTTTCTCTCCCTCTCTTAGGTTAAGGTTACCCCTTTGGGGGGAGGTCATCCTCCCTTCCCCCAAAGTTCCCCCCTTCATTGCAGCTTGGGGATAACCCCTCCCCCCTTTGTTGCATAACCCCCCCTTTGCAGAATTGACTTGTATAACCCATTCCTCCCTTCATTGCAGCTTGGGGGATAACCCCTCCCCCTTTGTTGCATAACCTCTTGCAACATTCCTCCTCCCCCTTCCCTTTGCAGCATTGATCAACATCGCCATTGCATATGCTCTCTCCCTTTTTGCGGGCATACTACTCACGTCCAATGAAAAATATCTTGACAAAGTAAGCATTTAAAAAAACCAATAAGACCCACTTAGAGGCAGGGCCGTAACTAGGGTTTAGAAATTAGTGAGGTCCAGATTTTTTTCGAGCGCGGCGGGACGAGCAAAATTCAGACCAAAATGACATCTACAAACAACCCAAGCTATACACTAAACACAAAACACAAAACACTCGACGCTCCCTCTTTTCAAAAGAAAAGCGGTAATATGCGTTTCATACACGGAGAACGGTTCAGTCTCTTTTTTTTTTTTAGGAAATAATTACCGAGGTCCGGACCTCGGTGACCTCATAGGTAGTTACGGCCATGCTTAGAGGGGGATTTTGTGTGTTTTTTTTTTTTTATTGCCAACCCCTCGATCCAATCCTACCATATGATATCTCTCCAGCATTAAAAAATCTAAAGAAATAAAGATTCCGATATCAATACGATCCTGGTAAAAATACAGTATACAAATTAGTATCTGATGAACTTGCAATGCCACTCAGTAAGTTAATGAATGAATTAATAACACGAGGTGTATTCCCTGACATTCTAAAGGAAGCCAGAGTATGCCCTATATTTTAGTCGGGAAACCCAAACACTCCATCCTGTTATCACCAACTTTAAGTAAGGTATTTGAAAAACTAGTGTACAATAAACTTATTAACTCCTTAATCAAATACAATATTTTAACTAAAACACAACTTGGATTTAGAGGTGGACATACAACGGAAGATGCCATAAACATGCTATTAGAAAATGTGTACGAGAACTTAAATAGCAAAAGAGACACTGCCTTAATCTTCCTCGATTTGTTAAAAGCATTTGATATACAGTATTTTCGAATGAAATCTTGTTCAATAAACTTCACATTTACGGAATAAAACGTTGGTTTAAATTATATCCGTCAAATCGTCATCAGTACATCAAATTAAAAGATAATTTTTCCGACATGGCGATGCTAACTTGTGGAGCCCCGCAAGGATCTATTCTTGGCCCATTGCTATTTCTAATTCACGGCAACGATTTTCATCTACCAACCACGTTAAGTTGTATACAATACGCAAATGATGCAACACTTGCTTCTTCCCATCATAACTCAGCCTTTCTGATTCATGAAACGAACAGGCAATTAGGAAATGTGTATAAATGGATGTGTGCTAATAAACTTTTATTGAACCTGACAAAGTCATCTTATATGATTATTACCGCAAAACATATTAATACAAACTGTCAAATAAAAATTGGGAATATTACTCTTGCAAGGGTGAATAAGACTAAAGTACTTGGCGTTAATTTAGGCGAAAAACTAAATTTCAAGTGTCATGTACAACATATCAAATCCAAAATATAAAGATTTCTCTTCATATTATTTAAACTAAAAAAGACCCTTCTTCAAAATACACTCCTTATCCTATATTATTCCTTCATCCATCCACATATTATATTGCATTATAATGGGGTAGCTCAAAGAAATGTATAAAACATCCTTTGGAAGTAATTCATAAAAAATGTCTGCGAACTCTCTCGAATAATGACAACAGACAAAGTCACACTTCCCCAATGTTTAAAGGGGTTGGGTACGATTCGATGTGGCCGACTCGATGCGACCCAACTCGATGTGGCCGACTCGATGTCAGGACAACTCGATGTGATATCCCTAAGGGATATTTTCGTTAGTTTTAACGAAAATATCACAACTTAACCTAACCAATCGTCAAGGGCGTACAGTTGACCTAACCGGGCATTCAGTTAACCTACATTAAATATATAAAGAAAATGAAATCGACTTGGCCTGGCATCGACATCGAGTTGTCCTGACATCGAGTCGGCCACATCGAGTTGGATCGCATCGAGTCGGCCACGTCGAATTGTCCCTGCCCCGTTTAAAGAGCCAAATATTTTAAAACTAAAATGACTTATACAAGTTGAATGTTAAATGCAAAAAACTTCACTTTTTTACGTGAAGGTCAAAATATGAGAATAAAAACCCACTCTAATAGACAGAGTTTATTTCCACGACAGTTTCGACGCCCACTGGCATCCTCCTCGGGTGGATACAGAAACACAAATGAAACAAAACAAGAGGGAAAAACAGTTCAGGGATCGACCGTTAAGAAATTCGCACCTAGGTTGGATTCCATTCTCTCGAGACAGGAGGGGCATTTTCATTAAGTACATTCGCACAAATTTTAAAACTATCTTCCTGTTCTAAACATACAGATTCTATTATTTTTACATAATTATTACATTTATAATTAAATTTATTACATTTAATATTGCATAATTATTAATTACAGAAATTATAAATTTATTATTACATTGGTTATTACATTGTTGTTTATTATACAGAAATTATAAACCGAAAAACGAATGAAAAAAGGCGATTAGGAAATAATCCAGAGACCATTGAGAAATTCGCACCTAGGTTAGATATCGTTCTCCCGAAACCAGAAGGGCATTTTATTACAGGGTCAGCTTATAACTACATTTCCACAAATTAAAAATATCTTCTTGTTCTATACATACAGATCCTAATGTTTTGACATAATTACTGCATATATTTATTTCCACATTAATTACTTCCATTATTACATTTACTAAAAGCGAGTAAGGAAACATTCCAATCCAGAGACATTTAAGAAATTCACACTTAGGTTCGAACACGTTCCCACGACTCCGTAAGGGATTTATTGACCAAGAATCTCATTAAAGGGTCTAACTTATAAGTACCTTCGCACAAATTAAAATTATCTACTTTTTCTATACACACAGATTCTATTATTTTTCTTTTGACATAATTATTACATTTATAAAGTACCTTACTTGATTCCCAATCTATAGCATGATTATTTTGGCTAGCCCAATTTCACGGTCTATAGAAAACCTACTCATTGTAATTCGTACATTCATTATTTTTCATATCATGATGAAGGGGTTAAAAGCTCAATTATTTCTTCCATGTTTCTAAGAGCACTCAGGATTTGTAGCCCACATTTGCTGGATCCGGAAAATTCAAAGATTTGGAACATTTTTAAGGATTTAAAATATCCTGAGTGGTTTATCAGAAAGGCGTATTTTAAAGCCAGAAAATCTTTTTATGCCCCTCGGGAACCTTCAGTTAACCAAAAACAATATGTGAGTTTGCCTTACATTGCCGGCTTAGAAAGAGTAAAACCGTTGACGAAAGAATTTAAGTTTGCTTTGGCGTTCAAATATTCGTCTACCGTGAAAAGTAAATTGGTTAGGAATAACGTTACAAAAGAGGAACAAGCCTGTGTCTACAGCATTCCCTGTAAAAGTTGTGATTTAGTATACGTGGGAGAAACTGGAAGAAATATTGAAACCCGTATCAAAGAACACAAATATGCCTTCAGAAGTTGTAATACTAATAATGCCATTTTTTATCACGCTAGCCAAAATAATCATGCTATAGATTGGGAATCAAGTAAGGTACTTTATAAATGTAATAATTATGTCAAAAGAAAAATAATAGAATCTGTGTGTATAGAAAAAGTAGATAATTTTAATTTGTGCGAAGGTACTTATAAGTTAGACCCTTTAATGAGATTCTTGGTCAATAAATCCCTTACGGAGTCGTGGGAACGTGTTCGAACCTAAGTGTGAATTTCTTAAATGTCTCTGGATTGGAATGTTTCCTTACTCGCTTTTAGTAAATGTAATAATGGAAGTAATTAATGTGGAAATAAATATATGCAGTAATTATGTCAAAACATTAGGATCTGTATGTATAGAACAAGAAGATATTTTTAATTTGTGGAAATGTAGTTATAAGCTGACCCTGTAATAAAATGCCCTTCTGGTTTCGGGAGAACGATATCTAACCTAGGTGCGAATTTCTCAATGGTCTCTGGATTATTTCCTAATCGCCTTTTTTCATTCGTTTTTCGGTTTATAATTTCTGTATAATAAACAACAATGTAATAACCAATGTAATAATAAATTTATAATTTCTGTAATTAATAATTATGCAATATTAAATGTAATAAATTTAATTATAAATGTAATAATTATGTAAATAATAGAATCTGTATGTTTAGAACAGGAAGATAGTTTTAAAAATTTGTGCGAATGTACTTAATGAAAATGCCCCTCCTGTCTCGAGAGAATGGAATCCAACCTAGGTGCGAATTTCTTAACGGTCGATCCCTGAACTGTTTTTCCCTCTTGTTTTGTTTCATTTGTGTTTCTGTATCCACCCGAGGAGGATGCCAGTGGGCGTCGAAACTGTCGTGGAAATAAACTCTGTCTATTAGAGTGGGTTTTTATTCTCATAAGTTGAATGTTGCTGTCAGTATGTTCAAAGAATCATTAAAAATGAACATACATTACCCATTGAAAAAGCAATCCCCCCCCACCCCCTCAACTACATCATTGTTATAACACCAGACTGCCCAGTGATTTTATACATAAACCTAACTATACAATAGAAACTGCAAGAAATGCACTTTCTTTCAAAGATGTAGATGTATGGAATGGAATTCCCATGCATATCAGGCAGGCTTCATCACTAAATGTATATTGCAAATCATTAAAAAAGCGCTTCATTAGTTCCTACTCGTGCTTAAGTTCACTACTGCCATTTTTACCACAGTAATGAAACCCCATTTTTTAATCAACTATTTAAAATATGCTAATTTCGTTAAGCCCCTTTAATTTCGTAATCTATTCTTTTATATTCTTTTTAAGCATCATTTATTTTCGACTAAATATACAGTAAATCATATAATTTAAAATTATGTAACATTTTTAAAACTTTTATATTATTATTATATTATTATTATTATTATTATTATTATTATTATTATTATCTTGCCACTTTCTACTTTTATGCAATAAATAAACTAAATACCATTAATTTTATCTAAAAAGTCTCGATACTTCCAACGGCATATTCGGATCGGAGTACTGTGAATTTAATGCCATATCAAATATCTAAAAATTATAAAACTGTCACTTTTATTCTTTTCTGAATGAAGTTTTTTGAATTTGAAGTTTGTATGCGTATGCTTGGAAGCTGCGAGTAACCACAGCCCAACAGCGTTCCTACCGTAGCTTCCAAACACTGTCAAGCCCAGCGTTTTTTCCGGCTTTCTTTTTAACACTGTGTACGGTGTGTAGTGTATACACATATTTAAAAAAATGGTATATAATTTTCAATTTGAATTATGTTAATGGATTGTTCATGTTCAGTGTAGTTTGATTGTAACCGTTATTCAATGTACGATAATTAATTCCCCAGGCGGTGATTAACAGCACAATAACTCCAAATATGATGTTCACCAAGACGTCTCAGAAGTTCGGCCAGTGGTCGGATATGAGGGCAAATACAGTGTACGGTCTCGGATTTTCGACGGAAGCTGAGCTAAATAAGGTCGGTATCAAATATTAATACAGCAAAACGCTTAAGAATATTCCCTTATGTCCGTTTTAGGCTGTATTTCCCAAGGTTACTGTTAACATTGAAAGTAGTGTTGATATTTCAACATTTAGGCCGGCCGCACACAGGATCGTCTTGCGACCGCGACGCGATTCCCCAGAATCGCGTCGCAGTCGCTGCAGTGTGCGGGGCTCCCATTCTTTCAATGTAAAATCACACGCGACTCGAGTCGTCACGACCCAAGGCGTGAGCCGTAAGACGATCCTGCGCGCAGCCTGCCTTAGGGTTACCCTTCACTTTCCTCGGATTCAACGATTGAGATATGAAGCCTCGCAAACGTTATGTTTTGATACTCTTTCCAATTTTAGTTTAATGATATTCTTTTTTAATCTTAGTTTTATCTCTCTCCTTCCTTCATGAGCTAAATTAACCTCTTTTCTCTATAATTTTATTATATTCCTTTACAACTTCGGTGTTGGGATATTGCGCAAGAATCAGGGAAGAAAACGGGTTTTACTCTCAAAAATTTTAGTTTGGAATTTGGCTGATGATAAACCGATTAAATGAGTTGGGATTTGTTCATGCTCTTTTTTTAATGCTAAATTCCGGTTATTAATATGTATAACGTTTTATTGATACGTATTTTAGTCCCGTAATGAGTTTGGGTAATTGAAGACATTGTCCGGATTCCAACGGACTAACATTTGTGTGGCAGTTTCTCGGCTTTACTGTGTTGGTCAGACATGGACTGGTGGCATTCCGGCCCAGGAATTTGAAACTGTCATTCTAAAACTTTAAAATATTCCCGTTGCGATTCTGATCCTATTTACCTAATCTGAATTCATTTTTAAAAACTGAAATTTTTACTTATCTCAAAATTTGCTGCAGTTTTTCATCGCATTAAAATATTTTAATAATTCTATTGATCAGTCAGGGGTTCCCAAACTTTTACCACCAAGGACCCCTAAATATTAATTCCGTACGGACATAGACCGGACATAGTGTGAAATGGAAATTTATTTTAATATAGTTAATGTTACTATTTTTCCAAAAGCTTAGAGACCCCCCTGGAAGCTTCCTACAGACCCCTGGGGGTCTGTACAGATCACTTTGGGAATCCCTGGATTAGATTATCAAGATTTTGTTGGAGATTTTATGAAATTATTTGGGGTGAGGTCGTTTTTATTTATTTAGTTACATCCGTTAATCATCACTCGACCGTGATGATAAATGTGGTGTTACGGGAATGAGTCTCCCCTTTAAGGTTTTTAACGGCGTGTCCTGTTTACTTCAGTTTATTGAAAAATTTCAAGATGTTAAAGAAGCGACCCGATCCGGTAAAACCAACGGTACAGTTGGAAGTGTCGGCAGCTCCGTCGTGGGAGTGAATCAGGGTGTGGGAAACGTGAGTGTGAGTGGTAGTAGCGTCAGTTCTAACATTTGCGTGCCGCCAGTTTCCTCGTCGACGGGGGGTACTTCTCCAGCCACCGCCTCTCCCCTCACTTCCAGAGCGAAGACCCAAGAGGCTCCCTCGACGGACGTGAACTCAATATCGTCAGGTAGGTTCTTGTCCTTCGTTTTCCCCTTGACCGAAGCATATTCACGCGTTATTCCTTTTTTTGGTTTTAGTCTTATATTTAATCTTTACGTCATTCACCGCTTTTCACTATCTATTTTTGTGAGGTTTTTACACTTAGAAAATTACGAGTATATTCACTGAACCCATTACTGCGAAGAGGCTTTTCTCTAACTTCGATTAAAAGTACCCGCCTTTCGGCAACAGATAAAAATTATTATTAACGTTCAGGCCGCGCAGTAAAGGGTTACATTTACGATTTAGCACTTTAGTTATTTATTTATAAGAATGAATTGATTGTCGAATATTAAATTAAGTGCCATGTCAGCATGTTGTAGTAGGAGATATTTTTTTACCTTTGCTGAAGGAGCAGCGATTCGTCCGTCGCCTTTACAGTAGTGTATATACTCGTGTGTGTATATATATATATATATATATATATATATATATATATATATATATATATGCAGAAAGGGTTATCACGCCATGTATTGAGAGCTTTTGTGTCGCTTCTCCGTTTTATGGTCGTCGTTAGCGCCTTAATTTCCATAAGCAGTTTAAAAGAGGAATAAATACACGCAGATTAAGTTCACTGAGAAGGATTGAATACATACTTTTAATTACTTTCACGTTCGCAGCGTTAAACTGTTTTTTTTTTGTTTTTAAGAAAACTCCGAGATGGAAATTTGAAGACGGTTCTCTCCCTCTTTTTTTTTGTTTTTTTATTTTTAACTTAAAGTTTTTCTTATGCATTTAGATTTTTTTGTGAAGTTGAATAGCATCTGTTGATTGGTTTATTGTATGTGCTTTCAAGTAGTTTCGCTTTATATATATACACAGGGTGTTCCATAAGTCCGGTCTCTTAGGAATATTTATTTTAAATTAAATTTACAAAGTAATACATTAAAACTAAAATAAATGTTCAAATTGATGTTTTGGAACTTTTTTTTTTTGCTGCAGGTAGAATAATACGCAATGGCTAATATGGAAGTGAGTTACACTGGTGAGCAAAAGGCCTCCGGAGACCTTTTCCTCATGAGTGTAATCGCTTCCATATTAGCCATTGTAACAGGATTGTAACTCACTTCCATATTAGCCGTTGCTTGTTATTCTACCTGCAATTAAAAAAGGTCTCAAAATACATCAATTTAAACATTTGTTAAAGTTCTGAGGTATTAATTTTGTAAATTTAATTTGAAGTAAGTTTTCCAATGAGACCGGACTTGTGGGACACCCTGTGTATACAGCCAAAATTAAAATATATATTTTTTGCAGGATTAAATATTGAAAATTTTCATATGTTGAATCTAGTGAATATTAACTGTAGTATAGGATTTGTGTTAGAGCAGGAAGCGAGTGAATATAAGATGAAATTACATTTGGTTAAGAGAATAAGTGAAAAAGGTGTTTTACATCTGGTAAAGAGAGTAAATAAAAAAGGTGTTTTAGTAGGCTGACCATACGTACCGTTTTTTTTATGGGTTCTGTATGGGTTCTGTCACTGAAGAATAATTGTAAGCTCAATATGTTTATGTACTTACTTTTTCATGAATACAGAATATTACATAACCCCCGTCCCTTTTTTGCCATCCCAATGTCCCGTTTTTGTCTCAAGGAAATATGGTCAGCCTATGTTTTAGGCAAATGTGAGTACCTCTCATCTTCCAAGTACTGATGATTCGGTTTTTCCTGGATGAAATAATTTAAGGTTTTTGGAAGATTTTGCGACAAATGAGTGACAGAAAGTCGAGTGTGAACACGGAAACGACTCTAGTTTGAGGCGAGAAGTTTGCATAAAGGCTAAGAGGATGTATGAAGTTAATCTTCGAGGAGTTAAAGTAGAGAGCGCTATCCACACGGAGAATAATTAAAGTAGGTTTATTTAAACATTTGATGACGGGAAGGCAATTAATTTTTCTTATTTTTGTCTCTTCATTTTTAACGAAGTCTTTCGCGTGGTTGATGTGAGAACGTATAAAGGTTTCTTCGCTCAAACTTTGTTCAGTGTTCATGGAAGTGTGTACGTGTCTTGCATATTAAAAAAAAGCCTCGACAAGTGAGAGTAATGAGCATTATAAGTGTGCAGCGATTAAAATTCTCATAAGAGGCGACTTTCGTGGAAGATGAAAGTACGTTACACGAAATTTTAAAGAAATGTACCGAGAAAAGGAGATTTAAATCCCGCATTAAACGCCGACACATTTCCAGAGAAGAGCCGGAAGAGTGGTCGGATTGATCTAATTCCTTGTGGAGAGAGAGAGATTATAGCTTTTAGTTTGAAAACATAGTTATCATCATCATTTAACTTGTGTATTATAGTTTTATGATAAAGAATAGTGAAGCGTTTTCCTTCAGTTATTCTAAGAAATTGTGGTATGTAGCAATTATTCAGAGTAAAGACCCAATATATAGGCCCCGGTTATAGGGTCTCTAAATGGCAGTATTTGGCAACTGCCGGCAGAAATTACATAGACATTTAATCTTTTTCACATATTTAGAGAGATATAATAAAACTATTTTCCCAAAGTTGATGTACGTATTAACACTTTACTGCCCAAAAGGACAAATTTGTAACCTTTCAAATACACGCATTCTTAACTTAACCCTACAAAATATTTGGGCAGTAAAGGGTTAAAATACACATAATACATTCAAAATGCTTAAAATTACACAAAAAACAAAATAAAACCATTTTTCCTGTTGAAACAGTTAATTTTCTGAGCCCAAGAGACCTTATAATTTGGTGGAAAGGTCTGTCCATCGAACAACTATTTAAATGAGCGAGTGTCCAGTCTATTCTATATAGATTTGTGGGATCAAGTAAAGATAAGCACCCCCAACCTTTTTTAGTTAGCTTTATAAGGCTAACTAACGAAAATATTACGACTTAACCTAACCAATCGTTAGGTCAACTGTACGCCCTTGACGATTGGTTAGGTTAGGTCGTGATATTTTCGTTAGTTAGCCTTATAAAGCTAACTAAAAAAGGTTGGGGGTGCTTATCTTTACTTGATCCAATTTGTGGTTACAACACCCTCGACAAATAATTATCCTTATATTCCGACCTTCTTTAGTACTACTTATTAAGTTCTTTTGTCTCGTCATTTGAGGGTTGGCATTAGTGCAGGTACTCTCTTCTAATTTATGTATGTGGTTCGTGTTTGGGGCAGGCCTTTCCTCAAGATAATTTGACGAAGGTCTCCCGTCCCCTCTTGGTCTGGTGGGGAAGAGGTATTACTCCCTCTTAACCATCAAGATTTCATCTCTTTTAAATCTATAAATATTTGATTAGTTAAGGTCGTTCGACCTTTTAACTACTTAAAATTAAACTCATTACTTCATTTATTTCTCAAATAAGAATGTTTGCCTCATCTGTCCTTGTTTTTCCTTGGCAAAGAATGTTTTTAAAGTGATCGAAGAGGAGTTGTAACTTCGGATTCGGGTATATTTGTTCTTTTTATTTCCGTTGGTAAGTTTTGAGAGAGAATTTTTTTATATATTTTTTTAAATTTTTTTTTGCGCTTTTAGGATTGCTCAGTTATTGAAGCATTTATGCTCTAGTTCAGTCCTGAAAGTAATTCGACTGAAGAACATTAATTCTTCAATGAAGGTATTCCCTTCATTATAACTATTAACTTTGTGAGTCGCCATTTTCTCGTGTCCAGTTAAAACGTTAGATTCATAAACTTTGCGTCATTTAGAGCGTAAATTAATGACGTAGAGTGCAAATGCCCGGCAAACAGAGGGCTTAAAGAGGCATGGATTAGAAACGGTGGGGTGGGGGAAGGGTTCTGTCCGGTTCGAAAATGGCAGTCGGAGAAGACATGAGTCGGAAATGAAGACAGAAAGTAGGTTTGATTTGCTCTTAAATACGGAAAATTAATCCTTTCTCTTAGTCATTTCTTTCGTCCGAAATCAGTCTCAGTGTTTTAACAGAAATTGTAGGAAAATGCAGCTTATGTCACTAATGTGCCTTCTGGGGGGGGGGGGGGGGGGGGGGGGGGGGGGGGGGGGGGGGGGGGGGGGGGGGGGGGGGGGGGGGGGGGGGGGGGGGGAGAAAAGGAGTATGGAGGTCATATAAAAGTAGAGAATGGACGGACAAGCCCATTTGCAGTACAGGATGAATTAAATGATATGTATATACATACTCGTATCAGAGAGGCAAGGTAAGTCTCTCGGAGGAAATCATTTCGGACTTTGATCAGGTAATTGACCTGATTAAGGGAACAGACATCGGATTTGTGGTAAACAAGGATGAAGATCGCATGAAAGAAACGAATTCTGTGATGTCTACGTTCGAATTTATGCAGTTGCGTGTATGTGATTTAAGATGCAATTGTAAAAGAAAAATGTATCTAATTTTTTGAAGAGAATAAACTGCATTCTAGATTTTAAATGAAAATTACCAACTTAACCTAACCTAACCTAATTAACTATAAGCACAAACTAAATGGACTGCATAAGGTTGAACCATTCGACCTCTATGCCCGTTTAGGATATTTGTTGTGAACATTATGCAGCTGGACTTTGTTCATTTACACCAAGGATGGCATTAAAGTTCATTCCTCTTTTGTACATCTGTCGATCAAGTTTTTTTATTTCTTTTTGTACGTATTTGGAAAAGATTTTTTATTTTTTTATGCAGGAAGGAGGGGCCAAGGACGAGCCCCCAACCCCCTAAATAGAGGGAGAAGGAAAGAGCCGAAATCAAGGGGTTCTTAAAAACGTCGCAATTATTTTATTTTTGAAAAGATTGTGTAGTGTGTAAGATGCGTGTGTGTCTAGTGAGGAATAGGGAAAAGTGTGTTTTTAAGAGCATGCTCGACTGCTCACAGGATAGATGAGACACGGAAAAAGATCAACTAAGGAGGACGGAGACAGGAGGAACGGGAGTTCCATCCCTCTCTCCTGCCTACCCCCTCCCTCCACTGGAGTACTTCACTGGTCGATTGGTGTTTATAATCTCACTGTAAAATTAAACAAAATATAGTAATACATAAAGTTCCCTTAGTTCGATCAATCTTAAATGACGTAAGTTACGTATAGTGATGTAAAAAAAACGTTTTTTTTATGTCCATGTTGTTTTTTTTGTTTTTTTTGTCGTTTTTTTTGTTTTTTATTGTTTTTTTTGTTTTTTTGTTTTTTTTAATAATTAATATAGATATTGCCAATTTAATTATAAGGTATACTTTTGCAATATATATATTATAAAAATAGATAAATAAATAATAAAATAGGCCAATGGTACCAGTATAGAATGTCCTTTTCAGCCTATTTACAGAAAAAAAAACTGGTCTCTTTCTTGCACTGAAAGTCTTGTATCTTGAGATCCGTTAAACTTGCGAGACAACACTGGCTGGGAGCTGACTGCCCATTGTCCAACCTTTCCAGGACTCTCCCATCCATGCCTCGGATTTTGAATCTCCCACTTAACTATCCTTTAGACCCGCGATGACATATTTCCCCCCGAGACCACCATATATATATATACATACACATACACCCATATACATATATACCAATATATACATAAATACTTATATACACATATTTATATCTATTATATACCCCATACACATGCATACATCCAGAATTCCAGATACATACGCACGCATACTCACATATATACATACACAAACTAACACCTCTATTTCGCCCTTCACTACTCCGAGATCATTTAGCACATACAGTAATATCCATACAGCCAAAAGAAACTGATTAAGCACAGACAGAGCAGCAAAGCTAGTATTTATATCCCAAAATGCAAAATTCCAAGAAAGTGAAGTAAAACATGGTGCTACATTGGCTCGTCAACATCCAAATCTGCAATAAGTACCAGTACCTGTGATATTGAAACTATATGCTCTAATCAATCTAGTGATAATGATTCTTCAATGGAAATAGAATCAGATAATGAAAGTTAACAGCATTAGGTTAACACAAAGGTTAAAGAGAGAGATGAATATTTTTATTTTTTTTTATTTTTCTATTTGGAATATATACAGGGTGGGCGGAAAGTAGCTCCCTATTTTGGATTGTAAAAAAATACGTATATTATCCATTTATTTCAGAAGAAATAATATGAAAAGGTAGGCATACATGGTAGGTTTTCTCTAAAATTCAATGTGGCTCCAACTCTTTCCACCAGCTTCTGGAGCCGCCCAGGAATGGCGTCCACTGACTTTAGCAGGAACTCCCGGCGGGATGGAGAACATGACTTCCCGAATTCGGTCCTCCAGTTCTTCCAATGTCCTCGGTTTGGTGGGGTAGACTTCTTCCTTTACCCACCCCCAAAGAAAGAAGTCGCACGGTGTCAAGTCGGGGCTCCTGGCTGGCCATTGATGTGGACCACGACGACCCATCCAACGCCCAGGGAAGTGGGCATCCAGCCACTCACGGACAACAAGAGCGAAGTGCGGAGGGGCGCCATCTTGCATAAATATCAGATCGTCGATGTTCTCCCATGTGCTGACAACCGGCCAGACCTCGTTTCGCAACGTAGCAAGGTACCGCTCAGCACTTCGCTCTTGTTGTCCGTGAGTGGTTGGATGCCCACTTCCCTGGACGTTGGATGGGTCGTCGTGGTCCACATCAGTGGCCAGCCAGGAGCCCCGACTTGACACCGTGCGACTTCTTTCTTTGGGGGTGGGTAAAGGAAGAAGTCTACCGCACCAAACCGAGGACATTGGAAGAACTGGAGGACCGAATTCGGGAAGTCATGTCCTCCATCCCGCCGGAGTTCCTGCTAAAGTCAGTGGACGCCATTCCTGGCGGCTCCAGAAGCTGGTGGAAAGAGTTGGAGCCCACATTGAATTTTAGAGAAAACCTACCATGTATGCCTACCTTTTCATATTATTTCTTCTGAAATAAATGGATAATATACGTATTTTTTTACCAATCCAAAATAGGGAGCTACTTTCCGCCCACCCTGTATATATACACACACTGGTATTCTTGCCAATCACAATTATATATTGTTTTATACCAGTATTATGTATTTTTGATTATGTATATTATACCAGTACCTGTGATATTGAAACTAGCATATATGCTCTACCCAATCTAGTGATGATTCTTCCATGGAAATGAAGGTTAAACAACATTAGGTTAACAAAAAGGTTCAAAAAAAGGTGAATATTTTCCTTTTCTATCTGGAATATATATACTGGTACTCTTGCCAATCACAATTATGTATATTGTTTGAAACGAGGAAGAATGTTTTATGTTCTAGTTAAAAAATATATATACATATAAAAAATGAGGGTTTGTTTTCCTTTCTATTATATACTTTTTGCGTGATTCAGTTTTTCTAAAAGATGACTATATATACTAGGTATAACCGATAAGCATGGTAGTATAGTAAATTAGGTAATACTAATATACTTATTAGATTAAAGGAAGAAAAATATGGAATAAGTTTAAAACAATAAAAAACAAAAAAAACAAAAAACAGACTATCTTCGTTTTAAACAAAAAAAACGACAAAAAAAACAAAAAAAACGACACAATAAAAAACGACTCACATCACTAGTTACGTACCGTACAAGAAAATGTTTATAAAACGTACTGACCATAGCAAAAATACTAAGTAGTATAACACGAAAAAAAAAAGAAAACTTTGGGCAATATCCGAACACTTTCACTTGTAACTTTACTAGACTTCAAGGAGTTGCGTCCTCATACAACAAATTAGCACGCGTTGAGGTTCTGCTCTCTCTCCAAAAAGGAGATGGGGGTAAAGATATAATAGAAGGGGACGGAATTTGTTATTCTAGAAGCAAACGAAGAAACTCGCCACTCTCATCTCAACTTCTGTTCGGTGAGCGCTGCTTCTCTGCTACGTCCAGCTACAAAGCTCCCTACATGGTATCACTTGGCCGTATGCGGTTTTACAATGAACCTATTGTGTGCCTGTATGGACAGTAAAGCCTTAAACACTCATTCAAACTTTCGTGGTTTGTCTACCGAGTAGTAAGAGACATATTCAAACAAGCATCGAAACAGTGGGACCAAGACTGCTTGAAAATGCCACTGGACCAAATTCGCTCGAAAATGTCCTGTACTCAACTCGCTGCCCATTCGGATATATATATATATATATATATATATATATATTTTTTTTTTAACTGCAAACAACACACAGTATAATTAATGTAAAGAACGACGCTTGTGTAGAAGAACGTTCCGCACAAGATGAGGAGGAAGAACGAACAAATGAAAAATGAGGTTACCACCAGGGAATCGAACCCGGGATCTTCCGATTACCGGCCAGATATGCTATCCACTACACCATGGGCCTCGATTAATCAAATGTCGTAATTCTCCTACATACGAGCAGAAACCAATGCCCTGAACGTTCTACACAAGCGTCGTTCTTTACATTAATTATACTGTATTGTTTGCAGTTAAAATGTGTGTGTATATGTACGGCATGCGAAGGTGCCCCCTCAGGGCATTGGTTTCTGCTCGTATGTAGGAGAATTACGACATTTGATTAATCGAGGCCCATGGTGTAGTGGATAGCATATCTGACCGGTAATCGGAAGATCCCGGGTGGTAACCTCATTTTTCATTTGTTCGTTCTTCCTCCTCATCTTGTGCGGAACGTTCTTCTACACAAGCGTCGTTCTTTACATTAATTATACTGTGTGTTGTTTGCAGTTAAAATGTGTATATATGTACGGCATGCGAAGGTGCCCCCTCAGGGCATTGGTTTCTGCTCGTATGTAGGAGAATTACGACATTTGATTAATCGAGGCCCATGGTGTAGTGGATAGCATATCTGACCGGCAATCGGAAGATCCGGGTTCGATTCCCGGGTGGTAACCTCATTTTTCATTTGTTCGTTCTTCCTCCTCATCTTGTGCGGAACGTTCTTCTACACAAGCGTCGTTCTTTACATATATATATATATACAGGGTGGGCGGAAAGTAGCTCCCTATTTTGGATTGGTAAAAAAATACGTATATTATCCATTTATTTCAGAAGAAATAATATGAAATGGTAGGCATACATGGTAGGTTTTCTCTGAAATTCAATGTGGGCTCCAACTCTTTCCACCAGCTTCTGGAGCCGCCCAGGAATGGCGTCCACTGACTTTAGCAGGAACTCCGGCGGGATGGAGGACATGACTTCCCGAATTCGGTCCTCCAGTTCTTCCAATGTCCTCGGTTTGGTGCGGTAGACTTCTTCCTTTACCCACCCCCAAAGAAAGAAGTCGCACGGTGTCAAGTCGGGGCTCCTGGCTGGCCATTGATGTGGACCACGACGACCCATCCAACGCCCAGGGAAGTGGCATCCAGCCACTCACGGACAACAAGAGCGAAGTGCGGAGGGGCGCCATCTTGCATAAATATCAGATCGTCGATGTTCTCCCATGTGCTGACAACCGGCCAGACCTCGTTTCGCAACATAGCAAGGTACCGCTCAGCATTCATGGTGTTGCGCAGAAGGAACGGGCCCACAACCTGATCTGAGGTCATACCACACCACACCGTTACACTGAACCGATTCTGCCGTTTTTCAGCGGTAACCGTGCGACTTCTTTCTTTGGGGGTGGGTAAAGGAAGAAGTTTACCGCACCAAACCGAGGACATTGGAAGAACTGGAGGACCGAATTCGGGAAGTCATGTCCTCCATCCCGCCGGAGTTCCTGCTAAAGTCAGTGGACGCCATTCCTGGGCGGCTCCAGAAGCTGGTGGAAAGAGTTGGAGCCCACATTGAATTTTAGAGAAAACCTACCATGTATGCCTACCTTTTCATATTATTTCTTCTGAAATAAATGGATAATATACGTATTTTTTTACCAATCCAAAATAGGGAGCTACTTTCCGCCCACCCTGTATATATATATATATTTTTTTTTTTTTTTAAGTTCAGGAAGAACCGATTCGCCTCTATTTAAAAGGGCATATCTCAGCGGAAAAACAAAGAAAAAGGGAGAGGAAAGACAGAGGAAAAAGAAAGGGTGGAGGGGACAGTCGAAGTGGAAAAAGACCAAGGATGACAAGGACTGCAGGGTCGAGCCCCCATCATCCTTGGGTGCTAGGGCCGGGAGGGCGCACGTGAAACCTCCAGGAACAAGCACGTACAAATGAGCACAAAGAGCACTCAAGAGCACGAGCTTAGAACCCCCTTGCGGGGATATATATATATATATATATATATATATATATATATATATATATATATATATATATATATATATATACCCCTATCTTTAAGAAAGGGGATTATATATATATATATATCCTCCTATCTTTAAGAAAGGGGATCACGAAAGTCCAGGGAACTATCGTCCCATTAATCTCACTTCGGTTGTAGGTAAATTATTAGAGGGGATAATAGCGGATAGGATCGTTGACCATTTGGATTTGTACAAGCTGCTTGGGGACTCCCAACATGGGTTTAGACGGCATAGGTCGTGTCTCACCAACTTGCTCGAGTTTTTCCACGTCATGTTGAGTGAGTATGATAAGAGTAGGGCGATTGATATACTTTATCTCGACTTTCAGAAAGCCTTTGATAAGGTACCTCACCGCTGGGTATTGGTGGGGAAGTAGGTAGATGGATTGAAAACTGGCTGAAGAATAGGCGGCAGAGGGTTGTAATTAAAGGGGCTAGTTCGGGTTGGGCCTCGGTCACTAGCGGGGTTCATCAGGGTTCCGTTTTGGGGCCAGTGTTGTTTATCATTTACATAAATGATATCGAGGGTGGCATCGTCAGTAGAATCGCCAAATTCGCTGATGACACAAGGCTTGGGGCCAGTGTTGGGACGCCCTAAGCGATCGAGCAACTTCGTTCGGACCTAGGTAGGATAAGAGAGTGGTCCGAAAAATGGCAAATGCCGTTTAACTTGGGTAAATGCAAAGTGATGCATATTGGCTACGCCAATCCCAAGTCGGACTAACTCGATGTTGGGGAACAATATCGAGGCGACTGATTTGGAAAAGGACTTGGGTGTGCTAATTAGCAGCAACCTTAAGTTTACGAAACAGTGCGTAGAGGTGGAAAAGAAAGCCCAGAAGCTGTTGGGTTATATCAGGAGGCAATTTCAGTTTCGGAACAAGGAGATTGTGCTCTCTCTCTACAATTCCCTGGTTCGGCCGCACCTGGAGTCTGCTGTGCAGTTCTGGTCGCCCACCCTCAGGAAAGATATTGAGAGGCTGGAGCGAGTTCAGGCGAGGGCCACAAAGTTAATCCCTTCCGTTAGGCATATGGGCTACAATCGACGCTTACGCGCCCTGGAGTTGTTTTCGCTGGAAACTCGGAGGCTGCGCGGTCAACTCATCGAGGTTTTCAAGCTCTTATGCGGGTTCAACGATATCGATTTTAGAAGCATGTTTAGTTTAAATGATAACCCAACTCACAACAATAGTTGGAAGTTGGATTTGAAACGGTTTAGGACTAGTCTGTGTGGGAATTACTTTACGTATAAGATCTGTGACACATGGAACAGTTTACCTTCAGAAGTTGTGAACAGTTCCTCTGTGGATCATTTCAAGAAAAGGTTAGACCAAATCTTGCACACTATTTGAGTGTGTAGAAAATTTTCCGTGGCACCCGTTGTCATTGGTACCTCCTCGGTATGGGCCGCAAGGCCTTTTGAGGTACTTCTTTTCCTTGTAACTCTCTCTCTCTCTCTCTCTCTCTCTCTCTCTCTCTCTCTCTCTCTCTCTCTCTCTCTCTCTCTCTCTCGCCGGTGATCGATCACCTTACTGGAGTCCAGATTGAACTTGGTTCAATCCAAATCGAGCCTTACGTAATTTCGAAGAAAAATATCTACAAGTCTGTACTTCTACTGATTATCACTTTTCACATTTAATTTACAAAATTTTCTTAACACCTCTTGAAACAGTAACCATAATTTGCTCTGGCCAAATTCAAAGGAAAAAATGACAAAAATTATGGAATTTCGCGACTTTAATCACGCCCTACCTACCAGTAACGTAACTTATGGCATTTACATCGGGAAAGAGCGAAATATATACAGTATCATCGAACAAACAAAACCATACGATACTATAATGTATGTAAATATGAAGGCGCCCATACATGATAACCATAATTATAATTGTAAAAAATATATTGTTCAAACTATTTTTAGGAATAACATCAGTACAAAAGACCAAAATGAAAACCAAAAACTTCGCGCCATCAACTCATGACAACAATGAACCTGAGGATGCCACAAAAACGTTACTGGCAATCTAAAAGTTCCCCATTTTGCATCATCCATCAACCTAAAACTCCAAATACACGAGTAAACCCGAATAAAGTTTTAAAAACTAATACATTTACCCAAATATAATCATTAAATAACAAAATATAAATACCTAAAATTAAATTAATACGTTAATTCCAACCTACAACGCTAAATTCCGCAGGAATAAATCCCATAATTTCTTTATAAAATACATCTGAGACATAACTGATTTGTAAATCCTTGCAATTCATCGTTACGAAGGGAAACTAATTAAAAAATTTTATTATTATTATAAATGTGAAAAGGAACCATGAAAAATAAATATGGTGCAACCATATCACATAATCGAAAATTCAAAATAGTATTTTGAAGCGAATGTCCACTTTTTTTAAAGAGAACCTCCATATAAATATTCGTAACCGAATCGAGGTGCATTATAACGAGATAATTTGTAATATTAGTTACACAAACGCGCGACCGTTACAAAAACAATTTCGGTCTTTATACCTGAAATAAATACAATTTTATTAAACATTGCTCATGAGAGTAAGCTGCTCTGTCAGAATAAAAAGAAAGAAAAGTCAGCCTACCTATAACTTAAAAATTAATAAAATATGTAACCAAAATTATTTGGTACAATAAAATTTTGAAGACGAGTTAAAAGAAAAAATCTTTTCCAAACGGTCAGTTTGGAACTCGTGTCGCTTACAAACATATATATACAGTCTGCAAAGAATTCCAAAATAAAGCACACGAACCAATTTATATCTGAATATACTTAATACATTTTCAACCACGCTAATTATACAGAATTTAAACCAAATTGTTCACCAAATAATGATATTTAAATGGGGCTGATTCTATGCGGTAATCGAACTAAACCGAAAACGGGACAAGAATTTTAAAATTTGGAAAATTTCTTTCTGCACTGTACAAAATCATTTAAGTGTGAGGTTTTAATTTTTTTTTAATTTACGCGAAAATACATAATAAAATTAACGAGCAATTTGACTATATTATTTAGGGCTGTAAATCACTTAATATACAAATATCTTTACACAAAAATTACAAAAAGAATGTACTGTAATTCTAACATCCTGTTTTGGGATTATTTTTGTTTTTTCGTGAAGAGGCCTCACATGCTACTCTAAGCCTATTCGAAGTCTACTGTATAGTATCATCATATATCAATGATCTATTAAGTCGTACTTTCTGTCCTATCCACTCCTATGCCGATGATTCCACTCTTCACTTCCTCACCCGCTTCACAAAACGTCCCTCTCAATAGACACGCAATGCTTCGCGTGGGACGACTATGGTACACTTGACCTCCGATCTTTCTACTATTTCTGATTGGGACAGAAAAAAACCTTGTGGCTTTCACTGTCTCAAAAATTCGGTTCCTTTATCTGTCTACTCATCACAATCTTCCACACGACTATCCCCTTATCGTCAACATTACACAACTCTATTCTTCCTCTTCTCTTAACATTCTTGGTGTCTCATTTTCTCGTGAACTTTCTTGGAAAGATCACACATACTCTTATTCTAAAACAACTTAAGGGGTTAGGTGTGCCGTACCGCCTCCGCAGTTTCTTCACCCCCACTCAGGTGCTGTCTCTATACAGGGGTCAAGTCCCCCCCTGTATGGTGTACTCTTCTTATGTGTGGGGTGACTCAACCCACACAGATCTACTTGACTAGGTGGAATCAAAGGCTTTTCGTCACGTCAATTCCTCCCCTCTTACTGACTGTCTTCTATCTCTCTCTCTCTCCGCCGCGATGTTCCGCAATGTTGCCTCACTCTCTTTTTACTATCGCTGTTATATGGACACTGCTCTTCTGAGCTCTCTAACTGCATGCCTCCTCCTTTAAGGAGAGCATGCAATACCAGACTTAAGGCATTTTCTCATTCCTTTTCTGTCGAACTTTCTAAAGCAAGGGTTAATCGATATTTTCAATTTTTCATCTACTCAACCGGTGAACTCTGGAACAATCTTTCACAATCCATCTTTCCCCCTGTCTTTGACCTTCAATCTTTCAAATGCAGAGTGTCCAGGCATCTCGAAGAACTTAGACCTTTATTTTGGTTTTCTTCTTTCTCTACAGGGGAGGGGCGTTTTTTTGCCCTTATAGGCCATCCTTCCTGCATAAAAAAATTGAAACAATGTAGAATTAGGCCAAACCTTGCAACATAAAGCCTTTATAATGTATCCTCGTATTCTACAGGGTGTTTTCAGGTCGACCCTAGAAATATGGTAATTGGTGGAATTTGTAGTTTGTATTTGGTATTTGAAGGTTGTCATAGTAATTCCTCCAATTTCTATAATTTCCATATTTCTAGGGTCGACCTGAAACACCCTTTACAATAAAAGTACATCCATAACACTTCGATAATGAATGTATATAAAATCCAAAATTTTAGACGTATAGTTAAAATGTAGAAGTCACCCTTCAATTCCAACTATATTAATTTATTTTTATTTATGTAATTTATTTATTTTTAAATGCCCAAACAACGATACATAAAATTCATAAACTCAATTTTTTAAATAAAAACATTGGTACGTTTTATAAAATAAAAAGAAATAAGGAGAGCCAAAATTGAACCTCGGACGGGATTTACGAAGTTTCTCTCCACGATACTCAAAAGAAAATGAGATGTATCGGCCTCCGACTTAGCTACTGAGATAAAAAAACTGACTCAACCAGTTGACTCAAAAGAAAACGCCAGCGAGTTAGGCCGCACTAACCGAAAAAGTGAGTCGTTAAGGTTTTGAAAGTGGTACTCGCCATGTTGAATTCACTTTTGAAACTATTTTTAGGAATGTGAATGGGAAATTGGATTGGATCCACCCAAACGGTGTACACCACTGCCACCAAAATACGTGAAATGTCTTTGATTTGTATTTATTTTTCTTTAATTCTACGTTATTTGGTTATTTTCACTCTTAATACTTATTTTACACTTCTTTTCTAAACTTTATACGAGGTAGCGTGGCCGCCATTTTTGGACTCAACACGGGCTGGAAGGTAGTTACATCTTTGAACAAAAAGGGAGGATTTCGAATGACCACAATTCAAACTATTTACCGGTTGATTTTAACTAAGCAAGGGCGGATCTAGGGCGGGGGTCGGCGACGTCCGACCCCCCACCCCTCAATTTCTTGCGAGTGCCCTATTTGAATGACGTGTCTACCTCAGAAAAGAAATTTTGTTTTGTAAATAGATCATGGTTATTTTATTCAAATTCTATTTTGAGTCTTTATCCATATACATTGTGCTTCCAAATTTGTGGTTGTAATAGTTTTCATAGGTGCCCTTAGTCCTGGTGCAGCCATATCACTACTTTATATCTTCATCTTATTCTGATAGTTCTTTTAATTGGCAAGAAATTTCTAATTGTTTGTTTGAAAAATTTTCTGTGATAACTGTTGTACCCAAATTAGACTTTTATTTTGTATCATATTTGAACGAGACTGATCTAATAAAACAATACAATTGATTTTACATTCGCTCATTGGTGGTCTGTTTCAACAAAAATTTTTTAGTACCTTGCCCTTTTATTTTAGGGGGTGCCCTTTTTTCTTTGGACCCAATGTCTCCGGCCTCAGCGCATTTTCATCTCTCTCCATAATACTAACTAGTATGTTATACTTCACACAATTACATTTTACATATGTTAATTTCGTACAATTAAGTCATTTTACTACACTCCAAAAAATATTATTAAATTTCTTGCTTAAAAATCCAAAATATTTTGGAATATCGATGCCTATCGAATATCTAAACCCGTAAGTAGGCCATAAAGAGAGAATAGCCATATTTTTAAGATTTCTTGTATATATATATGATACAACGCAGAATGGTGCCCTGGACCCGTTGCCCATGTCGGGCTAACATGAAAAAGAAAAAAACTATCGTGTTTGTCATTTACCATCACTTATTTGGACTATAGTGGATTTAATTTTCCCAGAAGAGTTCCTTGTTCCACGCACGGTCTGTGTGTATCATATATATATGCAGGGCTGCCGAGAGCTGCCCGGGCCCCAGGGAAGGATTGGTATATGGGCCCCCCTCTTTACTCAGTATTTTATTATGAATGTTTTTTGTGTACATAAGGAAATTGATTATATGTCAAGTCACTATTCAAAACATACAGTATGATAATCTCTATAAAATGGATGTTCATTAATTATATTTCCTCTCTCTTATTTAATCAATTGCTTTATTAATATTTTTAGATTTTATTCCCCCCTCTTTCCAGGCCCCGGGATTTAACCCGGCTCCTTCGCCCTCTCTGCGGCCCTGTATAATATATATATATATATATTATATATATATATATTATAATATATATATATATATATATATAACTGGTCATGGTGAAACTAATATGGAACATGTAGGAATATTAACGGGGTTTAGTGAACATAAATCAGATTGAGCTATTTTAAAACAACGTTACCGCATTTTGCTATTTGCATTTTCTTCTTAGATATAAACTGTAATAATAATATGTTAGAAAAGATAAACAGGGCCGGCAACACTTGATAAAATACTAAAATTTATGGGAACATTTTGCTGCGGATGTGGATAATTAAATAGTGGAAAAGGGTCGTGAAATTAAAGGTAAAATTAAGAAGGAAAATAAGAATTAAAAATCAGAGTAATTCGATAATTTATCTATTAATTTACGTTATGAAATATTTACAAATGTTATCCAAATGGTCACATGAATGAACGATAGACGTTTGCGGGCAACGAACGGACTGTAAGCAACAAATTTGCTTATAAACTCTACGAGTTTATGAAGGAAGTGCGAGCGAGGTTTCGCGAAGACAAGCTTATTCGTGTGGGCGTTTACTTAAAGCAGGAGTCTCCAACCCGTGGCTCGAGATCATGTTACTTGCCGAGCTGCTGCTGCTGCTGCTGCTGCTGCTGCTGCGCGAAGTGGCTCACGAGACCTCAATAATAATAATATATGTATCCTATCCTAGTAGGATAATTATTGTTATTATTATTAAGTGAAAAATACTTTAATAAAATCTTAATTTTGCGCCAAAATCATCTCAACGTCTGTACGAGAATTGCGAAGTTTACATCCCAGACTTTTAGAAGTTGGCAGATAATATGCAATGTGTGTGAGGTTTCCCATTAGAGGTAGGTCTACTTATGGGTTTAGATATTCGAGAGGCATCGATATTCCAAATTATTTTTCGCTATGTTTTTATAAAGTTAAATACAAAAATTAAAATGTTTAACTAAATATATTACTAATGACAATGAAAACATATACTTGTCTCGTGAAATTTGATGAATTATACCTTGACTTTTGCGTTTAAGTTTGAAAAGGACCCTTAAGTGACTAGCCGGTCGTCCGTAATCAAGGCCTAAATTTAAAAATACAACGTTTACACGTATTTTTAAATTTAGGCGCATCATGCTTCATACGAATTGCAACCATGCACTCCTCTTACCTCGCATTTTGAACAACTGCGAAAGTTTCTAAATTGTGACTAGGTTGCCCCATGCCATTAATAGGCCGAGATTACGGACGACCGGTCAGTCACTTAAGGGTCCTATTTAAGGGGTCCGTTTAAAACTATTAGCATTTCGGCGCTGAGAAATTTTATCGACATAATTTGACGTAACTAAGCTTAATGAAATTTATCTGTTGAACACCGAAAAATTGTCGACAAAATGTCGTTATCCGAACCTATTTAACGGTTTCTATTGGTTCTTGATCTATATTTATTTGGTACAGTTAAATTTGTATTAAAAAAATGTAGTTAGACTATAGCATACCTAAAAATAAGAATACATAAATACAGAAACGAAGCGCGCAAAAGTTAATTTTATTTATAGTAAAATACTTTGATACTCGGGGTTACGTTTCGAGAATGCTCACGGACATCACGGTTGGCGTTATCTGTTGTCAAGATTTTATTGGAAAAATAGGTTAGGTTTCGAATACCATAAAAATTGACGAGTTTTGTCTAAAATATTAGAGCAGTTTTATACTGTAGTATATTGACGTGTAAATAAAATTTAATAATGATTAAACGCGTAACAGACCCATAAATGCAAATAAAATAATATATAATACAAAACCATTCACGTCGCACTACACTAGGGTTGGCAGTGCTGAGCTCGCTGGCTCCAGCTCCGGAGTGCTCCAATGACCTGTTCCCGCTCCAGGCCGGCTCCGGAGCTGCTCCACTAACCGAGTTCCAGCTCCAGAACTGCTCCAATAATCCCCAGCTTTTATATCCTAAATTAAATTCTATATGCACGTTCGTACACTCAACATCAGTGGTTCCGTTTGTTTACAACTGGTGTTTTATACGCTCAAAGAAAACCGTTCAACGTTAAACCGATCAAAACATCAATCGCTAGTGATCGGCTCACATTCCTTAAACTTGTTAACATTCACTCTACTATAAGTGGAGCAGCTCCAGCTCCAAGTTCCGGAGCGCTCCATTAAATCTGGCTCCAGCTCTGCTCCTGCTCCGGAGCCGGAGCACTGCCAACCCCATACTACACCACTTCACTCACCCTCTCAAGCAGTTTTATGTAGGAATTTGGAGTCAAGGGCGAGCGCCCCCCCTTCTACTCCAGATGGAGAGAGTTTTTTTTTTCTTCCGGGGTTAAACCTTAACCCTAAGGAATTTTTAGGTACAGCCTAGTACTAGGCGTAAGATAGAGGTGCTGTATCGTAATATCTCCCCTACAACTTCTCCAGATGTCACACTTATGGGCAGTTGTTTCAGGAACTCCACTCTGGATTTCTTTACTGCCCCTGTTGCCCCCACTACTATTGGGATGATCTCAGGTTCCACATTCTCCTTATTTCGTGTTTGAGTCTCTGGTATTTTAAGACCTTTTCCCTTTCATAGTTCGCCACATTCCAGTCTGCTGGGACTCCTACTTCCGCCAAGATGCACTTGTTTCCCTCCTTCTCTCTCTCAACTATATCTGGTCTGCATCCTGATACCCTGATGTCAGTTGGTATCTCGTGATCGTATAGGAGCAGCACTTTGTCATTGTCTTCTATTCCTTGTGGAATATGTTCCCATTGTTTTTCTTTTTCTAGCCTTATTTCATATTTCTTACACAGCTTGAAGTGGATTAGCTTGCAGACTGCATTGTGTCCGTCTGTGTAGTTTCATCTGTGCAGGAGTATTTCACACCCCGATAGTATGTGACTCACAGTCTCTGGGCTCTTTGAGCACAATCTGCACATCTCACTTTCATTTCTGCCCTCAATATTCCTTTTGAACCAGTTTGTTCGTAGTGACTGGTCTTGCGCTGCCATCACCAGCCGTTCATCTTCTGGTCTCAGTGCCCCTCTTACCAGGAACTCCACGGTTTTATCCCTCTCTATGTATGCTCTGTTCAGCACGTCCTCTTTGTATACTTTGCTGAACTTGTGCTCTTCCCAGTTCTTCTCCTTTTCTTCTGATCTTTTCTTGTTATACCTTCTTTTGATGGTGCTCATCTTTTCCACGAGAGGTTTATTTGCAATGTCTTCAAGCTGTTCAGGTCCTATGCCAGCATCCACTAGATAATCATTTGCCTTTTTTGAGTGTGATGTTGTTTGAGGCTTTTCACGTTCATGGTCTCTTACAAATCTGACTAGCCTTCCTTCTCCTTCCTTTATGTACTGTGCTAATCCTATTGTTGTGGCTTTGTGCACTTGGTCAATTAGCGCAAGCCCTAATCCACCGACCCTCTTTGGCAGGTATAACCTTGATGTGCATTGGTTTTTATATATGATATTATGCGCATGGAGCAGTACTGATACTGCCAGTGAGTTTATGGATAGGATCTTATTTTTACTGTTTAGGTGAGATTTTAGGATTAGTTTTATCCTCTTTCAATATTCTTTCCGCAGTCTTTCCTTCATGATGTCATTCCCCATCTTTTCAGATTCCTCCATCCCCAGATATTTATATGTAGCCTCTTGCTCTAGTTCTTCTATCACGATATTGTCCACCCTGATGTTTTCTGATTCACACCTTTTGCCTTTCTTTAGTGTGACAGTGGCACATTTCTCAAGACCAAACTCCATCTGGATGTCATCTGAGAACTTTTTGACCTCCCTGACCTCTTCTTTTAGCTCACTTTTGTTTGGGGCATATAGTTTTAGGTCATCCATGTAAAGTAGGTGAGATATTTTTAGGTTGTTTATTAGTTGGCTGAGTGGGTTTAGCGCCAGTACAAACAAAAGGGGATATTGAATCACCCTGATAGATCCCTCTCTTGATTCTCACATTGTTCACCTCTAAAGTTCCCTTACTGTGATGGAGAGTTAGGTCTGTTTCCCATCGTGTCATAGCTGTTTCTAAGAAGATCCTGATGGTAGGGTGGATCTTGTATAGTCTCAATACTTCCTTCACCAAGGAGTTGGGTACACTGTCATATGCCTTTTTTGTAGTCAATCCATGCCGTGCTTAGGTTTCTCTGTTTCTTTCTGCTGTTCTCCAATATAGCCCTGTTGATTAACAGTTGGTCTTTTGTCCCATACGTTTTTCTGCTGCATCCTTTTTGTTCTGAAGAATAGAGGGAGAAGTGTGTGTTTGAGAACATGCTGGATTGTTCACAGGGTAGACGAGACACGGAAAAAGATCAGCTGAGGAGGACAGTGACAGGAGAAACGGGAGTTCCAGCACTCCCTCTCTCCTGCCTAACGTCCCCCCACCCCCACCCCCCGAGTACTTCCCTGATCGATTGCTGTCTATAATCTCCTCCTATAATTGCTGGGGACCTGGCTTAAATTTTGCCCGTTTAGCTTAAAAAAATACTGCGTTCTCCGCGTCTTGGCCCGCGAAATAAAAAATAATTGTATTGTTTTGGCGTGATATGAATGTATTGTAAGTTAATTTTATGTATTATTGAACTCTATACACCTTCAGTTGACCATTTAATAATACTTCGATTTTGGAACAAAGTTCATACACAAAACATTCTCTTCTGATCCCCCTGTCGACTAAATTTAAAGGGGCCATACTGGATTGCATTTGTCCGCGCCATAATTTTTTAACCTCTCCACATAATTGATAAAAAACGTCATACAGAAGACGATGTTTCACGAGCAAGAACCAGGTCTTTGCATCAAAGATCAAGGCGATAAATAGAGGTCAAAGGTGAAATGGAGCTTTTTCTTCTCCAGGCCATAATTTTTGAACCGCTTAATATAAATTGATGAAACGTCTTACACATACAGTGGCTCTCATAAGTATTTGTACAGAGAAATATTTAAGTTATATTCGTCCTTATCTTTTTGTACACATCAGTAGGATAGTTACGAAAAGTTCACCGTTCGTTTGAAAAATTTTAACAAATAAAAAATTAGCTTAACTCCAACATAAAATGAAAAACATCAAAGAATTTGAGGAAAATAAAAAAGTTAAAATGCAAAAGCTTTTATATATTTACTTAGAAAATTATTTAATACTTTGTGTGTCCACCTTTTGCTTGAATGACTTCAGTGATTCGTTTTGGGTATTTCTCAACAAGGTTTCGACCCCTCTTAAGTGGAAATTTTAGCCCATTCTTTTGAAGAAAATTGTTGCAATTCATTCAGATTCGAAGGTTTCTCTTGCGGATAGTTTTTTTCCTAAATCAAACCATAAATTCACGATTAAATTAAGATCTGAGCTTTGACTGGGCCACTTGAGAAGCTTAAAATTCTTTTGTTGAAGCCATTTTATGTTTTGGATCATTATCCTGTTGCAATACCCAATTGCGACTCATTCGCAACTCCCTGATATTCCTTCGAATTCAAGATTCCATTGATGACGACAAGCTTTCCTCGACCGAAGGCACTAAAACATCCCCAAAGAAGTAAACTATCCCCATCATGTTTAACCATTTTTTTTTGTCATCGAATGCAGTATTTGGCTTTCGCCAAACATACCGTTTGTTCGTTGTTCTCAGATATTTCAATTTTGGTCTCCTCTGTCCGGAGAACTTTCTTCCAGAATGCAAATTCATCATTTTGATGATCGTTGGCGTACTTTAAACGAGCCTCTTTGTGCGCTTTTCGTAGTAGAGGTTTTCTTCGTAGTCCATGCAGACCATTCTTTCTCAATGTACGACGTACAGTAGAAGGATGGACATCGATCTTAGATAATCTTAATGTTTTGCAAATATCACCTGCAGTCACTAGTGGATTCGCAGCGGCCATTCTTTCAATCGATCTGTCTGTACGTTCTGAAACCTCGTAAGGTCGTCCACACCTTGGTAGAGTTTGGATTGTTTCAAAGCCTTTCCTTTTTTCTTATAACTGGAGCAACCGTCATAAATGGAATTCGAAGTTCTTCTATCTTCCTATAATTTTTTCCAGACTCGTGTGCAGCAATAACGGGAGATTTATAGGAGTACTGTAGATTGTAGACACCAATCGACCAGGAAACTACTCCGGGGGTGGACGTTAGACCAGGAGACAGGGAATACTGCTGCAACTCCCGTTTCTCCTATCGCTGTCTTCTCTAGCTGATCTTTTTCCGTGTCTCATCTACCCTTTGAGCAGTCAAGCATGCTCTTAAACATACGCTCTCCCTCTATTCTTCATTACACATACATACATTTCACACACTGCAATCTTTTCAAAATTTATTAAAAAAAAAAAAAAGGCATTGTGGGTCTCAGAGACCTTGATTTTGGCTCTCTCCTTCTTATATAGGGGAGGCATTTTTTGAGGACGCTCCCCCTTGCCCCTTACTACACAAAAAAGAAGAATCTCTTAAGGTCTGTAGATAGCATTTTACCACAATGACACATTGCTTACTAACGGCTTGTACAATCATCCGTCTTCCATGAAGATTCACAGAGAAAATTCTGGAATTCAACATTGCCAACAATCTCTGATCACTAAACAGCCAACTACTGATAAAAATTGTAAATTCTTTAAGCCTAAGGTGGACACACACAGTTTTAAATATTTGTGTGAAAACTTTTGCATTTTAACTTTTTTTAAATTTTTCTCAAATTCTTTGATGTTTTATTATATGTTAAAATTGAACTAATTTTTGTATTTGTCCAAATTTTCCAAAGGAACGTTAAACTTTTTATAAATATTGCGTGTATGGTACAAAAGATAAAGACGAATATAACTGAAATATATCTCTCAACGAATACTTATGTGCGCCACTGCATCATCATCACGAGGCATCGTATCACCAACAAGGATTATTATTAGGATCTTGCATCGAAGGTCAAAGTTAGAAATACAGATCTACAGATCTACAGAAGCTAAGGCTAACAAAGACCCTAAGATCCACTCTAAGGCTAGCCCGAGAGAAAGGAGAGAGTAGGGGGTTAAGAGAAGAGAGGAGAATAAGGGGTTAAGTAAGGAGCAACACCTATCATTCGTGGGTTAACATTCATTCAGAAAAAGAGGGAAAAAGTCTCACCATCATCATCCGCCGGCCACTGCCGACAAGTCAGAAAAATAGTCGGAGAATATAGGAGAGGGGTGAAAGATGAAAAGAAGTAAAATAAGAACGCTTACAAACCATGCAAACACAGTCTTAACTCACTGTCATACCATGCAAACTACAAACATGCAAGAAAAGAGTTAGAGACATGCAAAGTAAGGAGGATAAGAAAAAAAAAAAAGTAGGTAAAGTTAAACAAAAAGTGGGTTAGTTTACGCTATGAGCTACATCTACATTCGTGTTAGTCTAATTTTTTTTATTTTTTTTTATTTTTTTTTTTTTTTGCTGGCATCACGCTGGCATGTCACAAGCTGGCATTCATCGTCAACAGACTCATCCTCGAGCAGCACCACCAGAGCTCCTGTTGTTAACTTTCTTTTTTAATTTTAAACAACGTTAATATTTTTAAAATGTCTGTCAAGACGGTTCTTAAACACATTAACGCTGGTAGAATGAACGACTGACGCGGGAAGATTATTCCATTTATCAATTACTTTAAACGTAAAGAAGTTTTTAGCGATATTAGTAATGAAACGTCTGCCACGCAACTTGAATCCGTTATTGCGAGTATTACTATTATCGAAAGTGAACAATTTGTCAAAATTTACGTTATCGATGTTATTAACGATTTTGAAAACTTCAATAAGCTCCCCCCTTAATCTCCTAGTTTCGAGTGAATACAAGTCTAACACTTTAATCCTATCTTCATAAGGCTTATTGCGCAATGCCGGAATAAGTTTCGTGGCACGACGCTGAACCCTTTCTAACCTATCAATATCCTCACGCAAGTACGGGCACCAAAACTGAACGGCATATTCCAAATGAGGCCTGACTAGGGACTTGTAAAGGGGCAATATAATATCCTTCGATTTAAATTCGAAATTACGCGCTATGAAGCCTAACATCCTATTAGCTTTTGCGCAAGACTCCAGGCACTGGAGTTTTTGTATCTAATGTCAGGCACGAACAAGACTCGCCAAATTACACACCAACTAGCTACGACGCTGACGAAGGACCCACAACACCATGTTATTTTCAAATTCGAATTTAGCAATATATCTAGTAAAGCTGCTTGCTAATTGCCATACAATGATGACCTTACCCTTTCGTAATTAAAGGTAGATTGTGAAGTACTTCGTAGAAACATGTTATAAATTAGTTATTATTGTCGGTGTTGTATATCTGAAACGTTGATGAAAGTATAGAAATATTCCTATAATAATAATAATAATAATAATATTTGAATCATTCTTATCATGTAAGTCACTTTTCAGGAGAAAAATGGAAAATGGGAAACCATTTTGAAACAAAAGCCCTATTTTTAGGCTATTATTATTATTATTATTACACTGGTATGCATATGAAATTTTTTTGTCTGCTGTGAGGGTTTTTTCAACTCATATTATATAATTCGACCATGCTGAATTCGAAAATGACATTGGTTTTCCTCAATCAGGTCAGGTTTTTTCTCTATTGGCCATTTATTATAAGTCCAATTTTATCCCCAAATTTATTGATTTTTTTAGCTTAAACACTGTAGATACGAGTAATATTATAAGAACACTCGTGAAAAATGAAAACATTGTGTGAATAAATACTTTTATTCATACAATGAATATGGAAAAAAGTTTATTGAGGAAGGAATGAAGTTTTTTTGGCTTTCCGTCTGTTTTTTTCTTCGGGCACGTCTCGCTTCAAACACCAGCAATAGTCCGCCAGCATATTGATATCCCAGTTTCCCTGGTACCTCTCTTCCATTATTTTGATATCTTGGTGAAATCGTTCACCCTGTTCCTCACTATAATCCCCGCAATTTTCAGGAAAATAGTCCAAGTGGGACCACAAAAAGTGCATTTTTATGGACATGCGCGACCCATGAGCTTTGAAAGCTTCCATCAAGTTTTCGACAACGGACTCGTATTCTGGACTTCTACGCTTGCCAAGAAAATCAGTGACAACTGATTTGAATGCCTTCCAGGCATTCTTCTCAGTTGGAGTCATTGCGTTTTCGAACTGAGTATCCTTGATCAAAGTTCGAATTTGAGGACCATCAAAAATCCCAGCATTTAGTTTAGCATCAGATATATGAGGAAATTTACTCTCGAGATATCGGAATGCTGAACCCTCCTTATTCATTGATTTGATGAAATTTTTCATCAAGCCCAGCTTAATATGAAGTGGTGGGAGCAAAATTTTTGTTGGTGGTACAAGGGGCACTGAAACGACATTATGCGACCCAGGTTCAAAATTCTCTCTGGATGCCCATTGACGCTGTGCATAGTGCTTCTCATCCGCTCGGCTATCCCATTTGCAGAGGAAACATGGGTATTTCGTGTATCCCCTTGCATTCCCAATACAAATGCCACAATCTGAAAAAAAATGAAAATATTTAAAGAATTTAGAGAATTTGTTCTATCAGATAAAAAAATCTATGCATTGGACTGTATCACTTTTGTGGGGAAGTTAAGTGTTCTTATACGCTCTCAAATAACCTTTGGAAAAACAACATAGTCAATAGCAATAGTTTACTTATGATATTAGTATTACCTTCAAATCTCCACAGATCCTCCAGTTATGTTGGTCGTATACGAGAGCATCCAGTAAAATTTTCATGTTATCGTAGCTCTCAGTAAGTTGTACGGAATGTGCTACAGGGACTGATGCAACCCTATTCCCAATGTTGAGAAGTACTGCTTTCAAACTTCGTTTAGACGAGTCTATAAATAGCCTCCATTCTGATGCGTTATATGGCAGGCCCAAGGATTCGATTAGCCCCTCAACATTGCAGCAGTACACTAAGGAAGAGGTATTTTCGTGCACTGCAAAAAACTTGCTGAATTCTTCCTCTCGTTTCCTATACCAGGAGAATGTTGTTCCCGGAGCCAGCAAGTTGTCCTCTCGAAGTCGTGAGCCCAAGATCTCGGCAGCTAATTTGGAAAGTCTTAAATCCCTGGTAAGATCATTAAGTTTGGCCTGGTTGAGAGGCCTCGGCTCATTTGAAGCGGTATTTTGAGGTATATATGTACGACTGGGACTGGTCATTGGCATTGGTCATTGATTCATCATCAGAATCATCGAAGTCCAGGGTTTGAGGTGGGTCGGGTATTGGAATTCCAGGACCATGGGGTACAGGTCTCATAGCAGAAGGAGTGTCAGGGTATACAACAATGTGTTTATTCTTCTTGTTAACTGAAAATAGAAACACAGAAACATGGATATAAAACTTGCATATGAAATAGAAGAAGCATTCAGACAGTGGCGGCTCGTGAGGGAAGGCTGCGGTCTGTAAGATATGAAATAGGTCGATGGAGTCTGTATATTTTCTTTCTTTTTCATTCATATTGTCCCTTCGGGGACAATATGAATGAAAAAGAAAGAAAATATACAATCATTGTATATGTAAATGTAACTTGTATAACAATATGTATGTGTAAATGTATTTTCTATAACAATATGTATATGTAAATGTATGATTACCATTATGGTGAATATTATGCTATATATGGTGAATATTACATTATGGTGAATATTATGTCAAGTTTCATACGAGGATTTCAAAATATTTAAGAAAAATAAATTTATAAGCCCCCCTTGGAGGTTTGTCATGCAGAAATAGCAATCTGTCACGTGATCCTTTCCTTCTCTCCAAATCATGGGAATTCCAAAAGGCAAAGATTTCGCTCTGCCTTTGCTCCATCTTCTCAAATTTTCAATGCACGTCTTGCAGCACATATGAGGGGCGAAATTTTTGTCCTGGTCCCCTAGCTTAATTCCAAAGTATGCTCTATACATTGTCTTCACAAATTTAGTGATTTGGGACTGGTTATTTGGCATGGTAACCGTCCCACATATGTAGCAGAATCTATTGGGATCATTTTTACACGCTCTATTCATTATGAAATATTTTATCTATATGCCTGAAAAGTAAAAAAGATATACAAGTGAAACAAGTGATGATAGATGTTACTGTTCCAATTCCGCTTTGACAAAATCACGAAAAATTCTATTTTACTTATGAGGCCATAGCCGGATAACCTAAGCTGATTGAGAAAAACGGATTGCAGATTCGAAATCAGCAGGAAAAACTCTATAAGAATCACTTACAAAACCCTTGACAGCAAAATTGATGCATACCAGTGTTATTATTATTATTATTATTATTATTATTATTATTATTATTATTATTATTATTTACATAAAAGAATACTTACGGTTTTTTGTCTACTTACGGTCACCTAATTGTTATACCCCTACCTATTACCTTGTTAAAAATTTATTTTTGTGTTGCGACACATATGCGTGATGGTAATTTAACTTTAAACAAAGCCATAGGTAGAAACTACGTGGCAAAAAAAAAAAAAGATGAAAACGTATAAAATTAATTTTTGTATTATTATTTCTTTAAATTATTTATTATAGGGAAGAGATGGTTATTTATAAGTGATGGCTCTTACTTTAACGAGAACGGAATAAGAAAGTTGAAACATTTAATTAATTGAGATATTTATAACGTTTTCAGTGCAAATGAAAATTAATCTTACGGAAAACGTAGGAAGAGGGGGGGGGGGTGCTATTGTTGTACCCAGTGACATAACGCCGCTTCCCGTCGATCAGCGAAGTTAAACGACATTGGGTATGTTTGTAGTTGGATGGGGGTCCGTCCTCCACGTCCACATTATGTAACGACCCGTGATTCAGAAAAACTGTAGGAACCCTCTGTCGTATAACCTTAGACGTTGCCAAGGTAGTTAAATAACCGCATCAACCTTATGGAAAGGGGCCGGGGGGGGGGGGGGGTAGCGGAATAAAACCGGCGACCCAGGCTTCAAACGGTCTGGCCTAAGTGGTTTTGTTTTTAATGCGAGGTCAATTAGGGGTACACCGGATGGTGTTTTCACTTTCGTCACTAGAGAATAGGATATTTTAGCTATTGTAGAGTTAGATGCGCACCAGCACGAAAGATTTTGAAGCAGAATTGAGGTTGGGGGCTACAAGATCTTTCATAAGAACAGTTTTTGTTTTTTTTTGTCTACACAAATTTCTATTCCAGTTAGCCAGTTCAAACCAAGTTTTAATTCACTAATATATTTCCCATACCCCAACCTCCATAGAATAGTTACCCTGCAAGGAGACCATCTTGTTTATCTCTGGTGGCCTCCCCTATCCAATGAAAGTTACTGGACAGGCTATTCAGGTCCTTTAAGTCCTGTTTCCATAGCCATGTTTCCTGCAGACAGAGCATATCAGCATCCTCTAACAGCTTATCAATTATGATCCGCCTGTGTTTGCTGTTATTGCCTAAGCTTAGGCCTCTACAGTTATAAGGGATTACCTTGAATGTTGCATTTAGGAAGATGCAGGAGTTCTGCCAGCCATCTCTACATGTTGAATTCCACTTATACCAGGCAGAGCAGTTACATCATTAGACCCAGCTGGATTTTCCTCCACAGTACGAAGCATGATGTCTCCATAATTACCCTCTCCAGCACTTGCGAGAGGGGTTGCAGGTGTTTTTCTTCCCTTCTCATAGAACCGCCGTACATATACCCGTTCCGGCCATACTGCTGGATCCATAAATACCCCTGGATCATCACAGACTGCTGTAACTTGAAAGGAACTATACGTAGTCCATCTGGAGTCAATTTTCCTACATGTAACCTGAAGGTTCATTTTATAGAATAACCTTTACCTTTATTAATAATAATAAAATAAATGAATAATTGTGAAGCTCGACTATTTATTTTATTCAATTTGGCCCTTTAGCTTTAGGCTTTACTGGGCTGTTCAAAGGGAGGGGGAAGGGTTCTTCTCTTAAGGAGCTCCTTTATCCTATTAGTAAGAAAGTAAATATTAATTATGACCTTCTGCGGGTGCGGATACCATTACGTCGTGACCTTGGCAATAGTCGTAATTTATATAGGATGCCACATCAAGTCGTGGAATTAAACGCGGATCTATATGGGAACTGGGGCGTAGAAATGTGACAAAATGGACTGAAAGATAAGAACAAGTTACGCTCAAGGTCATAGGTTCTTAAATTTTATTGATAACCATTTTTTTAGCTCAGTGGGTAGATGAATTTAAGGGAGGGAAAAGGAAGTTAGGTTTGGTTTTAACCACAGAAAATGATTTAGGTTCGAATCTCTCTGTCGGCGAAAAATTGAAGACGCTTTGTAGTCCGATTTAATATCTATATTGAGATGGACGAGCCTGTCTCAATATAGATGTTAAATCTATATTGAGACAGTTTGAATGAATTTGAGGGAATAAATGTAAAGTCTTATTAATTTTTAATTACTTGATTGAGGAGATATATAATTTTTAAAAAAATCAGTTCGTATTTAAATAGAATACTTTCATTCATTCAAGGAAAATGTCCAGTTTCTCCAGTAGTTCAAAGTAGTTAAAAAAAAGTTGTTGTTATTACTATAAAGGACAGAAATTAGTATACAAAAATTAATTAAAAAGACAAGCGATTATTTACATCAGCAAATCTTGTTTTGTCTTGCGTACGAGAGTAAAAATATTAATTAGGCAAAATTAATCCGAGAAATTTCTTCGTTCATATAGTAAACAGTAGGAAGCCTATTGAAGATGGGATGAACCTTACCAAGATAGGATTCTTTATTTTTACAGTGTAGATGTAGCCAGTGTACTGAAAAGTGTTTTCACTTGGGAGGATTCTAGTTTTATTCCTGAAACCATGGTCCACTTTCAAAGAGAACCAGAATTAATTTTAAACGAAGTAGTTTGCTTTACGGAGGAAATGTTAAAAGGGTTCGGTTCCAGACCTAGACCGTTAATACGACATTTCAACTACAATATTCTCGTTCACCGAAGTGAACTACTTCATGACAGTTTTGTCGTCGTCGTAAACTCGTACGAAAAGCGTCTTAAATTGGAATGGTATCATTCCAGATGCGCACATTTTGAAAACTTTTGTTATTTGTAATCGGTATTTTTTTTATGCAAGGAGGGGCCAAGTGTTTTTTAAGATGAGCTTTCTTCGCAGTCGAAACAAATTTGTCTCGCTTATGGACATTTAGACCTACCGCACGCGTTCGTCTCGCGACTCACGACTGACGACCCAAGTCGTGAGTTGCGAGACGATCCTGCGTGCGGCCGGCTTTAGAATTTTTTGTATGTGGTTAGCAGTAAGTAGATGAATTTGTCATTAGGTTGGGTTAGGTTAAATTAAGTTTACACCAAATATGGACTGGTTAAATTAGATCTTTTTTTTTTCCGAGAAAAGTTTCTGAACATCTCGAGAATTTGTCCTGCCAGTCAAACATTTTGCCTTTCAAAAGGTCTCGCCGCTTTGTTGCATACTCTTAAATCTGTTGTAGTTACTGTGCAGTTGCTGAAAATTGAAAGTGGATTTTTCTATAATTTAAGAAAATTCCTCGTAGTGATTTTTTTTTCATTCTTAAGTGTAAGTTTAGGGACCAAATTGCTATTGCGTATTCAGAAATATTTAAAACACTACTGCAATTATGATGTGTGACCTTACTTTCGATTCGCAAAGAGGTTTCCGGGATATGTTTACTACTAGACCTAGGATAGTTGATAAAATTTACCGACTTCCAAAAAACTTTCAATGAAGTGTGACACAGGAGATAGATTTTTACTACAAAAGTTAGGGCCTTGGGTATCCAAGGCAGGGTAGCTGATTGAATGGATAACTGGCTAAGTGACAGGAAACCAAGAGTAATCATTAAAGTGGAGGCTTTTCGGTACTAGGACCTTTTAGTTTCTAATTTACATGAATGACATACAGGCATTTTTAGCACGTATTGAGACTTTGATACTAAGTTGTGTATAGATGTTAAAAATCTTGAGGGCTCACGAACTTCAAGTCAATTTTAATAGGCCAGTTGATTGATTCACTACTTGGCAGATGTTCTTCAACGGTAAGAGGTGTAAGGTCAAACAGGTAGGGACTAGGAATTCTCGCGCTACGTGTAACTCAAGATTATAGGCTATATTAGAAGAGAATTTAGTTTTGAAAATAATATTCCTCTACAACTTTTTAGCTAAACCTATCTTAGGGTACACCGATTAGTTTTGGTCTCCCCCCCTACCTCATGAGAAAAATTATAGAACTATTAGAAAAAGTTCAAGCGAAGGCCAACAAGATGATCCCTTCCCTCATTTCAAATCGTACTGGCGTAGATTAGCGGATTTCACCTTAATTTTCCCCTGAGAAACGCCGCCTGTATTCATGTCTTTGAAAAGGTAAATAAGATCCAGAAACAAACTTTTTACGTTGAACCCCAAAAAAGATATAGAACGAACATTTGCCTTAACTTCTTTTCGTACAAAATAGTAAACGCATAAGATAAACTAACGTCCGAACTACCACCTTTAGTACTACCATAGATTATTTTAAAAGAAGGGTAGTCCTATAATTAATATACCCGCGTTGGTCAATCTCGAGAAATGGATTCTTTTTGAGCTCCACCCAACGCCGTACAAGCCTACGTAACTCGCGCATGCGCTGTAGCTATACTAAAGTTTTCATTATGTAAAATAGATGAACAATTCTTTATTTTTTATTTTGATATGTATGCATACATAAATTAATATAATACATAAGAGAGAAACTATTACAAGAAATTGAAAACCACTTTTTTTCAGTAATTATTTAACTAAATGAATGATTGAGAACTCGGTAAATGATCTGTGAAGACAAAGACTTTAGTAATGGTTTGGTCGTAGTACATTGGTTTAATGTTGATACTGTACTTATTTTATGATGTTGCTGTGTTTTCTCTCTGTGTAAGTTTTTTGCTTTTTTCTATAAAATTTTCCTTCACTATTTTCATACTACCACGGGTACGGGGATGCCTTTCTTAATTTTAAAACCAGCCCTTATGGGCGTGGGGGATAGGGAAGGTGGGAGAGCCTCCCCCCCATGTTTTTATATCTTGCATTCTCTGAATACGTGCGTGTGTGTGGTTGTAAGGACTATGTGGTTTATTTTCATTCTTATCTCGCTCTCTTTCTCTCTACTCATTCCCACATCCCCACATCCCCCCCCCCCCACTACTTCCATTGCCGATTCTCTTGGACGTCTGTTATTTTCGTATTCATTTATTCTGTTTAAAATTATAAATGCGTCGAGAAATGGAACTTTTTCTTTATTGGCACAAATTTAAGATTCGGAAAATAAATATTAGAAATGCGATTTCAAACTCATTATTAAGGTCTTGTCTTCAATATTGGATTTGGATTTAAAAATAAAAATTGCTCAAATTGTCATGAATCGAAAGTTGAATATTTGAAATTGGATTAAAATGAAAACTGGAGTCAAGAACGGTTTAAAACAAGATTACAGAAGGGAAGGGTTTTTTTTTGTTCTTTTTTTAAGAGGGGGGGGGGAGATAGAGAGAGAGAGATCTTTTGAATTAAATGTTTCATTCAACTCTCTCTCTCTCTCTCTCTCTCTCTCTCATATGAAAATGAAAACGTTTATTGACAGACTATAGTCCATATGACAAATAATATTAATACAATGACAGTTCACATACTAAGGATAGATCATAGAAATATATACAGTTGATTAGAAATAATACAGTAATGTCGAAGTTAAGTGGAGCTACAGACAGACGTTTTCGTACCAAGAAGTCCATAGCTTAGACCTTAGAGGATAAACGGCAGGACTCATGGATAGCTTGGATAATTGGGTTGGTTGATTTTTAACTCTGCATTAGACTGTACTAAGCACGTCTTGTTACCTCCGGGAAGCTCGGGACATTGCGGGTAGCAAACATTTGCGAAGCTGAGCATCTCGGGGGTAATTTACGTAAGAGTCTAAAAGACCGGTCCTACAGCAAATTTAGAGTTCTGCCAGAACATTTTTTATAATTCACCCAGAGTTGCTGTTCGTTAGGGTGTATCATGCTCAGGTCGAATATTGAAAAACTTGGAATTTCAAGATTGGCAGTATGTATTTCTATGTAAAATTGAATTTTAAGAGGGGTTCATCTTCTGCAACTTTGGCGAAAAATCGCATTTAAGTGTTCAAAATCGCACTTTGTTGTCGAAAAATGGGATTTTTGGCCAATTTCAAAGACTTGGTAGCCTCAAATGACCTCCATATGTTCCATATTGTTTACATACACCCTTAACCCTTTAAGAACGAGCCCGCAGCATATGCAGTCACTCTTGTTACCAGAACGTATAGGTTTTATTGTTATTCAAAACTAAATAATTTAGTAACTAATCACTGAAATGATACACATTTTGGGTTCCTTTCCCGACAACTAAATGACATCTATATGTAAACATGTAAAAACATTTATAGAAACGAAGCATTGCAGTACAATTTATATTATTATTTCTAGTGGACCTTAAGGTACCATCCGTCGTTAAAGGGTTAAGCATTTCTAGGGGCAGGCTTGGACCCATTTAAAATCAGCCAAAGTGGTTCATAACCCCTAAAATAACCAAAATCACCCAAAATGGCCTAAAACGAAGGAATTGTATGATTTTTAGTTTCCTATACACCACATTTCGCGGCTGTTCTCTTCATCAGGCAGAATCTTTTTGTTCTTCTTTCTTGGTCTTGCATTTTCTTTTTTTTAGAAACGCCTCCACCAGTTTTATTTATTTTCTTTTCGGCATCACTGAGTGTGATGGCAGCTGCTCCCACCTTTCCGCAAGCTGCTGTGTGACGTTCAACCTTTTTTTTGCAATTGCAATTCTTTAATATTTGTATAAGTCCCTCCTCCACCCCCAGCTTGTAATAATATGCTGGTCGACTGAATGTTTTGAGATTTTTCTTCTGAAAGCATCTTGATTTGTCTAGCAGGTCTTGTAGAGATCTAAAACATGTTCATAATGTCTTGCTTTGACTTGAAAACGCAACAATTCTCTGTGATCGATCCTAGCACGAACAAAACCATCTCTTCTCTCTTGCCCATACACTGCATGAGCTGCAGCTGAAACTTCCTGGACTGCTCTTTCACAGCTTTGAGTGTGAACTGAGAAGTTCTCAACTTCAAGGACTTCAGAGGTCTGGCTTCTCAGCAGTCCCAGAGCGGTCACAATATGGTGAGGTCCATACCTCATGTGGTGCTTCACCTTGATATCAAAATACATCTTGAAGTAGAAGTCCAGGCAGAACTTCAGCAGCACCTCCAGCTTCTTCAACACCTCCCCCTTCAGACTATGCTGCCTCATCCACAGCATCAACAGAACCTCACCTGTAGTCAGCCAGCGTGACTGATTCAGTGGGCCACACTTCAGACCAGCAACTTCCTTGCTCAAATCTCCTGTCTTGAGAGCTTTGATCAGTAGGTAGCAGTTCTGGTCAGTGCTAAGGTTCTGTACAATGTGTTCTGGCAGTTCAATTATATCTTCTCCTGGCAGAGCCTTGAAGCTAAAGTTGACAGGTATGTCATTGATCTTCTCCAAAAGTTTTCCTATTGGGCCACTGAACCCAGACTTGTGCGTGTAGGGACCATCAAGCTTGATGATCATGTGCCTGAGGCTGATTTCATTAATATGCAACTGGCATATCAGCCAGTGACACTTGTGACCTAGCAGTCTCTCCAAGTGAGTGATGGCTCCTCCATCAGGTCCTGTGTTTGTGTTGGTGGAGTCACCACCAAGGACCACAATAGTATCTTTAGCACCATGAGCACTAATCCACTCAAACAGAGCCTGAGCTATCTTCAGTGTAGGTTTCTCATTTCCTTCAGGTTCTTCTGGTGTACAACGGAAGAGATACTTCCCCTCAGGTTCCCAGGTAACACTATAGTGCTCTTCAGTTGTAATATCAGGATGGAAGCGGCCAGTTTCTTCATTGTACCTCATGATCTTTGTCTTCTTACCTTGTTTCCATCAATGAAAATTCCCTTGATCTCCTCTCCCTCTGTCCTTTTCTCCAGGGCCTCCACCGAGGCACCTATTACAGACTCCCTGCCCCTCCACATCATCCTGTCAACAGCTAGATATGCCTTATCAGCAGATAGATGGCCAGCTTTGATGAGATCTTGCAAGAAACCAGTTGCAATGGCTGCTGCAGGAGTGTTTGCCACCTTGAACCTGACTGCAGCCGCAGCAGTGCTTGAGATATCCATGTAGTTCCTCCTGGCAGAGCTGGAGACTTTGCCAGTGTTGACACTGGAGCTTGTGCCTGGTGCAGTACTGGAAAAAATCTGTGTCAGCAGTAGGAGCTGCTCTGCCTGGAGATTCTTGCAAGGAAGTCACATCATCATCACCATCATCAGCTCTAAGCAGTAGCTCCTTTTCTTCTTCCTCTTTTCTGTTTCTCTTCTCAGCTGCCTTCTGTTCTTCCTCCTTCCTCTTAGCAGCCTTCACCTGCTTCACTGTTTCCTTCACATCAACAGATGCCATCCGGAAGCCAGAAACTTCTGAGGTTTTGATCCTCTGGTAATGGAGCCATTCTAGCTCTAGCTTTGGAATCTTCTGAGGCAGAGGACAGTCACAGTTGACATGAACTCTAGCAGCACAGCCAGAGCAGCCAGATGCTTCAGTTCCACAGAGAGTGATATGTCTGCAGGTTGTTATGTCAAACAATGTATCAAGTTCAGATATTCTCTTCTCTCTCCTTGCAGCCTTCACTCTGCCATTCACTAGGTCAATCATTTCATTCCACCTGACAAAAATCTTCTTGACAATGGATATCTCTTGAATGATCACAGGAGGAATGAACTTGGCATTGCTTTTGCGCCACTGCGCCAGTACCAGTGATGCCAAGTCCCTAGCCAAATCTTGCACAGGGTACTGAGCTCTCTTCATATCATCCAGAAGCAGCTTCTCTTCCTGGAGGAGGATTCCTCTCTGAAACACAGCTCTCCAGGTTGGAACTTCTGTGGGAAATAACTGCTTTGAACCAGAACTTTTTCTGGTCTTTCGTCCTTGCTTAGCCATGGTAGCTGCACCATCTTCACCAAGCTTTGTATCTGAAACAGAAAATTATCACAGTGAAACTCTAGTAGCCTATAACAGCTGTTACAATGATTTTGTTTGGTAAGAAACCGGTCTGTTACATTTGTACTACAGTGTATGTCCGGCACAGCTGTTCTGTACATAACCAGAAAACGAAAAAGTGGAAATTTGAACACTTAAACGTGATTTTCAGCAAAAGTTCAAGAAAACAAATCCCTCCTAAAATTTAATTTTACATAGGAATACTTACTACCAATCTTGAAATTCGCGCTTCAATGAGCATGATACACCCTACTGTTCGTATATATTACTGCAGAAAATACGAAAGAGAGTCTTTTTAGCTTCACTTGTACAGAACCGAAAGTTCCTTGTAGTCATATTCGCTTTAGCACAAAGGCTTCGAGATTGTTTTCTTATATCCGAGTCATCACTCAAGGAGCTGGTAATAGTTTGACCCAAATACTTAAAACTCTTGTACTTCCTCAATTACATCACCTTTCATTTTAAACCTAATGTCAGCTGCCTGATTATAGCTTTTAGGAAGAAATTGCATAACTAGTTTTTGTAACATTAAAAAGAATATCATGTGCGAATACACTTCGCAGACTTTTAGTAGCCGATCCAGACCTTTAACAGAAGGACTTATTAACACCATATCATCGGCATAAACTAAGTTATTTAGGTGTTTTCCTGTTAACGGGAATACCCAACCGCCCGCCACCAAACTGTTTATGTATTTTTGCTCTCGTCATTTTCGTTTAAACTAACGAAAATATCACAACTTAACCTAACCAATCATCAAGGGCGTACAGTTGACCTAACCGGGCATTGAATTACCAACAGGTTAATATAACGGAAAATGCCCGGTTAGGTCAACTGAATGCCCAGTTAGGTTAATTGAATGCCCGGTTAGGTCAACTGTACGCCTTTGATAATTGGTTAGGTTAAGTTGTGATATTTTCGTTAGTTTAAACGAAAATGACGAGAGCAAAAATACATCATAAGCAGTTTGGTAGTCCCGATAATACGTAAGTACCGAATTTATTAATCATTTAAATGAAAATAGTTAATATGTAAGCGATAATTAATCAGTTAGTAGGGGGCCAAAATGTCTTTATGTCATCTAAAATCGCAAAAAAAACGTCGCTGCTTTCGGTACGTTGTCGCCACATGAATTCCGCAAGATACGAGTCCAGATGATGGCGGGCGGTTGGGTATTCCCGTTAACAGGAAAGCACCGTTATTTATCCTTGTGTTATCTATACAACATCCCACTGTTGCCTCATTAAGTGAAACAATAATATATATGTATATAGTGTCCCATAAGTCTGGTCTCATAGAAAAACTTATTTTAAATTAAATTTACAAAAGTAATACATTAGGACTAAAGCAAATGTTCAAGTTAATGTCTTGTTTTGGAACCTTTTTTTTTTTAATGTTGCAGGTAGAATAACAAACAATGGCTAATATGGAAGTGAGTTACACTCCTGAGGAAAAGGCCTCCGCCTTTTCCTGAGGAGGCCTATGAGACCGGACTTATGGGACACCCTGTATACATAAATAACTAAGTAAATTATATGATACGTGTGTTAAGGATGAACGTTTAATAATAGTTTCTTTGGCTGGATTCAAAAGTAAAATAATTTCCTCAATATCAGCTGATGATTTGAGCTTTATTCCCATTTGTTGAACCAAATGTCGTTAAAGTTGTTTAGTGTCAAAGAAACTTTGATACACCCGTCAAATTATGCACTTTAAAAAGAGCGTCTCAATTCAACAACTTTTTCAGAGAAATTCGTATCTTTTTTTGGAGAATTTTTAAAGGTCACCGTACTGCTGGTTTGTCTGTAATTGCAAAAGTTAACCTTTACTTTTCCAGTTTACTACTATACTACTACTTTTCACTACTGTTCCAAATATAAATTGATCCCCTCTCCAACGACAATTCGTAATTATTTTATATCTGATTTTAAATTAAAAGTACCATCAATAATTCGAGAGAAAATTTAAGGGCAGAGACACAATTATTTTGGGCAAAAATGTAAAGAATTTTACCTCTTCATTCACTTACTGATGAAGAAAGAGAATTTATAGTATTAGAATTTGTAACTGTGTAGATACCATAAACTAAGAGTAATTTCCTTTCAGCACAGAAACCCCCCCTCGTTTGGTCTTGTTGAACAACTCGTGAAGAGTTATCGTGGGTTCTCGGTTTCGTAAAGGAAACTCCCCCCCCCCCCCCCCCCCCTGGCAAAATAGAACTAACTTTAAGAACATTTTAAATCAAGTTCCAAAATAAATTAAAGAATTTTCTCTCCTAAAGAGATTTTGAGGATAAATTCTCGTAGCTTCGTCGGGAAGTAGATAAGTCTGAAAAATGCGTCCTACGTAAAAGGCAAATCTTTTTTGTGTGCATAATAATAAGCCTTAAAAAGAGCATGACAAGAATAACACACAAAAACATTTAACGTTAAAAATTCAAAATTAAAAAAAAAAAAAAATACTTAGCGGCAGCTTTTAACATGTACTGTACATGAAGATGTTGGTGATAACAGTATTTTCATCAAACTTCAATGCTTGAAATACTTTTCGGGGAACTGGATTTCTTGAAAGTAATTTAATCGAAGTAGGTGGCGCCATCTATTAAAGGGAATGTCAACTGGATACCATTTCAGTTTATTTTCGTTAACCAGTGTAATTACATGTACACCAATTTTATTTTGATCAGGAACAACATACTAACAACAACTTTAGTTTTAAGATTAAGTACATTACAAGTAAATTTACGTTACCTCTGTAAGATTCGAACCAGTGTCACTGAAGATTCAAATTTTACGAGCGGCCACGTTACCCACTCAGCCATGAGACGTTAAATTGTTAAGATATACTTAGAATTTTATATATACTGTATACTTTTTCGCATTGGTTTCAGTATGTATTTTAATATGTATACTGTCCCAATATATATATATGTATAATTATTTTTTTCTAACAGTTGCCGCTAAATATTTTTTGTTTTTTAACTTTGAATTTTTAACACCAAATGTTTTTAAGTGTGTTATTTTTGTCCTGTTCTTTTTAAGGTCTATTATTATGAACTGAGTTTATTATGCACACAAAAATGGTTGTCCTTTTTGCAGGACGCATTTTTCAGACAAGTCTAGGATTTTTGTAGGCAATGCATTTTTGTTTTAAGCAAATTTTGTACATAATTAGCTCTCATCCTACCTTTGGAACAGAAATGTTTTAGCCAGTGAAAACTTAACATTTACTTTAAGCTCACGAACCACTTACAGTTTGAGTGCAGCTTCCTAAATTTGGTCTCACTGACTTTGTATGTGAAGCTAAAAAATTTTATGGTCGTGGTATTTTTGTAAATTTATGGACTGTTTTGCTTTTCCTTCATTTCTCAAAAGAGTATAAAATTACTTATTAATTATTTTCTTACCACAAACAACAAACCTGGAAAATAGTTCCATTGGGCGGAGCTTAGAAATCTCGACGACAGCTGACAACAGCTGAACAACATTTTGGCCACGAACGTAGCTCTAAACTTCTTTGTAGCGAGCGTCTGGTGTAGTTTCTTCTGAAAAAAGTTACAGCCTTCAGAAGAGCCGTCCGTGAAGTACTAGTCGGGGTCAGTGGACTATAGTCCAGCGGTTCTCAACAGGGGGTCCGTGAGTTGAGTAGATTATAATCAGTAAAACAATTTTTTTCCATTTTTTTTGTGGTGGCTAATTTTGACCTCTAACCGATAACATTTTCGGTTACTTGATTAAACTTTAAAAAACAAACGTTTTGAAACGATTTTTATCGTGTTTTTGTGAGTCTTTTATCGCCTTTTGCACGTGTTTCTCGGTCGTTCGATTGAAATTATTTAAATAGGTTTGTGAGATAGGTTTTAGAATTTAGGTTGATTAATGGTTTGGTTTGTTTTGTTAGAATAATAATATTACATTTTTACTCCGACTTTGAAGTATAAATCAAGAACTAAAAAAAATATACTAATCTGGATACCTTAAGTTGTCTGTATGCTACTCGATCATAATGCAAAAGATAATTTTTTGGGAAGGGGCCCCAAAAATATCAAGATTTTGATAAGGAGTCCGCAGTACAAGAAAGGTTGAGAAACGCTGGTCACTATACCATACACGTGTCGTAAAGTTGTAAACCAGCGAGAAGAATGTAAAGGTATAGAAAAGGGTTGATGTATTAAAGCTTTCACTAGTTCAGTGGTGGAAATGCTTATGTGAAGAATTAGAAATTAGTCTTGAGTTATATCGATTCAGTAGTTTTGGAGGTGTTTTCATTCTTTTTTTCTTTTGACTTTAACAGAGTTGTCCACCTTGATAAACGCTTTAGAGAAAGACCTCGCTAAGACCAGAATCGGATCTTCAAGTTAGCATTCATCCTTTGGTTGTAACATTCTTTCTCTCTTCTCTTCTCTTCTCTCATATATATATATTTCTTATATATCGTTAGTTGGTGAAATTGTGCATTATCGATGGTGTAACTAACCAACCTTGACTAAGCAGTCGGTGTATGTGATCCTTTTTGCTTTGAAGTCTTTTGCCTCCCCCGACCCTCACCTGTAATTAGTTTATATAAGACCCTCAGCCGTTGCTAGAGACTATATTTGAAGCTTCTTATCACGCTAGCAGATACTTTAAGGAAAGTATGTATATTTGGCTAAGAACTCGTGTAATTGGTTTTTTATATATATATATATATTATAAGAACGCGAGAGGGTTCAGAAATTATGAAGATTTTCCCCTATAAATTTTCATATAATTGTGAACTTGGTGAAATTATGATAGTTTGTTGAAACCCGTGCAGCGTTTTCCTACTTCTTTCATCGATGTGGTGGGGCTCTAACAGTAGCTACCCGACATTCTTCAGGGCATTCGGTAGCCACTTTGTGACACGGGGATTTCAGATCTTCATTCTTGTGATGCCCCTTAAGTGATCTAAATGAATGAAGGAAATAGCGAGGACGAGTCACCACTGCGGGAAGACAAATTACTACCCTACCCTCTCAACCTTTCGTTACAAAGCGAAGGAATCGGAGCCCTACCACATCCGTGAGGGATTGCGCTTATAGTAGTCCCGTACGTTTCTTAAAGCTCATATTAATACCGTAGTCTGATATAATACAAGAAGTCGCCTCATCTTATTCATGAGGTTTCATCCTAAATGAAAATTATATAATTTTTTACAATGTTCAATAATGTGATGAAAATGTGAAATAAAAAGTAAGAACATCGTAAGTGCGAGAGTTCTTTATACGCAATATGTTCCTTATGTCATCAAATACTTGGGTTCAATATTGAAAACACTTAAAATATTACGGTTTTTAATCCAAGACATTTAAAAAACCTGCCCAACATGGTGTAGGCTCGTAAATTATAATGAATGAGACTCACGAGTAAAATTCCCAGTTTTGTAATTTGGAATATTCGTCTTGGGGTCGCTACGATCTCATTTTAGTACGAATTTTTGCGAATGAAAACGGGACTCATGAGGTGACTTCTTATATTATATTATCGATAGAATGTTAATACTCTTATGAAAACTTGTAGTAGGTAGGAAAGTGCAGGTGATAGTGTGTGTGTGAGAGTGTGTGTCCAGAGGGTTTATTAAGAATTTATTGGTCTTTTTAAGCTCCAATTTGTTTTAATTGTCATACATCCTCCTGTCCCACTCGCTGCTAATTAATATTGAAACCTTTAGCGCAAAAAGGGGTATGTATCGCGTGATCAAACGCGGCTGTAAATTTTTTTATCCCTTTTCATGTAGTTCCCTCGCATTCTTTCTGCCGCAATTCATGACTTAGGACTAAGCATTTACTAAGCAAGTTGTCGGTGATTCCCCCATCCCCCAATTGTCTACCTTCGATTCTTGCCGTTGATTGACATTTACTCATCTCGCCATTAACCATATTTGATTGACTGGAATTTATTTGCTCATATATATATATATATATATATATATATATATATATATATATATATATATACGTAGCTAATATTAATAATTTCATATTGCTTTAATACATTTATTATAATGCTTTTCGAGATACGTTTCAATGTGCATATATTATTGTGTGTTCTTAACATATGTTGTCTGTAAATACAGAAAAGTTACATAACATACACAAAAAAGGTAGGCATTATTTAACTATAATTGTATAGTTGCCACCGCTAGTTGCTAGTTGCTAGTTGCTTCGTTTATTATTATTATTATTGTTATTATAACCCATTAAACATGCCATAACGTTCTATACAATTTACTTTTATCATAGTGCAATTTTCCATGTTAATTTTTGAGCTCGAAATATGCATGACTCGTTGAAAATCTCAGACGAGTACGTGATGTTATTTCAGCTTTATACAAAACTCATGGTAAGCTTACGTCCACCTCCAAGCTGATCAAAATCACTGGATCTGGAATGTTCTCACTAAGGACCAAATTGAGCTCTTATGCGGCATTTTCTTAATTTCATACGCATTTCTGAATCGTGTTTGGCACTCTCTGTACGATTTAATAATTCACGTAGTACCTCATGCGTCCCTGGAAGGAGAACTACGTGTTGACTGTAGCCAATGGTGTGGCAGAAAGCTCGCTCGCTTTCTCATTCCATTTTTGAACAATTGCGCGCATTGTTATAGAACTTTAATAGTAAATCATGCATAATTGAGGTTCACGTCAGTTCATGGAAAATTTCACCATGTTAAATTGGTAGAGTAGGATGTTATAGCATGTTTAATGAGCGGGTGCTAAGAAAGAATACATCCTCTATTAATTATCTTTCATCGTGAAAATATTTATATTATTTATTTTGTAAGTATTTAACCTTGGGATGTTTCAAGTTATCTTCAAAAAATGTTGATGAGTAAATAAAATGTTTTTAAGTTTGTCGAATATGAACGCTTTCTTCAAATAAATTTAAGACGACGTTTAAAAATATTACATACGAAGGTAATTTCACATTTCTTAATTAAATTTTATAACGACCTCCATTTTCATCACTGATGCGAAGTTTTTCTTTCATTAAATGATGATGATAATTTAGCCTCAGGTGAGGAAATTTTATGTAAGGTAAAAATGCTTTATTGATAAGAGTCGTTGTTTACTCAGCGATATCGGGTCGTTGCCAAATTCCGCGTTTGTTTTCATTTGAAATTCAGAAACTGTTTATCTCTTTTTTTTTCCATTCGCGTCTAACGCTGAAACGATGTTGAAAATTGGTGTAAAAAAGTGAAGAAAGTCATATTTGAATTAAAAATTATTTAAAAGATTGTAAAATTAGTACGAAGTGAAATCTTTGCATCAAATGATGTTTTTAATCTTGTTTTTTATCTCTTTCGCTTGAAACACCCTTTTTCGTTTGTAATTATAGAATTTTATGTTATTATTATTATTATTATTATTGTGGTAATTGTTGTTGTTTGGAGAGGGCCTTTCTTCGCTCGTCTCTATGAGTTGACGTCACCTCTCTTGCAGGCGTGGACCAAATGGCTTTGGCGAACTCAAACGATAGCAATGCCACGCTTCTCAAACCCTCTCTCATTGCACATCAGCGATCACAGTCCTTGTCAGGTAAACAGTCACACAGGCACACCATTACTCGACCACGAGCAGTCACAGTCACGCTGTCATGTTCACGAGCAGTCACAGTAACGTAGTCACATTCACTCGCTTACAAATTGTCACACACGCACGAGTCATCACACGCTCACATTGATACCCGACAAAGACAGTGAACAAAAAAAGATATTGACCTAACTTTCCCCTCTCTACTTTTGGCAACGAGTTAGTTACATTTGCCTTCAACACTTTGCTTTGCTGCTTGCAGCTTTATTAATAAGCTTATAACAAAAGTGCTTTGAATTCTTTTAACATTCATTGTAAAATTATATTAATGTACAATGTTGTTGTATTCATTTTGTATTTTTTAAAGAGTTGCCATTTTTTATTTTCCAATTTATTTTGATTATTAAAATGTTTTAATAGTAAGAAAATTTTATAATTGATGAAGCAACTTTTACAATATTATTTCGGGTTTCTCACCTAATTATTATTATTATTCAGCTTTCTGCCAGACGTTTTGTGAGATATTTGCTCGCCTAATTTATCATTTGTTTAAATAGTTTAGGTCTAACGATTCATAGATTGAAAGAAAGTGTTTTCTGATGGAAATCATATTGAGTAGAATGGTAATATATTTCGATCATTATGAGGGAATTGCTCAGTTTTTCAAAGGTTGATTGATGTAGTTATAGAATGAGAACCACTCGCGTTTGCTAAACAGGAACATTGTTAATTTGCTGTCGTTGTTTTTAAAAGAGTAACGCGGATCTAAACTGCAAAATAAGCGATAGAGTTGTCAGTGCTCAACCATTCAACCTATTTGCGTTTCCACGGGTTGTTGTTGATTTCTGGTTCGCGAAAACGTGGGCCTAGAGAAACCCATAAATGAACATGAAACAACCTGCCCCATTGTGACACTTCAGTGTACCCACTCACTGCATCAGCGTGTGTGTGTGTGTGTGTGTGTGCAATATACACTAACCAAAGACACTATGGCCGGCCGTACAGGATCGTCTTGCGACACACGACTGACGACTCGAGTCGCGTGTGAATTTATATTGATAGAATGTGAGCCCCCGCACACTGCAGCGACCGCGTCGCGGTCCCTGCAGTGTGCGGGGCTCCCATTTTGTCAATCTAAATTCACACGCGACTCGTGTTGTCACGACCCAAGCCGTCAGTCGTGAGTCGCGAGACGATCCTGTGCGCGGCTGACCCAACAGTAGTGAATCCTACTCGTATGTCATGTATCCAATCACTGTTGCACTCGTGAAGGGCTGCTCTGTATAATGCTTACATTAATCGCCCTCATAATCCTCAGTTTGTGATAGGAATTCGAAAGGTAAGTATGGAACTAGAAGTAAAAATAACAGCCATTGACACTCGAGGTACTTTTTAATTTTACATACTTCTTAATTCTTTATACATTATCTCAGCAACTTTTACGAATAATCCGCTTAATATTGTAAGTTGGGAATTAAGTAACTTTCATAACTCCAAGAGCGACCTCAGGACATTAGAACACTCCGCTATTTTTTTTATTTGACCCCTTAGTCAACGATCAGAAGTTCATCATAATCGGTTTAGGTCTTGGTTTAGTGTAAGATAACTTCATTACTAGTTAGTATTCAGTTGTTGTGTTCATCAAAAAAAATTTCGGCATTGCATGAAAAACTGTTTTTAAAGCTGACTGCTAAAACTGGTTTTCTTCCTACTTTTCAGTTTTAAACGTAAGTGAATTATAATCGAATATAAACAAACTATTCCTCTTGTTTGTTAAAGTCTTCTTCATTTTCAATTTTGAAAGTAACTTTTAAATACTGAAAACCAGTTTCAGTTTTAAAAGCAGAAAATCCCGTTTTTTCACTAACTTTTATTTCTCCAAAGCTTCAAAAATTGGAATGTATATCGTAAAATGTTTGTTTGTTTTTGTTTGTTTGTTTTCAGTGCATGGTGCTGATCCGTCATTTTGGAACTGAAGGAGTCTGGTATATATATATATATATATATATATATATATATATATATATATATATATATATAGTTATCTAATAACAGCTATTAAACTAAGATATCATAATGATAATGATAATGATATAAAAGTTTAGTGGGCATATTTAGTTTCTGAGATAGAGACGTTGATGAGTAAATATTCACCAGTGATTGATGTAACAATCTCTCTCTCCTCAGTGACCAAAAACAACCAAGGCTTTCACGATTGTCGAATTCATTTAACACAATGCCATACGTTTCGGAACATTTGTTGCTTCCATATTCAGTGGTTAACGCGAATACATATTTATTATCATTTTAAATTAAAATCTATTCATGAAAACGAAAGGAAAAAATATTCAGAATTCACCATTTGCATTTTGAGGTTTAGTTAAAATAAAGTTTAGAAAAATAAAAGTTAAAAAAATAACGTCAGATACCGAACATATGTTAATAAGTGCGCTAGCTGCGAGGCCGTTTGTCGGGAGTGCACAAAGTAGTATGATGGCATTTGGGGAGAGGAAGTTGGGGGTGCTCTGAAATCATGCCCCTGAAAGCCTTCGCCTCCGTTATAGGGAGCCCCCTTCCTTAAGTTCCTCACCCCATTTATGGGGTCTCACCGTCCTTAATGAAGGGCATTTGTCCTTTGAGAGGCCCCTTGCGGGGCCCCCTCCCTCCTTGGGGAAAAAAAATTAAAAAAGGATTCATCCTCGCCTTCCTTAACGAGAAAAAAGCCTCCTGTGGGGATCTTTCATGAGACAAACAAAAACAAACAGACAAAAACAAGCAAACAAACGATGGAAGCGTTCGTGCAGAAGACATATTTCTGGAACACCAGCCTTCTGCTGATATATATATATATATATATATGTGTATGTATATATATATACACACTGGTAAATGTAACCTACGTATATATTTTGTATATAAGAACTGTAATATAAGGCAAAATAACAAAGATTTCTTTAACGCCGTCCATGATCTCATCATCTTGGCTTAATTTAATAACGATACCACACAAAATAAAATTAGAATAAATACAATCAACTCATAAACAAATTTTGCCTTGTTCTAATATTTTGTATTACGAAATAGATCCAGAAGCAATTAAATAAACTAATTTTAATTTCATTTATCTAATTTAAGGGCAGGCTAACATATTTCAATCCATTTGTATAGTGATGTGATGACAATCATCATGAACAACAAATATATATATATATATATATATCAGCCCTTTTCAAAAGGCTAGGATGGACGCGAATACATGCAATTTATATTTCGTAAATTCAAATATCGATATCTTCCTTCATAGACGTATATTTCACCCATGTAGTTTTCTGTTATTTATATCGCCTCACGTTTCTCGAAAATAGTAGAGAAGTTCTTATAACTACGCCACTTAAATGATAACTCATGAACTAATTGAGTTTGGTATTAAAAGGTCCCACTCAACTGATCTGTGTGGTTATATACAGTCTAATGCAACGAATTAAAAAATTAACCACCTCGATTATCCAAGCTATTAGCATTCCTACGGTACGTCTTCTAATCTATGGAATTTATGATATGAAAACGGGAAAACGGCTGGTTGTAGCTTCACACAACTGCGAAAGTACTGTATTATTTCTCATTATTTTATATATTTCTATCCTTAGTGTGTAATTTGTCGTTGTATTATTAATATTAGGCATTTGGATAATGGTCTACCAATAAATTTATTCATCTTCATTTTTCATACAAAACATTGAAATAAATAAGCAAGTATGCCTTAAATTACGAGCTGACACTAAACAGTTAAAGAAATCGACTAGCGAAATTTTTCGGTGGTAACTGTTATTTGTGCGATTCTTTCCGAATTATCAGCCCCATCTGTAAAATAGTTGGTCAAGGGACTAACAACTTCAATACAACTACATTTCGCATCGTCGGTAAAGATTAATTTATTTAACCTCGTATTAGCTATGCAATAATCAACTCTTACCTGGAAGCAAAGAAACGTACAAGTTATATATCCAGTCGACCAATGGGACTGTATTTTCAGTTGTCAGCTTCTGTACAAACGGCAATAAAAAGACTTCTTTACACTCACCATATATATACATAATAATGGCATGTTTTATATATATATATATATATATATATATATATATATATATATTGGTCAAAAAAAGAAACTCAATTTTTGAGATTTATTAATAAACATGAGGACTCAGTATATAGTAAATGATTCTTTAACATAACAAACAGTCAATAACGCGTATGGCCACCCCTAGCCACAATGCAGGCTTGGAGTCTGGTCCTCATCGACCTCAACAGTCTCTGCAGGAAAGCAACAGGGATGGCCCTCCACTCTTCAATAATTGCATTGGTCAGTTCCCTGATGTTCTGCGGCTGATGCTGACGTCTGCGAACTCGCCGTTCAAGTTCATCCCATGCGTGCTCTATCGGTGACATATCTGGGCTGAAGGCTGGCCATGGTAAGGTCTGCACCTGTTGTCCCTGCAGGTACGCCTGCACTATCCTGTCCTGGCTGCATGAGGTCTGGCATTGTCCTGTTGCAGGAGCACCAATTCTGGATGTTGCCTCATGAATGGAAGAACATGTGGGTGAAGAATCTCATCCCTGTAGCGCTGGTCAGTCAGAGCTGATAGGCCCACGATAGGTCACGGTGCTGATAGGCCCATTGCAGGCGTCGTTGCCTTCTTGCATCAGTGAGAAAAGGACCTCTGTAAGGCCTGCGGGATCGGAGTCCTGCATTACGGAGTCGGTTTCTGACGGTCTGGTCACTAATTCTGTTGTTGTGGATACCAGGTGTCTCTCTGGCTGTCTGACGAGCATTCCGCTGCCGATGACGCAGGTGCTGCAGTACAATGTGGCGATCCTGGCGTTGGGTCGTCACACGAGGTCGCCCACGTCTTGGCAGGTCCTGAACACTTCCTGTGGCATTGTACCGTCGAACAAGCCTAGAGATTGTGCTGGGATGCACATGCATTCGTTGTGCAACTTGGACAGCAGACATGCCTGCATCCAACATGCCCAAGGCACGACCTCTGTTGACCTCTGAGAGTCGTGGCATGCCTCAATCGCGGGAAAAAGTTTGGTTTTCTCAACGGGCAGTGTGTATTCTGTGAAGTCAAAGAAAAAATGCATGCCTTCATAAAGAATACATTCAATTTAATCTCTGTTTATTGTTTGTAACAAAATGGCGTCTTAGCCGGGATTAGTCAGGTTTAAAAACATGCACTAAGTGGCTTTAAAAGATTTGAACAAACATTTAACCATAATCTTGAAACTGTGATAATACCACTAACAACTTAAATTTTACACCGTATGCAAGCTAATTGCGTTTCTTTTTTTGACCAGTATATATATATATATATATATATATATATATATATTTTTTTTTTTAGTTCAGAAGAACCGATTCGCCTCTATTTAAAGGGCATATCTCAGCGGAAAAACAAAGAAAAAGTGAGAGGAAAGACAGAGGAAAAAGAAAGGGTGGAGGGGACAGTCGAAGTGGAAAAAGACCAAGGATGACAAGGACTGCAGGGTCGAGCCCCATCATCCTTGGGTGCTAGGGCCGGGAGGGCGCACGTGAAACCTCCAGGAACAAGCACGTACAAACGAGCACTCAAGAGCACGAGCTTAGAACCCCCTTGCGGGGGTATATATATATATATATATATATATATATATTGTTAAGGATAACAATATTAAAACCTCATCAATAAATATATTCTTTTTTTATAATCTATTTAATGTTTAAAATCAAATTGTTAAAGACACCAATAACTATCGCATACAGATTCAGCTAAGACATAATAGAAAATTAAATCAAGAGGGCCTGAAATCAAACCTTCAACCTCTTAACCCTGATCAAACAATTTTCTAAGAGAATTTGAGCAACAACGAAAGACGGCTTCTCTCTTTGGGCCTATATTTTAAGTTGCCAAACTTTAAGATAAATTATTTTAAGTACTTTTTATTATTTGAAAAACTTTTTCATAGTTTAAAACGAATCCTAGTAGCTGACGATACCAAATTTTCCCATTAGACCTAGCCTTTCTGCCTACATCATCCATAAACACTTTTATAAATTTAAAACTCAAAGTTTTTTCCTCTAATCAATAATAAGATATCGCTTGCCTAAAAGAATCATTCAGGGAATGACTCCATCATAATTTCACGTCCTGACAGAAGCAAAGATACCATTCTTCTTAAATCAGATGATGATAATAAGTTGAATAAAGCCCTCAACGACTCCGCCAAATTAAAAAAAGATTAATGACAAACCTCTAGCACTTTCCCTAAACTTGAAGATAACATCAACTGCTTCCTCAAAATTTATATGATCAAAATAAAATTTCGGAGGATGATTAAGACCAAATACACTATCGTCACCTACCCAGACATTCTTTATGGCCTCCCTAAAATACATATACCAAATTTATTCATTAGGCCTATCCTTTTTGCCTACATCACCCATAGTTTCCACCTAGCCAAATTCTTAATTCCCCCAAATCCACCCTAAACCCTAATGCAGAATGAATATTCCATCCCCATTTCCTACGAATTCGTCAAAGAAATACTGACGTTGAACAATTCAATCAATCTCCATATGCACAGCTTTAACAGAGTATTCCTCTGCAACATCGACATCTGCACCAACAATTTATTTTCCATAATCAGAGCACAGACCTCAACCTAACGAAACAAGAATTTACCAAACTGCTAACCCTTGCCACTTCAGACACACTTCTTTTCAACTTTACCAACAAACCTATTCAGTAGCTTGGGGATCCCCCTAAGAGCCACACTAGCTAACATCATTCTCTGTTATCACGAAAATAATGGCTACTCCATTACCCCACCCATTACAAACACACTTAAATAAAAGATATGTCGATGACACCTTTCTACTCTTTCACATTGCTAACCACGACCCCCTTTTTATTAACTATCTCAATTCCCAGCATCAAATCATCAAATTCACTAAAGAAAACGAATCTAACAACACCTTACCCTTTTTAGATATAACAAAACAAAATAACAAATTCAGCACTTCCATATATCGAAAACCTACATATACAGACCTAGATACAAACTACTTAAGTCGCACCCCCTTACTATATAAAATTAACAGTATTAAAATCTTAATCCATCGTACTTATCAACTTTGTTCCTCCTACTTATCCTTCCACTACGAAATAGAATTCGTTCACAGTTTCTGCATTAATAAAATTCTTTCCCAAAACAATTACTACATTCTCTAACTAGAAATTTTCTCAACATTTATCAGCCCCCCTTAAAGGCCCCACTTAAAAATGATATACATTAATTTTCTTTGCCCTACTACGACTATATTAGTTACAAAATACAATCAGAACTTCGCCACCTACTCAACCCCCTTTACCCTCAATTTATTCCTCAACTTGTATTCACCAATAATAATAGCATTAACTCGTATCTCAACCATAAAGAAAAAAAAAAACCCAGCCCCTTATCTCATCAATATCTACTGTTTCATTTGTACTCGCTGCAGTACGAGCTATATTGGCAGCACCATTCGCCAACATCAAACAAGAGTGGACGAACATCGTGTCATTTCTACCCAACGAAATCATCAATAAGAGATCATTGACACCTCCACAATCACCCACTGCTCCCACCAATTTCAAATTATCAATTCAGCATACCAAACAAACCTCAGCACCCTCGAATCCCTATACATCCTTAGTACAAGACCCTGGGGTTAATAACACACTGGATTGGTGCACCATTAAACATAATCAATCAATCAATCATTACAAAACCTCTTCTCGACGCCTACAGTTCTTACCTCTATACATTTTATATAATTTTAACTTTTAAATTATTATCATAGGACTGTACAAATATTTTGGTGTAAAATCTCTTACTATATTTGTACACTTTTTATTTTTTACTTCTTAGTAATGATGATGGAAATCGAATTTCCGCAACGTCTGACTAATAAACATGTATCACCTTCTAATCCTCCTATTCCTTACTATATACAGGGTGTCCCGTAAGTCTGGACCCATAGGGAAAAATAATAAAATTACAAAATAGTCCAAAAATTTATTACATAATCTGTTCAAAGTGTCCGCCGTTGTGTCGCACACATAGTTGAAGACGCAATCTCACTGCGACAGCACTTTCTGAATCACAGTCGCAGAAATTTCTTGACACGCCTCCACAATGCGTGCTTTAAGGTGGAAAATGTTCTGAAGTTTGACCTCGTACACTTTGGCTTTCAAGTGGCCCCACAAATAAAACTCCAGCGGAGTAAGATCATAATAAAAAAATAATAAAAATAATAATAAAAAAAAAAAAAAATATATATTATAAATATTTTGGACTATTTTGTAATTTTATTATTTTTCCCTATGGGTCCAGACTTACGGGACACCTGTATATATATATATATATATATATATATATATATATATATATATATATATATATATATATATATATATATATGCAAAAATTAGGGGATCGACCTATATAAGGGTAACATTTTCGTAGGGTTGAAATCCGTGCACGATGGGGAGGACTAAGAGCTACTGTTAGCTTCAGACATGAAAAATATTTACCATTTAGTACCAGTAAACAAGGAAAACATAAAATATGTAACAATTATTAAAATTACCAAATATGTACCAATTATTAAAATTACAGAATGGTAGCACAGGATGATATAAAACAAAATGAATACATTTTTAAAAGTTTATTTATAGAAAGATACATAAATTTTTGTTCATTAAATTTGAAACAAAAGACATGGTAATATGGTGCTTTATTACCCTAATTATTTGTTCCACTACCCTCAACAACTGGGGTCGACCTATACACGAGGCATATGTTCAAATAATGATTTCTTGGCCAAAAATCAAGGGTTGACCTATACTCGGGTGTGTGTATATATATATATATATATATATATATATATAAGGAATCTTACTATTGTTGTTAACATTCTGTAGCCAGGCATGGCAAATCTGGGTTTTCTGAGTTTCATTTGTTAACACACAAGGAAATAAATTGAATTGAAGCCTAAAATAATTATAGATTGTAGGTATATAAAATCCTCATTATTATTATTACAATATACATGCCGCAATACATAGCTTTTGATATCTTCAATAGATGAAAGACTCGTTTCTTGCTTGACAATAATTCATATACTCGTGACGACAGATGTTGACACGAAAGGTTTCTATTCACGTGTCCAGAGAGCGAAACAAACACTTTCATAAAATCAGTTGAGAAAATAAGATGTTAACAAATTTTACCACACACACACACACACACACACACACACACACACACACACCTCCGCATATTTAGTTATTTATTCAACTATCATTAGCCTTCGATTCTATCGGTAAGGCAACTTTCAGCGTTTCTGACCACTGTATAATATTTGAGTCTAAGGCTATGATTGGATTACAGTCCTTCAAAAAGATTCTTCATAATTTTGAAGCTGTACAAAATAGGTCTACCCCACTAATTAAATTATTAAGAGCTCAGTTTAGAGTTAAAGTTTTGTATTGCGAATATAATCTACGCATAGCCTTTTGTTTAGATTAATGTATTTAGAGATAGATGGTTTAGATACTAATTATTGAATAGGGCCAGTAGAGTAGTATGGGCGCGTTTGGGGAGAGGAAGTTGGGGTGCTCTGAAATCCTGCCGCTGAAGGGGCCCCCTGAAGGCATAGCCTTCTGTATGAGGGGGGGCCCCTTACTTAAGTTCTTAGCCCATTTATGGGGTCTCACCGTCCTTAATGAAGTCCTGCCCCTGAAGGGGCCCCCTGAAGGCATAGCCTTCTGTATGAGGGGAGCCCCCTTACTTAAGTACTTAAGTTCTTAGCCCATTTATGGGGTCTCACCGTCCTTAATGAAGTCCTGCCCCTGAAGGGGCCCCCTGAAGGCATAGCCTTCTGTATGAGGGGGGCCCCCTTACTTAAGTTCTTAGCCCATTTATGGGGTTTCACCGTCCTTAATGAATGGCATTTGCCCCTTGAGGGCCCCTTTCAGGGCCCCATCCTCCTTGGGGGGAGAGAAAAAAAAAAAAAAAAAAAAATTAAGAAAGGATTGAACCTCGCCTTCCTTCTTGAAAAAAGTTCTTTCATGAGGCAAACAAGAACAAACATGAAAAAACATACATACATTCAAGTACTTCCTATTCAGGCAAATTCCGCCAGACAGTAGAAATGAAAACGAATATCTGAAAGGTTTTAATAGGCCTAACGAAATTGCGCATTAACATCCAATTTTCGTCTGTTAACAAATTGCGAACAATACATAAATGAAAATCAGATTGAACATATTTTAAATCGAAAAACAAGTTCTTTGTTTAAGATCTGTATTATGAAAAATAAAACTAATATTGATTATTATAATTTAAATAAATTAATTTCTCTCTTTTTTAAGGGAAACTGGCTTATTTTCAAACGAGATGACCTTCAAATACAATATATACTTATAGTACATGCATATTTGTTTATTTACTTTTAAGCATGTAGTTTTCTGTTATTTACACCGATATATACCATCACATTCACTTTCACATGCTATCTTCTGGTATATGAATTAATAATTTTACCGTTCATCAAATTTCGTTATAAAATTGCATGTGTTAATAAGAACCAAGTTGCCTAACGCGGCTATGAAACTGAAGCAGCAATTCTGTTATCCTCCTCTAAACATCCGCTTAAATATTATTACTAATATTGATTTATTGTTATTATTACATATATATATGTACACGTATTAAGGTATTTAAATTAAATATAGTGACTTCAATTCCCTTCGTAATAAAAGCATCTGACAACTCTAACCAATCTTGCTATATATTTCTCTCAGTATTTGTTTTCAGGTAAGTTGTTAAGCTTAACTTTCTTCTAAAGACTATTAGCTGCAAACTAATCTTATTATTATTATTATTATATCATATATATATATATATATATTATATATATATATATATATATATAACATCCAAATAAGTAGGTTCGGGTTAAAAATTTTCTTATTAGATGCAATTAAAGAAAACGGGATATCGAATTTATGTGGGTTGTCATTTTTAAATAGATGCAGCGGGAAACAGGTACTGAAAGTTGAGAGATTTTCATAAGAACCTTTCTACTTGTAGTTATAGTTAGGACTATTCACATTACTTTAATTATCATTTCTCTAATTTAACGGCTGTTCACAATTCCTCATAATTCTCATAATAAACGTATTGTTTTCACACCAGTCAGGCCACTGTTTACATCAATCACACAGAATGTTCATGCTTATTGTTTTTGTCATTAGCTGTACCAATCATGTCTTTACAGAACTGAAGCCTACCGTTATACACGTTTAAAATCTTATAAATTTAATACTTTATGATATCAGATCTCGTATAAAAACATCATTATCTGTACAAATGGCCACAAAAATACTTTCAATCATAATAATGTACTAATAGAACGCACCATACGCTTTCACTTGTATTAAAAACGTAAAACTGAAAGTTGTATCATCACGCGATATTCGATTCTGCAATGGCGTAAGCGAGCCCTAATATTTAATTTAAAATTATTTAACAGATCATTCGAGGGAACTGTACATCGATCTCATTATAACGTCTGACTCATAATAAACCGCTATGCATATTACAAGAGTCGAATTTAAATAAATAAATAAATATAATTTATATATATATATATATATTATATATATATAAGGAGTTTGTATGTGGCATTCCAGCAGAAGGCAGGAAGTGTCTGAACCCTGTTTCTCCCATCACTGTCCTCTTCATCTGGTGGCCTTTTACATGTCACGTCTACCGTGTAAGCAGTCCAGCATACTCTCAAACACGTGCTTCTCACTATATCCCTTACTACACACGCATGCATCTTACACACTACACAGTCTTTTTCAAAAAAGGTGTAATTTCATTAGTTTCGGAGATTCGCGATGGCCCCTCCTTCCTGCCTGCATCGTATATAGTACCAAGCAAGTCTCTCCACAGTTTACAGGTTTCCTCATTGTCTAAAATTTATAAAGTTCTCTCTTATTGTTCCTTATTGTAACGGACATCACAACCGAATTTAAATAGTATTTAAGTATTATGTCGAGCAACATAGCTAGATAACCCCGCCACAGCCTAGTTTCTTTGCATAATCATGAAACAAGATTATATATATATATATATATATATATATATATATATATATATATATATATATATATGTAAACACAGATCGTGTATGGAACAAGGAACTCTTCTGGGAAAATTAAATCCACTATAGTCCGAATATGTAATGGTAAATGACAAATACCATAGTTTTTCTTTTTCATGATGCTAGCCCGACGTGGGCAACGGGTCTCTCGCAAAGAGATCCCATAAATATAGCTTCCCTCACCAGCTATCTGAGTTTGTTTGTGTATATATATATATAAATATATATATACACACGGCAAAAGTAGTTTGAAGATTTATTCCACCACACGACTGATTATAATTATACACTTTAGAGGAGTTTGCAAATTGCATATACTTAGACAAAAAGTATTAGATCTTATGATGATTTCATGTCATTATCAGCATGCTTCACTGTCCTTTCAGTCATTGTGACCGTAGAACGTGCCAGAACTATGGTCTTGAAAACCACAATGTGTTAAATTTAAATACTGACTTATTGTTATTATTACATATATGTACACGTGTTAAGAGTATTTAAATTAAATATATTGATTTAAATACATTTCGTAATAAGAGCATCTGGTAACTCTACCCCAATTTTGCTATATGAAAATGAAAAGGTTTATTGGCAGACTATAGGCCATATGGCAGATATTATTATATTATTAATACAATGACAGTTCATACACTAAGGGTAGAAATATATACAATTGATTAGAAAATACTGCACTGTCGAAGTTAAGTGGAGCTACAGACAGACAGACGTTTTCGTACCAAGAAGTCCATAGCTTAGGCCTTAGAGGATAAATGGCAGGACTCATGGATAGCTTGGATGAACGGGATGGTTGATTTTTTAATTCTTTGCATTAGAATGTGTTGAGCACGTCTTGTTACCTCCGGGAAGCTCGGGACATTGCGGGTAGCAAACATTTTCGAAGCTGAGCATCTCGGGGGTAATTTATGTAAGAGTCTAAAAGAACTGTTGTACAGCAAATTTAGGGTACTGCCAGAACCTTTTTTATAATTCACCCAGAGTTGCAGACCGTATATATTACTGCAGAAAGTACGAAAGAGTGTGTCTTTAGCTTCACTTGTACAGAAACGAAAGCTCCTTATGGTCATATTCGCTTTAGCATACAAGCTTCGAGACTGTTTTCTTATATCCGAGTCATCACTCAAGGAGCTGGTAATAGTTTGACCCAATTACTTAAACTCTTGTACTTCCTCAATTACTTCACCATTCATTTTAAACCTTATGTGAAAAATGCTCTGTATCAATTGGTCCACAATTAACCCACCCCTTATATCCACAGTCTAACTATAGAGTAGATTAAGTCTAGCCTTGTAGGGGTCAGCCTAGAGATTCCGGAAATGGTCCAGAGCGGGCAGGTAAATTGAGGTCCACAGTAGGATTCCTCACCTTTGTTACGCTATGAGTTGGTGCTAGTTCTTAGGACACAATGTAGGCCTAATTTGTCTGACCCAGCTTAATTTACTGCGTTTACTTCTAACTGGGTTAAAAACACAATTAGACACTTACTACTAGTTATTAGAGACCCTTTTCCCTTTTGTTTAATTGTTGAGAGCGTACTTGCTGGTGGGGATCTTTTTCCGTTGTTTGTTCTTCCCCCTTCCCTCGTTCCGTCTTGTAGCCCCGTTCATCGTTTTCGTTATCCCTTGTCCACCTTTTCGCTGGGCTTTTTCCACCAGCGACCTCCTGGTTTTTTTGGTTGGTTGATCGGTAATGTATATCTATTAACGAGCACGCGCTTGTCACACAGTATATAATACTAGTGTGGAGAATAACTCTGGTGAGCAACCAATTGGTTTCATCCACCCAGTTATTGACATAAAAGGAATTTAATAATTGTTCGATTAACTACCTACCATCCTCACCATCTCATGGAGAAGATGTAGCATTTAATTAGAAGAGAAAATATACATCCATAAGATGAAACTGTCTATGGTCTTTACCATAAGAAAAGGAAAAGTGAAAGTTAGAAGATAAAATTACAATTCCCCAGCATCTATTTTTTGTGTAAAACTAGTCGCGCCTTTAATGCTGTTTGTCGCTGAGGTCATGTGTCTGTCAATGTTGTAGTAGGATGCGTTACCACTCCTACTGTCAAAGGATAGTTACTGGAAGTTCAGTGTCTCCAGTTGTTACTGGCGGTGGAGAAGGTTCTCCAAAGTCCATTGTTTTGGTCCAGGCTCTAAGGGGTACAAAAGAGAAATGTCTCTTGTTGTGTCACCCGTTGAAGTCCTTAATTTGACCACTCTTGTTACCCCGTCTGCCCCTGGTCTGAGTTCTAAAACTCTAGCCAGAGGCCAGTATTGTCTTGGAGTACTGTCATGTATGAGAACAAGGTCCCCTACCTTAATTGTGTCAGCCAATCCTTCTTAGTCATTTGTTTATGTCTCTCCCTTAGACCCATCAAGTACTCAGTTTTCCGCTGTTTAATGAAATGAGCTTTAACTCTAGTTAAATGTTGTAACTTAGTCTGGAGCTCATCATGTCGTTGAGTCCAGTTTGGGTCTTCTGAAGAGTCTATATAGTAGTCCGGCAGGAGACTAACTTGTTCTCCCCGAATCAAATGATTTGGAGTTAATGGTTCCGGGTCATTAATGTTGTCACTTACATAAGTGAGTGGTCTATTGTTAATGATGTTCTCAATCTCAGCCAGGAGAGTGAGCAACTCAAACAAGTGTATCTGTTTTTTACCATTTGCTTTCTTCAAGCAATTCTTTACTGCTTGTATTCCTCTCCCAGATAGAACCATACCAAGGAGAGGCAACCGGAATATACTTCCACTTTATGTTTGAATTTTGTATATATAATTGTGTGAATTCATGCTTAACAAATCGTGGATGACTTGTTCACCAGCCTTGAAATATGTAGCATTGTCAGTCCAAACTGTCTTGGGTACTGAATGTCGTGCACAGAATCTCTTAAAGACAGCAACAAAAGACTCTGCTGTAAGGTCCTCCACAACATCCAGATAAACAGCTCGTGAGGCAGCACATGTAAACAGTACAATGTACATTTTTTGTTCAGTGTCAACCAACCCCACAGTCAATGCTCCTGTATAGTCAATGCCTACAGTCTCAAAGGGTCTGTTGAGAGTGACTCTCTCCTCTGGCAAAGCAGGAGGATTTGGTATCCTATAGGCCTAGCATGAATACGCCTACATGTGATACACTCACTCAGGACTGTTTTAACAGTGATCCTTCCCTTGGGTATCCAATAAGTTTTTCTTAATGTAGTTAGTGTCTGTGGTATCCCCATATGATGTACATCATTGTGTGTGTTTGTCTGATGATTAATGTTGTCAAATAGCTAAATCTAGGTAAAAGGATTGGATGTTTGCTTTTGTAAGACAGTTTTGATTTGTCTAATCTCCCTTTACACCTTAGATGGCATTCCTCATCTCTGAACAAATTTAGATCCACAACTACTGATGGTACAGGTTCTTTTGTTTGTTTCCCATTAGTCAAGAATTCTAACTCTTTATTGTACTCCTTTTGTCGTGCATGCGCTATCCAGTACTGGTTGCAACTTCTGTATAATTATGATTGTTTTTATTTAGCTGTTTGTTTATTGTAGTTAACAGTTGTGAGCAAACCTCAAACAGTAAGCTGTGACCCTGACAAGTTTGCTGAAATCAGAATAATGTTCATAATTAGTGATTGGTTCAACCTTTTCATTTGAAAAGATTAAATTTAATGTCAAGTTAACTTGTTCCACAGGCCATTGGTCTGTATTACAGAGCCACTTAGGTCCCATGAACCAAGTTTTGTTTGACTTCAACAACTTGTAGGATAAACCTCTGGTCAGAAAGTCTGCTGGATTTTGTTTAGTTGGAACATAGTGAAAGTTTACTTGTAGTCTTTCATTAGCTTCAGCTATTTCTTTTAGCCTATTTCTTGCAAAGATATTCTTACTATTAATGCTAGCATTCCGTATCCAGGCAAGACAAATCTGACTGTCAAGCCAGATGTGGATATCAGTTATGTTCACAACATGGTAAGCATCTTAAGCAATGAATTGGTTTTAATGGCTAACGCAGCAGCCAATAGTTCCAGTTGAGGTATGGTTCGGGTAGGTTTGAGGGGTGCAACTTTCCCTTTTGCATAAATTAGATGATTTTCTGTAGGACTTACAAGGTATGCACAGTACCCATAAGCATGTGTGCTTGCATCAGCAAACACATGAAGTCTCTGTGGCTTATCCCTAAACCCACAGCACCTTTGAATTTTAATGTTCTGCACTTTTGTTAAATCAGCAGCTAACTTCTTCCAAAATTTTTGCTATCCATTTGTTATTGGATCATCCCACCCAACATTTGTCATCCAAACTTCTTGGAGGAGAATCTTTGATTTTATTGTTGAAGGCAGGAATAACCATGGGGTCAAAATTTTTTGAAGCCTCTGATAATATTTGTCTTTTAATATTTACTTCCTCATCAAGTTTAAAACCTTTAGTACAGATGAATCATGACTGTTAGAAGATGCATCCAAATAACAGTTCATACCTAAAGTTTTAACTCTGTCTGATGGATCAGTAAGACCATTATTATCCTTTAAAATCTTTTTGTTTAATTCCTCATCATTTGAAATCCACGCACTAAGTTCAAAGTTACCTTGTTGCATAATGTTTTGAGAGTGTTCATAGACCTCAGATAATTCAGATTTTGTTGTTGTTGAGCCTATTAGATTGTCTACGTAAAAATGTTCCTTGAGGAAATTCATTGTTAAAGAGTTATTAAACTGGTTCAAATGATGTCTAATTGTCATTGCTAATAGGCTAGGTGAGCAATTGGATCCAAACAACACAACATTAAATCTATAGGTTATGAACCCTTTATTCAAATCAAATGGATCCCTGAACCATAAGAACCTAAGTTGGTTCTTGTCATATTCATTTTTTAGATTTATTCTCAAAATTGCTTGAAATGTCACTTTGTACGGCATATTTACTAACCTGAGGAGCCAAGTGAACACCTCTCCTCCTTTCTCTTGGGGGATAACGCCACCTCCAAGTTTCCTTGTTGCACCTACAGCATCCCCCCCCCCCTTTGCTTGCAAGCAAAGGGGGGGTGGGGGATGCTGTAGGTGCAACAAGGAAACTTGGAGGTGGCGTTATCCCCCAAGAGAAAAGGGGGAGAGGTGTTCACTTGGCTCCTCAGGTTAGTAAATATGCCGTACAAAGTGACATTTCAAGGCAATTTTGAGAATAAATCTAAAAAATGAATATGACAAGAACCAACTTAGTTCTTATGGTTCAGGGATCCATTTGATTTGAATAAAGGGTTCATAACCTATAGATTTAATGTGTTGTTTGGAGCCAATTGCTCACCTAGCCTATTAGCAATGACAATTAGACATCATTTGAACCAGTTTAATAACTCTTTAACAATGAATTTCCTCAAGGAACATTTTTACGTAGACAATCTAATAGGCTCAACAACAACAAAATCTGAATTATCTGAGGTCTATGAACACTCTCAAAACATTATGCAACAAGGTAACTTTGAACTTAGTGCGTGGATTTCAAATGATGAGGAATTAAACAAAAAGATTTTAAAGGATAATAATGGTCTTACTGATCCATCAGACAGAGTTAAAACTTTAGGTATGAACTGTTATTTGGATGCATCTTCTAACAGTCATGATTCATCTGTACTAAAGGTTTTAAACTTGATGAGGAAGTAAATATTAAAAGCAAATATTATCAGAGGCTTCAAAAAATTTTGACCCCATGGTCTATTCCTGCCTTCAACAATAAAATCAAAGATTCTCCTCCAAGAAGTTTGGATGACAAATGTTGGGTGGGATGATCCAATAACAAATGGATAGCAAAAATTTTGGAAGAAGTTAGCTGCTGATTTAACAAAAGTGCAGAACATTAAAATTCAAAGGTGCTGTGGGTTTAGGGATAAGCCACAGAGACTTCATGTGTTTGCTGATGCAAGCACACATGCTTATGGGTACTGTGCATACCTTGTAAGTCCTACAGAAAATCATCTAATTTATGCAAAAGGGAAAGTTGCACCCCTCAAACCTACCCGAACCATACCTCAACTGGAACTATTGGCTGCTGCGTTAGCCATTAAAACCAATTCATTGCTTAAGGATGCTTACCATGTTGTGAACATAACTGATATCCACATCTGGCTTGACAGTCAGATTTGTCTTGCCTGGATACGGAATGCTAGCATTAATAGTAAGAATATCTTTGCAAGAAATAGGCTAAAAGAAATAGCTGAAGCTAATGAAAGACTACAAGTAAACTTTCACTATGTTCCAACTAAACAAAATCCAGCAGACTTTCTGACCAGAGGTTTATCCTACAAGTTGTTGAAGTCAAACAAAACTTGGTTCATGGGACCTAAGTGGCTCTGTAATACAGACCAATGGCCTGTGGAACAAGTTAACTTGACATTAAATTTAATCTTTTCAAATGAAAAGGTTGAACCAATCACTAATTATGAACATTATTCTGATTTCAGCAAACTTGTCAGGGTCACAGCTTACTGTTTGAGGTTTGCTCACAACTGTTTAACTACAATAAACAAACAGCTAAATAAAAACAATCATAATTATACAGAAGTTGCAACCAAGTACTGGATAGCGCATGCACGACAAAAGGAGTACAATAAAGAGTTAGAATTCTTGACTAATGGGAAACAAACAAAAGAACCTGTACCATCAGTAGTTGTGGATCTAAATTTGTTCAGAGATGAGGAATGCCATCTAAGGTGTAAAGGGAGATTAGACAAATCAAAACTGTCTTACAAAAGCAAACATCCAATCCTTTTACCTAGATTTAGCTATTTGACAACATTAATCATCAGACAAACACACACAATGATGTACATCATATGGGGTACCACAGACACTAACTACATTAAGAAAAACTTATTGGATACCCAAGGGAAGGATCACTGTTAAAACAGTCCTGAGTGAGTGTATCACATGTAGGCGTATTCATGCTAGGCCCTATAGGATACCAAATCCTCCTGCTTTGCCAGAGGAGAGAGTTACTCTCAACAGACCCTTTGAGACTGTAGGCATTGACTATACAGGAGCATTGACTGTGGGGTTGGTTGACACTGAAAAAAAATGTACATTGTACTGTTTACATGTGCTGCCTCACGAGCTGTTTATCTGGATGTTGTGGAGGACCTTACAGCAGAGTCTTTTGTTGCTGTCTTTAAGAGATTCTGTGCACGACATTCAGTACCCAAGACAGTTTGGACTGACAATGCTACATATTTCAAGGCTGGTGAACAAGTCATCCACGATTTGTTAAGCAATGAATTCACACAATTATATATACAAAATTCAAACATAAAGTGGAAGTATATTCCGGTTGCCTCTCCTTGGTATGGTTCTATCTGGGAGAGGAATATACAAGCAGTAAAGAATTGCTTGAAGAAAGCAAATGGTAAAAAACAGATACACTTGTTTGAGTTGCTCACTCTCCTGGCTGAGATTGAGAACATCATTAACAATAGACCACTCACTTATGTAAGTGACAACATTAATGACCCGGAACCATTAACTCCAAATCATTTGATTCGGGGAGAACAAGTTAGTCTCCTGCCGGACTACTATATAGACTCTTCAGAAGACCCAAACTGGACTCAACGACATGATGAGCTCCAGACTAAGTTACAACATTTAACTAGAGTTAAAGCTCATTTCATTAAACAGCGGAAAACTGAGTACTTGATGGGTCTAAGGGAGAGACATAAACAAATGACTAAGAAGGATTGGTCTGACACAATTAAGGTAGGGACCTTGTTCTCATACATGACAGTACTCCAAGACAATACTGGCCTCTGGCTAGAGTTTTAGAACTCAGACCAGGGGCAGACGGGGTAACAAGAGTGGTCAAATTAAGGACTTCAACGGGTGACACAACAAGAGACATTTCTCTTTTGTACCCCTTAGAGCCTGGACCCAAAACAATGGACTTTGGAGAACCTTCTCCACCGCCAGTAACAACTGGAGACACTGAACTTCCAGTAACTATTCCTTTGACAGTAGGAGTGGTAACGCATCCTACTACAACATTGACAGACACATGACCTCAGCGACAAACAGCATTAAAGGCGCGACTAGTTTTACAACAAAAAATAGATGCTGGGGAATGTAATTTTATCTTCTAACTTTCACTTTTCCTTTTCTTATGGTAAAGACCATAGACAGTTTCATCTTATGGATGTATATTTTCTCTTCTAATTAAATGCTACATCTTCTCCATGAGATGGTGAGGATGGTAGGTAGTTAATCGAACAATTATTAAATTCCTTTTATGTCAATAACTGGTGATGAAACCAATTGGTTGCTCACCAGAGTTATTCTCCACACTAGTATTATATACTGTGTGACAAGCGCGTGCTCGTTAATAGATATACATTACCGATCAACCAACCAAAAAAACCAGGAGGTCGCTGGTGAAAAAGCCCAGCGAAAAGGTGGACAAGGGATAACGAAAACGATGAACGGGGCTACAAGACGGAACGAGGGAAGGGGGAAGAACAAACAACGGAAAAAAGATCCCCACCAGCAAGTACGCTCTCAACAATTAAACAAAAGGGGAAAAGGGTCTCTAATAACTAGTAGTAAGTGTCTAATTGTGTTTTTAACCCAGTTAGAAGTAAACGCAGTAAATTAAGCTGGTCAGACAAATTAGGCCTACATTGTGTCCTAAGAACTAGCACCAACTCATAGCGTAACAAAGGTGAGGAATCCTACTGTGGACCTCAATTACCTGCCCGCTCTGGACCATTTCGGAATCTCTAGGCTGACCCCTACAAGGCTAGACTTAATCTACTCTATAGTTAGACTGTGGATATAAGGGGTGGGTTAATTGTGGACCAATTGATACAGAGCATTTTTCACATAAGGTTTAAAATGAATGGTGAAGTAATTGAGGAAGTACAAGAGTTTAAGTAATTGGGTCAAACTATTACCAGCTCCTTGAGTGATGACTCGGATATAAGAAAACAGTCTCGAAGCTTGTATGCTAAAGCGAATATGACCATAAGGAGCTTTCGTTTCTGTACAAGTGAAGCTAAAGACACACTCTTTCGTACTTTCTGCAGTAATATATACGGTCTGCAACTCTGGGTGAATTATAAAAAAGGTTCTGGCAGTACCCTAAATTTGCTGACAACAGTTCTTTTAGACTCTTACATAAATTACCCCCGAGATGCTCAGCTTCGAAAATGTTTGCTACCCGCAATGTCCCGAGCTTCCCGAGGTAACAAGACGTGCTCAACACATTCTAATGCAAAGAATTAAAAAATCAACCATCCCGTTCATCCAAGCTATCCATGAGTCCTGCCATTTATCCTCTAAGGCCTAAGCTATGGACTTCTTGGTACGAAAACGTCTGTCTGTCTGTAGCTCCACTTAACTTCGACAGTGCAGTATTATTTCTAATCAATTGTATATATTTCTACCCTTAGGTATGAACTGTCATTGTATTAATAATATAATAATATCTGCCATATGGCCTATAGTCTGCCAATAAACCTTTTCATTTTCATATAGCAAAATTGGGTAGAGTTACCAGATGCTCTTATACGAAATGATTTAAATCAATATATTTAATTTAAATACTCTTAACACGTGTACATATATATGTAATAATAACAATAAGTCAGTATTTAAATTTAACACATTGGGTTTGTCAAGACCATAGTTCTGGCACGTTCTACGGTCACAATGACTGAAAGGACAGTGAAGCATGCTGATAATGACATGAAATCATCATAAGATCTAATACTTTTGTCTAAGTATATGCAATTTGCAAAACTCCCGACGTGGGCAACGGGTCTCTCGCAAAGAGATCCCATAAATATAGCTTCCCTCACCAGCTATCTGAGTGTGTTTGTGTATATATATATAAATATATATATACACACGGCAAAAGTAGTTTGAAGATTTATTCCACCACACGACTGATTATAATTATACACTTTAGAGGAGTTTGCAAATTGCATATACTTAGACAAAAAGTATTAGATCTTATGATGATTTCATGTCATTATCAGCATGCTTCACTGTCCTTTCAGTCATTGTGACCGTAGAACGTGCCAGAACTATGGTCTTGACAAACCACAATGTGTTAAATTTAAATACTGACTTATTGTTATTATTACATATATATGTACACGTGTTAAGAGTATTTAAATTAAATTATTGATTTAAATACATTTCGTAATAAGAGCATCTGGTAACTCTACCCCAATTTTGCTATATGAAAATGAAAAGGTTTATTGGCAGACTATAGGCCATATGGCAGATATTATTATATTATTAATACAATGACAGTTCATACACTAAGGGTAGAAATATATACAATTGATTAGAAATAATACTGCACTGTCGAAGTTAAGTGGAGCTACAGACAGACAGACGTTTTCGTACCAAGAAGTCCATAGCTTAGGCCTTAGAGGATAAATGGCAGGACTCATGGATAGCTTGGATGAACGGGATGGTTGATTTTTTAATTCTTTGCATTAGAATGTGTTGAGCACGTCTTGTTACCTCCGGGAAGCTCGGGACATTGCGGGTAGCAAACATTTTCGAAGCTGAGCATCTCGGGGGTAATTTATGTAAGAGTCTAAAAGAACTGTTGTACAGCAAATTTAGGGTACTGCCAGAACCTTTTTTATAATTCACCCAGAGTTGCAGACCGTATATATTACTGCAGAAAGTACGAAAGAGTGTGTCTTTAGCTTCACTTGTACAGAAACGAAAGCTCCTTATGGTCATATTCGCTTTAGCATACAAGCTTCGAGACTGTTTTCTTATATCCGAGTCATCACTCAAGGAGCTGGTAATAGTTTGACCCAATTACTTAAACTCTTGTACTTCCTCAATTACTTCACCATTCATTTTAAACCTTATGTGAAAAATGCTCTGTATCAATTGTCCACAATTAACCCACCCCTTATATCCACAGTCTAACTATAGAGTAGATTAAGTCTAGCCTTGTAGGGGTCAGCCTAGAGATTCCGGAAATGGTCCAGAGCGGGCAGGTAAATTGAGGTCCACAGTAGGATTCCTCACCTTTGTTACGCTATGAGTTGGTGCTAGTTCTTAGGACACAATGTAGGCCTAATTTGTCTGACCCAGCTTAATTTACTGCGTTTACTTCTAACTGGGTTAAAAACACAATTAGACACTTACTACTAGTTATTAGAGACCCTTTTCCCTTTTGTTTAATTGTTGAGAGCGTACTTGCTGGTGGGGATCTTTTTTCCGTTGTTTGTTCTTCCCCCTTCCCTCGTTCCGTCTTGTAGCCCCGTTCATCGTTTTCGTTATCCCTTGTCCACCTTTTCGCTGGGCTTTTTCCACCAGCGACCTCCTGGTTTTTTTGGTTGGTTGATCGGTAATGTATATCTATTAACGAGCACGCGCTTGTCACACAGTATATAATACTAGTGTGGAGAATAACTCTGGTGAGCAACCAATTGGTTTCATCCACCCAGTTATTGACATAAAAGGAATTTAATAATTGTTCGATTAACTACCTACCATCCTCACCATCTCATGGAGAAGATGTAGCATTTAATTAGAAGAGAAAATATACATCCATAAGATGAAACTGTCTATGGTCTTTACCATAAGAAAAGGAAAAGTGAAAGTTAGAAGATAAAATTACAATTCCCCAGCATCTATTTTTTGTTGTAAAACTAGTCGCGCCTTTAATGCTGTTTGTCGCTGAGGTCATGTGTCTGTCAATGTTGTAGTAGGATGCGTTACCACTCCTACTGTCAAAGGAATAGTTACTGGAAGTTCAGTGTCTCCAGTTGTTACTGGCGGTGGAGAAGGTTCTCCAAAGTCCATTGTTTTGGGTCCAGGCTCTAAGGGGTACAAAAGAGAAATGTCTCTTGTTGTGTCACCCGTTGAAGTCCTTAATTTGACCACTCTTGTTACCCCGTCTGCCCCTGGTCTGAGTTCTAAAACTCTAGCCAGAGGCCAGTATTGTCTTGGAGTACTGTCATGTATGAGAACAAGGTCCCCTACCTTAATTGTGTCAGACCAATCCTTCTTAGTCATTTGTTTATGTCTCTCCCTTAGACCCATCAAGTACTCAGTTTTCCGCTGTTTAATGAAATGAGCTTTAACTCTAGTTAAATGTTGTAACTTAGTCTGGAGCTCATCATGTCGTTGAGTCCAGTTTGGGTCTTCTGAAGAGTCTATATAGTAGTCCGGCAGGAGACTAACTTGTTCTCCCCGAATCAAATGATTTGGAGTTAATGGTTCCGGGATCATTAATGTTGTCACTTACATAAGTGAGTGGTCTATTGTTAATGATGTTCTCAATCTCAGCCAGGAGAGTGAGCAACTCAAACAAGTGTATCTGTTTTTTACCATTTGCTTTCTTCAAGCAATTCTTTACTGCTTGTATATTCCTCTCCCAGATAGAACCATACCAAGGAGAGGCAACCGGAATATACTTCCACTTTATGTTTGAATTTTGTATATATAATTGTGTGAATTCATTGCTTAACAAATCGTGGATGACTTGTTCACCAGCCTTGAAATATGTAGCATTGTCAGTCCAAACTGTCTTGGGTACTGAATGTCGTGCACAGAATCTCTTAAAGACAGCAACAAAAGACTCTGCTGTAAGGTCCTCCACAACATCCAGATAAACAGCTCGTGAGGCAGCACATGTAAACAGTACAATGTACATTTTTTGTTCAGTGTCAACAACCCCACAGTCAATGCTCCTGTATAGTCAATGCCTACAGTCTCAAAGGGTCTGTTGAGAGTAACTCTCTCCTCTGGCAAAGCAGGAGGATTTGGTATCCTATAGGGCCTAGCATGAATACGCCTACATGTGATACACTCACTCAGGACTGTTTTAACAGTGATCCTTCCCTTGGGTATCCAATAGTTTTTTTTCTTAATGTAGTTAGTGTCTGTGGTACCCCATATGATGTACATCATTGTGTGTGTTTGTCTGATGATTAATGTTGTCAAATAGCTAAATCTAGGTAAAAGGATTGGATGTTTGCTTTTGTAAGACAGTTTTGATTTGTCTAATCTCCCTTTACACCTTAGATGGCATTCCTCATCTCTGAACAAATTTAGATCCACAACTACTGATGGTACAGGTTCTTTTGTTTGTTTCCCATTAGTCAAGAATTCTAACTCTTTATTGTACTCCTTTTGTCGTGCATGCGCTATCCAGTACTTGGTTGCAACTTCTGTATAATTATGATTGTTTTTATTTAGCTGTTTGTTTATTGTAGTTAAACAGTTGTGAGCAAACCTCAAACAGTAAGCTGTGACCCTGACAAGTTTGCTGAAATCAGAATAATGTTCATAATTAGTGATTGGTTCAACCTTTTCATTTGAAAAGATTAAATTTAATGTCAAGTTAACTTGTTCCACAGGCCATTGGTCTGTATTACAGAGCCACTTAGGTCCCATGAACCAAGTTTTGTTTGACTTCAACAACTTGTAGGATAAACCTCTGGTCAGAAAGTCTGCTGGATTTTGTTTAGTTGGAACATAGTGAAAGTTTACTTGTAGTCTTTCATTAGCTTCAGCTATTTCTTTTAGCCTATTTCTTGCAAAGATATTCTTACTATTAATGCTAGCATTCCGTATCCAGGCAAGACAAATCTGACTGTCAAGCCAGATGTGGATATCAGTTATGTTCACAACATGGTAAGCATCCTTAAGCAATGAATTGGTTTTAATGGCTAACGCAGCAGCCAATAGTTCCAGTTGAGGTATGGTTCGGGTAGGTTTGAGGGGTGCAACTTTCCCTTTTGCATAAATTAGATGATTTTCTGTAGGACTTACAAGGTATGCACAGTACCCATAAGCATGTGTGCTTGCATCAGCAAACACATGAAGTCTCTGTGGCTTATCCCTAAACCCACAGCACCTTTGAATTTTAATGTTCTGCACTTTTGTTAAATCAGCAGCTAACTTCTTCCAAAATTTTTGCTATCCATTTGTTATTGGATCATCCCACCCAACATTTGTCATCCAAACTTCTTGGAGGAGAATCTTTGATTTTATTGTTGAAGGCAGGAATAGACCCATGGGGTCAAAATTTTTTGAAGCCTCTGATAATATTTGTCTTTTAATATTTACTTCCTCATCAAGTTTAAAACCTTTAGTACAGATTGAATCATGACTGATAGAAGATGCATCCAAATAACAGTTCATACCTAAAGTTTTAACTCTGTCTGATGGATCAGTAAGACCATTATTATCCTTTAAAATCTTTTTGTTTAATTCCTCATCATTTGAAATCCACGCACTAAGTTCAAAGTTACCTTGTTGCATAATGTTTTGAGAGTGTTCATAGACCTCAGATAATTCAGATTTTGTTGTTGTTGAGCCTATTAGATTGTCTACGTAAAAATGTTCCTTGAGGAAATTCATTGTTAAAGAGTTATTAAACTGGTTCAAATGATGTCTAATTGTCATTGCTAATAGGCTAGGTGAGCAATTGGCTCCAAACAACACAACATTAAATCTATAGGTTATGAACCCTTTATTCAAATCAAATGGATCCCTGAACCATAAGAACCTAAGTTGGTTCTTGTCATATTCATTTTTTAGATTTATTCTCAAAATTGCCTTGAAATGTCACTTTGTACGGCATATTTATCTAACCTGAGGAGCCAAGTGAACACCTCTCCTCCTTTCTCTTGGGGATAACGCCACCTCCAAGTTTCCTTGTTGCACCTACAGCATCCCCCCCCCCCTTTGCTTGCAAGCAAAGGGGGGGTGGGGGATGCTGTAGGTGCAACAAGGAAACTTGGAGGTGGCGTTATCCCAAGAGAAAGGAGGGAGAGGTGTTCACTTGGCTCCTCAGGTTAGATAAATATGCCGTACAAAGTGACATTTCAAGGCAATTTTGAGAATAAATCTAAAAAATGAATATGACAAGAACCAACTTAGGTTCTTATGGTTCAGGGATCCATTTGATTTGAATAAAGGGTCATAACCTATAGATTTAATGTTGTGTTGTTTGGAGCCAATTGCTCACCTAGCCTATTAGCAATGACAATTAGACATCATTTGAACCAGTTTAATAACTCTTTAACAATGAATTTCCTCAAGGAACATTTTTACGTAGACAATCTAATAGGCTCAACAACAACAAAATCTGAATTATCTGAGGTCTATGAACACTCTCAAAACATTATGCAACAAGGTAACTTTGAACTTAGTGCGTGGATTTCAAATGATGAGGAATTAAACAAAAAGATTTTAAAGGATAATAATGGTCTTACTGATCCATCAGACAGAGTTAAAACTTTAGGTATGAACTGTTATTTGGATGCATCTTCTATCAGTCATGATTCAATCTGTACTAAAGGTTTTAAACTTGATGAGGAAGTAAATATTAAAAGACAAATATTATCAGAGGCTTCAAAAAATTTTGACCCCATGGTCTATTCCTGCCTTCAACAATAAAATCAAAGATTCTCCTCCAAGAAGTTTGGATGACAAATGTTGGGTGGGATGATCCAATAACAAATGGATAGCAAAAATTTTGGAAGAAGTTAGCTGCTGATTTAACAAAAGTGCAGAACATTAAAATTCAAAGGTGCTGTGGGTTTAGGGATAAGCCACAGAGACTTCATGTGTTTGCTGATGCAAGCACACATGCTTATGGGTACTGTGCATACCTTGTAAGTCCTACAGAAAATCATCTAATTTATGCAAAAGGGAAAGTTGCACCCCTCAAACCTACCCGAACCATACCTCAACTGGAACTATTGGCTGCTGCGTTAGCCATTAAAACCAATTCATTGCTTAAGGAGCTTACCATGTTGTGAACATAACTGATATCCACATCTGGCTTGACAGTCAGATTTGTCTTGCCTGGATACGGAATGCTAGCATTAATAGTAAGAATATCTTTGCAAGAAATAGGCTAAAAGAAATAGCTGAAGCTAATGAAAGACTACAAGTAAACTTTCACTATGTTCCAACTAAACAAAATCCAGCAGACTTTCTGACCAGAGGTTTATCCTACAAGTTGTTGAAGTCAAACAAAACTTGGTTCATGGGACCTAAGTGGCTCTGTAATACAGACCAATGGCCTGTGGAACAAGTTAACTTGACATTAAATTTAATCTTTTCAAATGAAAAGGTTGAACCAATCACTAATTATGAACATTATTCTGATTTCAGCAAACTTGTCAGGGTCACAGCTTACTGTTTGAGGTTTGCTCACAACTGTTTAACTACAATAAACAAACAGCTAAATAAAAACAATCATAATTATACAGAAGTTGCAACCAAGTACTGGATAGCGCATGCACGACAAAAGGAGTACAATAAAGAGTTAGAATTCTTGACTAATGGGAAACAAACAAAAGAACCTGTACCATCAGTAGTTGTGGATCTAAATTTGTTCAGAGATGAGGAATGCCATCTAAGGTGTAAAGGGAGATTAGACAAATCAAAACTGTCTTACAAAAGCAAACATCCAATCCTTTTACCTAGATTTAGCTATTTGACAACATTAATCATCAGACAAACACACACAATGATGTACATCATATGGGGGTACCACAGACACTAACTACATTAAGAAAAACTTATTGGATACCCAAGGGAAGGATCACTGTTAAAACAGTCCTGAGTGAGTGTATCACATGTAGGCGTATTCATGCTAGGCCCTATAGGATACCAAATCCTCCTGCTTTGCCAGAGGAGAGAGTTACTCTCAACAGACCCTTTGAGACTGTAGGCATTGACTATACAGGAGCATTGACTGTGGGGTTGGTTGACACTGAACAAAAAATGTACATTGTACTGTTTACATGTGCTGCCTCACGAGCTGTTTATCTGGATGTTGTGGAGGACCTTACAGCAGAGTCTTTTGTTGCTGTCTTTAAGAGATTCTGTGCACGACATTCAGTACCCAAGACAGTTTGGACTGACAATGCTACATATTTCAAGGCTGGTGAACAAGTCATCCACGATTTGTTAAGCAATGAATTCACACAATTATATATACAAAATTCAAACATAAAGTGGAAGTATATTCCGGTTGCCTCTCCTTGGTATGGTTCTATCTGGGAGAGGAATATACAAGCAGTAAAGAATTGCTTGAAGAAAGCAAATGGTAAAAAACAGATACACTTGTTTGAGTTGCTCACTCTCCTGGCTGAGATTGAGAACATCATTAACAATAGACCACTCACTTATGTAAGTGACAACATTAATGACCCGGAACCATTAACTCCAAATCATTTGATTCGGGGAGAACAAGTTAGTCTCCTGCCGGACTACTATATAGACTCTTCAGAAGACCCAAACTGGACTCAACGACATGATGAGCTCCAGACTAAGTTACAACATTTAACTAGAGTTAAAGCTCATTTCATTAAACAGCGGAAAACTGAGTACTTGATGGGTCTAAGGGAGAGACATAAACAAATGACTAAGAAGGATTGGTCTGACACAATTAAGGTAGGGGACCTTGTTCTCATACATGACAGTACTCCAAGACAATACTGGCCTCTGGCTAGAGTTTTAGAACTCAGACCAGGGGCAGACGGGGTAACAAGAGTGGTCAAATTAAGGACTTCAACGGGTGACACAACAAGAGACATTTCTCTTTTGTACCCCTTAGAGCCTGGACCAAAACAATGGACTTTGGAGAACCTTCTCCACCGCCAGTAACAACTGGAGACACTGAACTTCCAGTAACTATTCCTTTGACAGTAGGAGTGGTAACGCATCCTACTACAACATTGACAGACACATGACCTCAGCGACAAACAGCATTAAAGGCGCGACTAGTTTTACACAAAAAATAGATGCTGGGGAATTGTAATTTTATCTTCTAACTTTCACTTTTCCTTTTCTTATGGTAAAGACCATAGACAGTTTCATCTTATGGATGTATATTTTCTCTTCTAATTAAATGCTACATCTTCTCCATGAGATGGTGAGGATGGTAGGTAGTTAATCGAACAATTATTAAATTCCTTTTATGTCAATAACTGGGTGGATGAAACCAATTGGTTGCTCACCAGAGTTATTCTCCACACTAGTATTATATACTGTGTGACAAGCGCGTGCTCGTTAATAGATATACATTACCGATCAACCAACCAAAAAAACCAGGAGGTCGCTGGTGGAAAAAGCCCAGCGAAAAGGTGGACAAGGGATAACGAAAACGATGAACGGGGCTACAAGACGGAACGAGGGAAGGGGGAAGAACAAACAACGGAAAAAAGATCCCCACCAGCAAGTACGCTCTCAACAATTAAACAAAAGGGGAAAAGGGTCTCTAATAACTAGTAGTAAGTGTCTAATTGTGTTTTTAACCCAGTTAGAAGTAAACGCAGTAAATTAAGCTGGGTCAGACAAATTAGGCCTACATTGTGTCCTAAGAACTAGCACCAACTCATAGCGTAACAAAGGTGAGGAATCCTACTGTGGACCTCAATTTACCTGCCCGCTCTGGACCATTTCCGGAATCTCTAGGCTGACCCCTACAAGGCTAGACTTAATCTACTCTATAGTTAGACTGTGGATATAAGGGGTGGGTTAATTGTGGACCAATTGATACAGAGCATTTTTCACATAAGGTTTAAAATGAATGGTGAAGTAATTGAGGAAGTACAAGAGTTTAAGTAATTGGGTCAAACTATTACCAGCTCCTTGAGTGATGACTCGGATATAAGAAAACAGTCTCGAAGCTTGTATGCTAAAGCGAATATGACCATAAGGAGCTTTCGTTTCTGTACAAGTGAAGCTAAAGACACACTCTTTCGTACTTTCTGCAGTAATATATACGGTCTGCAACTCTGGGTGAATTATAAAAAAGGTTCTGGCAGTACCCTAAATTTGCTGTACAACAGTTCTTTTAGACTCTTACATAAATTACCCCCGAGATGCTCAGCTTCGAAAATGTTTGCTACCCGCAATGTCCCGAGCTTCCCGGAGGTAACAAGACGTGCTCAACACATTCTAATGCAAAGAATTAAAAAATCAACCATCCCGTTCATCCAAGCTATCCATGAGTCCTGCCATTTATCCTCTAAGGCCTAAGCTATGGACTTCTTGGTACGAAAACGTCTGTCTGTCTGTAGCTCCACTTAACTTCGACAGTGCAGTATTATTTCTAATCAATTGTATATATTTCTACCCTTAGTGTATGAACTGTCATTGTATTAATAATATAATAATATCTGCCATATGGCCTATAGTCTGCCAATAAACCTTTTCATTTTCATATAGCAAAATTGGGGTAGAGTTACCAGATGCTCTTATTACGAAATGTATTTAAATCAATATATTTAATTTAAATACTCTTAACACGTGTACATATATATGTAATAATAACAATAAGTCAGTATTTAAATTTAACACATTGTGGTTTGTCAAGACCATAGTTCTGGCACGTTCTACGTCACGGTCACAATGACTGAAAGGACAGTGAAGCATGCTGATAATGACATGAAATCATCATAAGATCTAATACTTTTTGTCTAAGTATATGCAATTTGCAAACTCCTCTAAAGTGTATAATTATAATCAGTCGTGTGGTGGAATAAATCTTCAAACTACTTTTGCCGTGTGTATATATATATATATATATATATATATATATATATATATATATATTATATATATATATATATATATACACAAACAAACTCAGATAGCTGGTGAGGGAAGCTATATTTATGGGATCTCTTTGCGAGAGACCCGTTGCCCACGTCGGGCTAGCATCATGAAAAAGAAAAAACTATGGTATTTGTCATTTACCATTACATATTCGGACTATAGTGGATTTAATTTTCCCAGAAGAGTTCCTTGTTCCATACACGATCTGTGTTTAACATATATATATATATATATATATATATATATATATATATATATAATCTTGTTTCATGATTATGCAAAGAAACTAGGCTGTGGCGGGGTTATCTAGCTATGTTGTTCGACATAATACTTAAATACTATTTAAATTCGGTTGTGATGTCCGTTACAATAAGGAAAACAATAAGAGAGAACTTTATAAATTTTAGACAATGAGGAAACCTGTAAACTGTGGAGAGACTTGCTTGGTACTATATACGATGCAGGCAGGAAGGAGGGGCCAATCGCGAATCTCCGAAACTAATGAAATTACACCTTTTTGAAAAGACTGTGTAGTGTGTAATATGCATGCGTGTGTAGTAAGGGATATAGTGAGAAGCACGTGTTTGAGAGTATGCTGGACTGCTTACACGGTAGACGTGACATGTAAAAAGGCCACCAGATGAAGAGGACAGTGATGGGAGAAACAGGGTTCAGACACTTCCTGCCTTCTGCTGGAATGCCACATACAAACTCCTTATATATATATATATATATTAATATATATATATATATATATATATATATAATATTTTATATTTATTTATTTATTTAAATTCGACTCTTGTAAATATGCATAGCGGGTTATTATGAGTCAGAAGTTATAATGAGATCGATGTACAGTTCCCTCGAATGATCTGTTAAATAATTTTAAATTAAATATTAGGGCTCGCTTACGCCATTGCAGAATCGAATATCGCGTGATGATACAACTTTCAGTTTTACGTTTTTAATACAAGTGAAAAGCGTATGGTGCGTTCTATTAGTACATTATTATGATTGAAAGTATTTTTGTGGCCATTTGTACAGATAATGATGTTTTTATACGAGATCTGATATCATAAAGTATTAAATTATAAGATTTTAAACGTTGTATAACGGTAGGCTTCAGTTCTGTAAAGACATGATTGGTACAGCTAATGACAAAAACAATAAGCATGAACATTCTGTGTGATTGATGTAAACAGTGGCCTGACTGGTGTGAAAACAAATACGTTTATTATGAGAATTATGAGGAATTGTGAACAGCCGTTAAATTAGAGAAATGATAATTAAAGTAATGTGAATAGTCCTAACTATAACTACAAGTAGAAAGGTTCTTAATGAAAAATCTCTCAACTTTCAGTACCTGTTTCCCGCTGCATCTATTTAAAAATGACAACCCACATAAATTCGATATCCCGTTTTCTTTAATTGCATCTAATAAGAAAATTTTTACCCGAACCTACTTATTTGGATGTTATATATATATATATATAATATATATATATATATATATGATAATAATAATAATAATAATAAGATTAGTTGCAGCTAATAGTCTTTAGAAGAAAGTTAAGCTTAACAACTTACCTGAAAACAAATACTGAGAGAAATATATAGCAAGATTGGTTAGAGTTGTCAGATGCTTTTATTACGAAGGGAATTGAAGTCAATATATTTAATTTAAATACTCTTAATACGTGTACATATATATATGTAATAATAACAATAAATCAATATTAGTAATAATATTTAAGCGGATGTTTAGAGGAGGATAACAGAATTGCTGCTTCAGTTTCATAGCCGCGTTAGGCAACTTGGTTCTTATTAACACATGCAATTTTATAACGAAATTTGATGAACTGTAAAATTATTAATTCATATACCAGAAGATAGCATGTGAAAGTGAATGTGATGGTATATATCGGTGTAAATAACAGAAAACTACATGCTTGAAAGTAAATAAACAAATATGGATGTACTATAAGTATATATTGTATTTGAAGGTCATCTCGTTTGAAAATAAGCCAGTTTCCCTTAAAAAAGAGAGAAATTAATTTATTTAAATTATAATAATCAATATTAGTTTTATTTTTCATAATACAGATCTTAAACAAAGAACTTGTTTTTCGATTTAAAATATGTTCAATCTGATTTTCATTTATGTATTGTTCGCAATTTGTTAACAGACGAAAATTGGATGTTAATGCGCAATTTCGTTAGGCCTATTAAAACCTTTCAGATATTCGTTTTCATTTCTACTGTCTGGCGGAATTTGCCTGAATAGGAAGTACTTGAATGTATGTATGTTTTTTCATGTTTGTTCTTGTTTGCCTCATGAAAGAACTTTTTTCAAGAAGGAAGGCGAGGTTCAATCCTTTCTTAATTTTTTTTTTTTTTTTTTTTTTCTCTCCCCCCAAGGAGGATGGGCCCTGAAAGGGGCCCTCAAGGGGCAAATGCCATTCATTAAGGACGGTGAAACCCCATAAATGGGCTAAGAACTTAAGTAAGGGGGCCCCCTCATACAGAAGGCTATGCCTTCAGGGGGCCCCTTCAGGGGCAGGACTTCATTAAGGACGGTGAGACCCCATAAATGGGCTAAGAACTTAAGTAAGGGGGCCCCCCTCATACAGAAGGCTATGCCTTCAGGGGGGCCCCTTCAGGGGCAGGATTTCAGAGCACCCCAACTTCCTCTCCCCAAACGCGCCCATACTACTACTCAGTAGCCTTAGATCATGCTGGCTTGAAAACTTATCTTAGAATGTATAATCTATTTTTAATAGGATAAAACTAATTTTTCCATACACATGGGTATTAAAGTTCACGAGGTCTAACATTTCTTAAGCCTATCAAAAGTTGTAAATCCCCTTCAGTAGGCTTGGATTGTGACGTCTATGTAAACTGGTCTAGGTTTTCGGTAATGCAATAGCCTATCTTAATCCAATAATTAAGTTTTTAAGTACACACACACACACACACATATATATATATATATATATATACATACATACATATACATACATACAGTGTGTCCGTAAAGTCATGGTGGGATTTTAAATAGCCATATTATTGCAACGAAACATGATAATGAGATGAAAAAAAAGGCAAATTGAAGAATAACTTTATTTAACGTAGTTCGATATGGGCTCCTCTGGTAGCCCTGCAGACATCTAGGCGGTGATTCAATTCCAGCCACACACGCCCAAGAACATCAGGAGTGACGGATGCGATAGCTTCCGTGATTCGCTCGTGCAAGTGATGAATATCCCTAATGGGTACACTGTACACGCTTTGTTTGACGTAACCCCACAAATAAAAGTCCAAAGGTGTCAGGTCCGGAGAGCGTGGAGGCCATGGCTTCCATCCTCCTCTTCCTATCCATCTCTGTGGAAGTTTTTCATTAAGGAATTCTCGAACAACGTTGGCATAGTGCGGAGGAGCACCATCTTGCTGAAAGATGACATTATTGTCAATAAATTGGGGTACTGCAAAATGTTCCAACATAGCGAGGTAGTTGTGTGACGTCACAGTGGGTTCCGCGAAGAAAAATGGGCCAATCACTCGATCTCATGCGAGAGCACACCACACATTAACTTTCGGGCTATTACGCTCATGTTCAACATAGGCATGTGGACAGCCTAGACTAACTACGAGATAAAGGTTAAGCTTAGCCTAGACTAACTACAAGATACAACTTTGAGAGTTGTTCTTAAATTTGGCATTGTTTCATCTCATTATCATGTTTCGTTGCAATAATATAGCTATTTAAAATCCCACCATGACTTTACGGACACACTGTATATCGGGTGGCCACAAAAAAACTTTACTTAATTCAAAGTTTAATAACTGCAACAATTCAAAACTTATGCGATTGAGCTTTGGCACACATTAACAGATGGTTATAATCTATAATTGCTGGAATTTTCAAATATGTAGGTTCTATAGTTTTGTTACAGTGAACAATTTAAAAGCATATGTCTAAAAATAGCATGCCGAAGAAAATGAATTTGAACTTAACAAAATTTACTTAAACAAATGGTCAATGTGACCACCTCCCTGTTGGTAAACTGCCCTCAATCGCTTCTTCCACGAGGAGATGCACTTTCGAACCTCATCTAAGGTGATATCCTCCCATGCTCTACTGATTTTCTCCTTAAGTTCATCTTCGGTGAATTTGTCTTTCTGGCTGCCGTAAACCTTCACCATGAGGGAATCCCATACTGAATAGTCCATCGGATTACAGTCGGGAGACTGAGGCGGCCATTCATCCTTTTTGATGAAATTAGGGGTCTCTTGCTCTAGATGATTTTGGGTCGCTCGGCTTGTATGGGCGGGTGCCCCATCTTGCTGGAAAATGTAGGCCTCATCAGGATACAGCTGACGACAATCAGGAAGTAACCCATTATCTAACAAGTTGATGTAGCGCTCAGAGTTAACTTTAGTTTCGTTTGTGGCAATAAAATGAATTCGTGTTTTCCCCTTCCATGAAATTCCCGCCGATACCATTACTTTTCTGCTGAATCGTGAGGTTTCATGATAAAGCCTGGAGGGAGGAATGTCCTTTTTCCTTGAACCATAAACCCTGTCATTTTGCCTGTTTTTGGCCACCTCCAACGTGAAATCCTTTTCGTCTGTAAACACAACTTTTTGCACGTCTTCAGCTGAGTAGCGTTCATATAGGGATTTACAGCGGGTCTTTCTACGCTGTCTTACATTCTGATCACGCCGAGAAACTCGAATTCTCTTGTAGGCCTTCAATTTCAAACGTTTTACAATCCCTTGTACAGAGGAGCGAGAAATCCCAAGGTCGTACGCAATCTGTCTCTGGGAGCGATGAGTTCCTGGTGTATTCTCCTGGGATTGAATCAGTTCCTCCACGGCAGCCTTATTTTCTTCTGTTGAAACACTTTTGGGCCTGCCGCTGCCGGGTTTTTTAGCTGTTGATCCAGTATCCTTTATCTTTCTTATTAAGTTATAAACACTTTGACGAGTCCAGTTCTTTGCGGGGAATTCTCGGACAATCCTATTTCCATTCCAACATTTTTCCTTGACACATGCTTCTATGATGGCTTTATCACTTTTACTTAACGTCATGCTGGCGAGGTTTTAGCGGAAAAATAAAAGAAAGCAAATTCACATTAGGTTTAGCCTACGCCAGCGCGCGTGTGATACTACGCTACATTAGGTTTAGCCTACGCTAGCGCACGTACGTGTCAGATGCACACCAGGCATGCTATTTTTAGACATATGCTTTTAAATTGTTCACTGTAACAAAACTATAGAACCTACATATTTGAAAATTCCAGCAATTATAGATTATATGTATCTGTTAATGTTGCAAAATCTCAATCGCATAAGTTTTGAATTGTTGCAGTTATTAAACTATCAATTAAGTAAAGTTTTTTTGTGGCCACCCGATATATACACACACTACCGGTCAAAAGTTTAAGTACACCTACTAATTTCCAATGTTTTGCTGCTTAGTTCATGACATAAACTTCAAATGTAAACTTAACAGGTACTAGAGATGAATTTGCTTACCTGGCTTTCGTGTTGTATGCTTCAGTGCATCTTCCCTATGCAGTGTGTTGTAATACAGAAGCTTCTTCAAAATAGCCTTCAAAATGTGGTAATTGAAGTCTAGCATGCAACCTAAAATTAATGCCATTAGCTCTGCACAAAGGTCCAAAAACAGTTTAAAAGTCTTTACTGCGGTAGTGTGTTTCTTCAGGAGTATGTTAATACATGTGATCAGTTATTAACATGCGCTGCAGGTCTTTACATATAAAATCCTTGCAGAGGAGCTAAGTGTGTAGTTTAAGGTATATTTGTGTGTTCAAGAAGCAAAAATGGGTGACAAAGCTCAGTTAACAACAGAACAGAAAAAAGACAGTCGATTGCAACTTTGAGAAATGAGGGCCAATCACTGAGGCAAATTGCAAAAAAATTAAGAGTTTCTGTGAATACGGTTGCTTGTGCCATTAAACGGTACGAAGAAACTAGTCAAAATAAGGACAGAAGAAGGTCAGGGCGACCAAGAACCACAACAGACTCAGAGGACAAGTATATCCGAGCCACCAGTCTGCGCAACAGACGCCTCACAGTACCTCAAATCAAAGCCCAGCTGAACAACTCCAGAAGTACAACAGTTTCAACATCAACTGTTCAGAGAAGACTAGTGTTGGCCAACTAGTCGCAGTCCAGATGGGATGGCATAGCGCTGTAGAATGCTGTGATAGCCACGTTGGTTCAGTATTCCAGTGACTTTGTGGAGATCTCCAACTTGCTCACCTGCAAAACGGCGCTAGGACAATTTGCCTACGGACAATTTGCCTACGGACAATTTGCCTACGGACAATTTGCCTACGGACAATTTGCCTACTGGACAGTTTGCCTACTGGACAGTTTGCCTACTGGACATTATGCCTATGGACACCATGCCTATGTGGTATATTTATCCTTACCTTATTTAACTTATTTAACTTATTTAACTTCAGATTCATGCAAAAGAATTAATTCAAAATTAAAATGTGTTGTTGCCCTTAATAGCATAAATGTCTGAAAATATATCAAGTAAGAAAGGGAAACAGAAGTTTTCACATAATGGATATTTGTATGTGTTTGATAAATGTAGCAAGCGCGACCCTTCGTTACTTTTTTGGCGGTGCGAGCAAAAGAGTCAGTGTATTATAAGGTGTGTGTATATATAATATGGGTACTTTTCCGTTATCTGCCCCCTTGACGATTGGTTAGGTTAAGTCGTGATATTTTCGTTAAAACTAACGAAAATATCTCGACTTAACCTAACCAATCGTCAAGGGCGTACAGTTGACCTAACCGGGCAGTGACGATTGGTTAGGTTAAGTTGTGATATTTTTGATAGTTTTAATGAAAATATCATGACTGAACCTAACCAATCGTCAATGGGGCAGATAACGGAAAAGTACCCATATTTATATACACCTTATAATACACTGACTCTTTTGCTCGCACCGCCAAAAAAGTAACGAAGGGTCGCGCTTGCTACATTTATCAAGCACACAAATATCCATTATGTGAAAACTTCTGTTTCCCTTTCTTACTTGATATATTTTCAGACATTTATGCTATTAAGGGCAACAACACATTTTAATTTTGAATTAATTCTTTTGCATGAATCTGAAGTTAAATAAGTTAAATAAGTTAAATAAGGTAAGGATAAATATACCACATAGGCATGGTGTCCATAGGCATGGTCCAGTAGGCAAACTGTCCAGTAGGCAAACTGTCCAGTAGGCAAACTGTCCGTAGGCAAACTGTCCGTAGGCAAACTGTCCGGCCACGCTGCAAAACATCCCCAGATCATCACACTTTCTCCACCGTGCTTCACTGTTGGCACAACACACTGCTGTGTCATTCTTTCACCCGCTCTGCACCGCACAAATACTCTGCGGTTGGATCCAAAAACTTCGAACTTTGATTCGTCAGTCCAAAGGACAAATTTCCACTGCCCAACAGTCCATTTTTGGTGGGTTTTTTTAGCCAAGACTAGCCTTTTCTTTTTGTTCTGGAGTCTCAGCATTGGTTTCTTTGCTGCAGTTCGTCCTTTTAATCCTGCCTCTGTTCATAATGCAGCAAGACAACGATCCTAAACACACTTCCAAGCTGTGTCAAAATTACCTGAAGCAGAAAGAACGGCAACGTGTCAGCTCACAGTTATGGAATGGCCAGCACAGTCCCGGATCTGAAACCCCATCGAGCTAGTGTGGGATGAACTGGATCGACGAGTGAAAGCCAAGCAGCCATCCAGTGCTCAGAAGCTCTGGGAACTCTTATAAGAGTGCTGGCAGCAGCTTTCACCAGACTATCTTCTTTCTCTTGTTGAGCGCATGCCTCAAATTTGTTCTGCTGTAATTGCTGATAGAGGAGGCTATTTTGATGAATCTAAAATTTAGACTTTGCTTTTGGTAAATTGTCCTGATTTGTTGTTATTTAAGTTTCCATGTTTGTAGTTATGAATATGTGCCATGATAACTTAGTTAATAAATAAAAAACTTTAAGCAAAATTTGAAATTTATGAATATTTCAGGGTGTACTTAAACTTTTGACCAGTAGTGCATATAATGTCTACGGGCATAAATGAAATAGACGAGCTGTTCATTCGAGAGCACCTGTAGATTTTGATTCTGTGCACTTAGATGAATATGATATGTTGCACTCAGTTGAAGGGACCAGATGTTCTCTTGCACTCTGCAGCACATAACCATGTACACCCCGGCTCATATGGTATTGTACTGAGACAAGCATCTAATCTTCTTTTTGAAGACTTCAACTTTGACTGCTACAACGACCCTGAGAAATGCACATTTAAGTCTCTCAAAAATTATATGATCAAAATAAAATTTCGGAGGATGATTACGACCAAATACACACTACCGTCACCTCCCCAGACACTCTATACGGCCTCCCTAAAATACATATACCAAATTTACCGATTAGACCTATCCTTTTTTGCATACATCACCAATAATTTCCACCTAGGAAAAATTCCTAATTCCCCCACCACCACCCTAGCCCCTAATGCAGAATGAATATTCCATCCCCATTTCCTACGAATTCGTCAAAGAAATACTGACGTTGAACAATTCAAACAACCTCCATAGACATAGTATACCTCTACAACAACGTGACAAATAGAGAGGCCAACGACATCTGCACCAACAATTTATTTTCCATAATCAGAACACAGACCTCAACTTAACGAAGCAAGAATTTACCAAACTGCTAACCCTTGCCGCTTCACACAACTACTTCTTTTCAACTTTACCAACAAACCTATTCACTAGCCAGGGATCCCCTAAGAGCTACACTAGCTAACATATTCCTCTGTTATCACGAAAATAATGGCTACTCCATTGCCCCCACCCATTACAAACACACTTATATAAAAGATATGTCGACGACACCTTTCTACTCTCACATTGCTAACCACGACCCTCTTCTTATTAACTATCTCAATTCCCATTATCATAGCATCAAATTCGCTAAAGAAAACGAACCTAACAACACCCTAACCTTTTTAGATATAACAGTAACAAAACAAAATAAATTTGATCCATCGTGTTTATCAACTTTGTTCCTCCTATTTATCCTTCCACAACGAAATAGAATTCGTTCACAGTTTCTGCATTAGCAATTCTTTCCCAAAACATTTATTACATTCTCTAAATAGAAATTTTCTCAACATTATCAGTCCCCTTAAAGTCCCCACTGTTAAAAAAAACATACATTACTTTTCTTCTCCCGACTACGCCTATATTAGTTACAAAATACAATCAGAACTTAGCCACCTACTCAACCCACTTCACCCTCAATTTAGTCGTCAATTTGTAGTCACCAATAATAGCATTAATTCGTATCTCAACCATAAAGAAAAAACCCAGCCCCTTGTCTCATCAATATCTACTGTTTCATTTGTACTCACTACAATACGAGCTATATTATCAGCACCATTCGCCAACATCAAACAAGAGCGGACGAACATCGTGTCATTTCTACCCAACGAAATCATCAATAAGAGGTCAGTGACACCTCCACAATTACCCACTAATCCCAAACAATTTCAAAATTATCAATTCAGCATACCAATAAACCGACCTCAGCATCCTCGAATCCCTATATATCCTTAGTACAAAACCCTGGGGGTTAATAACACACTGGATTGTTGCACCATTAAACATAATCAATCAATCAGTACAAAACCTACTCTCGACGACTACAGTTCTTACCTCTATACATTTTATATAATTTTAACTTTAAATTATTAAAAATATTTTGGGATAAAATCTCTCACTATATTTATACACTTTTCATTTTTTTACTTCTTAGCAATGATGATTGAAATCGAATTTCTGAAACGTTTGACTAATAAACATGTACCACCTTCTAGTCCTCCTATTCCTTATATATATACTCGTGAGTTTTAAATTTATAAGTGTTTATGGGTGATGTAGGCAGAAAGGCTAGGTCTAATGGGAAAATTTTGTATCGTCAGCTATTAGGATTCGTTTTAAACTATGGAAAAGTTTTTCAAATGATAAAAAGTGTTTAAAATAATTTATCCTAAAGTTTGGTAACTTCAAATATAGGCCCAAAGAGAGAAGTCGTCTTTCATTGTTGTTCAAATTCTCTTAGAAAATTGTTTGATCAGGGTTGAGAGGTTGAAGGTTCGATTTCAGGCCCTCTTGATTTAATTTTCTATTATGTCTTAGCTGAATCTGTATGCTATAGTTATTGGCGTCTTTAACAATTTGATTTTAAACATTAAGTAGATTATAAAAACTTGCAGATTCTTTTAGATGAGTTAAAAAAAGAACATATTTATTGATGAGGTTTTAATATTGTTATGCTTAACATATATATATATATATATATATATACATTAGGGTGTGTCGAATTTTTCAACTTTCAAATTCCAAATATGAAGGGTGCTAAAAAGTTGCAGCATGACTTAGGAATTCTAAAGATACTTTTGTTAATTTAATATAATTTAGTTTTGCTTGGTAAGAATCTACATAAAAATAGTTACTTTTTTGACTTTTTTGTGGAATTATATAAGAATTATTATATTAATAATTATATATGCTGTATATATAATGCACTGCTGTTTTTGCTTATTTCGCAGGTTGAAACATATTCATCAGTGTGCTGAAGATTACTTGTCCGTCAGTGCTACCATCCTAACCAGTGGGAATTGACCTACAATGGCTTCTAAAAGGAGGACAAGACTGGGGACATTCACACATATGAGCAACCTAATTGGAACTGGTAGAGAGTTGTTGCCCTCTGAACTCCCAACTCTGCGAGACGTTCTGAAATATGGGCTACTGCTAAGAGAACAAAGTGGTGAGGATGTGAGAAACTACCCAGCAGCCAGTCTTGCAAAGGACATTTACCCTAAAGTGCTTGAAAAGTGGGAACGAGCAAACAGTTCTTTTGTAGCCCCCTTTGTAAATTCACGAGTCACAATCTTAAACAAGATCCAAGAGAGCTGGGAGCAGGCCAAAAACATATCTCTTGGGAGAGGAAAGCTACATGTCAAAGAGGCTTTCATTGCAAAACTTGACAAGCTTTTTGACATCCTCAGTTGCAAGTGTAAAATTGTTCTCTGCTCTGAATTTGGCTGCCTTGCAGATGCTGGTTGCAAAAACGAAACTCACATTAACTGTACATGCCCTAGGGAGATGAAGATCCCTGTGAAGGAACTTGCTTTCATTAAAGGTCAGAGAGACAAGTCTGGTTCTATTGGACCACATCAGATTGGCTTGCCAGATCAACCTGAGCACAACAGACAAGTCAAAAAGCAGAAGCGGCAAGAAGACGAAAGAAGAAGGCTTGCTGAATATAAGCAGACAAGTAAGCAGGATGTTTCAATGCCATCAAATGAAATAATTTCTCTGATGAAAATGAAGAACAAATAGCTGATGCTCAAGATGGAAAGGATGGAAGTTATGAAGTGACATTAGAAATACCAAGCACGTCTTCAACTTCCAATAAAAAGCCAGAGTACAACACATTAGAAATACCTAATGTTGCTATGCATAGCATCAGATATGGTGTTGGCCTGCGTGCCACAGCTGCCATCACCACTGCTGCCTTTATGGATGCTGGCTTGATCACTGAAGAAGACAAGAGACTTGTAGTTGATCACAATAAAGTCAAGAAGGCCCAAGAAAAAGTTATGAGATCCCTGGATCAGGAATTTGATGATCTTTGTAAGAAGGTGAAATTGACTGCATCTTCTTTGACGGCCGTCAAGATACAACTAAAGTTATGCTGAAAGCAGACAATTCAGATCGTCAGTTCCCCAGCATCATCAAAGAAGAGCATTATTCTGTGTGCAGTGAGCCAGGTGGAAGATATCTCTACCACTTCACTCCTGAGAAAGGCTCAACGAGAAAAAAACCTGCTGAAGTTATTGCTGATAATCTTGTAGATTTCATGAAGAAGAAGGGCATTGATAAAAGCCTGCAGGCCATTGGAGGTGATTCTACAAATGTTAACACTGGCTGGGAGGGTGGTTCCATGCATTGGGTAGAGGTCAAGCTTTGCCGTAAGCTGATCTGGTTGGTTTGTGCCCTCCACACTAACGAGTTACCCCTGCGACACTTGATCACAGCACTGGATGGGAAGACCTTGTCTAACAACAAGTGGACAGGTAACATTGGCAAGATGCTAGACACTGCAACCGAACTTGAAATTGATCCTTCATTCACCAAACTCTCAATTGGAGAGCCTCTTACTTCACTGAGTGACAATGTCGTAAAGGATCTCTCTACTGATCAAGCGTACGGGTATAGGATCACACAGGCCATAAGGACAGAACTTCCCACAGATCTGGCCCTTCTTGAAATTGGTCCAGTGAGCCATTCAAGGTGGTTGACAACAGCAAACAGGCTTTGTCGCATATGGGTTTCAAAACATGGCCTTAAAGGCAAAACCCTCAACAACTTAAGACTGATAGTGGAATACATTGTTGGTGTGTACTACCCCTGTTGGTTCAACTTCAAAGTAAAACACTCTTGGGTGGAAGGCCCACGCCACATCTTGTTTCAGCTGCGGCTAGTTAGGCTGAAAAAGAAGGCTGTAGTGGATGCTGTTTTGCCAACCATCAAGCGCTCAGCATGGTATGCATTCAGCGAAATGATAATCCAGACACTTGTGCTCAGATGACAGACAGTGAGGAGAGGAGAGCTGGTGTCCAAAAGATTGTTGACATGAGGGGTGGAGATGATGACACACTTGGAGATCTTTCTGTACGTCCCAGGAAGACACCTTCCATCAACCCCAGTGCTTCTTCCGTGTTGGAGCTGACAGACTGGTCTGACGGGGTATTTGAACCTCCTTTGACATGTAAACTGACTACAGCGGAAGTAAAGAAGTTCTTTGACAAGCCTATGCAAGTTCCACAGTGGCCCTGTCATGCTCAGTCAATAGAGAGGTGTGTGAAACAAGTCACAGAGGCAGCAGGCAGGGTGTATACACATGAGAAACGTGAGGGCTATATCAGAGGCCAAGAAGCAAGTCGGCGGCTGATGTCCAAGAACGAATCAAAGCAAGACTTGATGAAACTTTTTTAAATATTTTTTTTACTGATGTCATTACTTTCTAATGTTGTTTTATGATTACAAGGATATGTTTTATGATTACTAGGATATGTTTTATGCAGAGAAACTAAAATTTTTATAGCATTACCTGACATTTTGAGAAGCTAAAATTAATAAATGTTGTTTTCCGAGAGCAATTTATGTGCTTTTTAATCAAACGTAGATTTACCAAGCTAAGTGTTGAGCAATCACAAAAATAATAGCAGATTTGAATTCTTCACATCCAAAAACATATTTTTAAAACCCCTCAGTGAAGGAATTGGCAAAAATTAATTTTCACCTCCCAAATTGACACACCATAATATAACATGCCATTATTATGTACATTTCTGGTGATTATAAAGAAGTCCTTTTATTGCCGTTTGTACAGAAGCTGATAACAAAATACAGTCCCAGTGGTCGACTGGATATATAACTTGTACGTTTCTTTGCTTCCAGGTAAGAGTTGATTATTGCATAGCTAATACGAGGTTAAATAAGTTAATCTTTACCGACGATGCGAAATGTAGTTGTATTGAAGTTGTTAGTCCCTTGACCAAGTATTTTACAGATGAGGCTGATAATTCGGAGAGATTCACACAAATAATGGAGTTACCACCGAAAAATTTCGCTAGTTGTTTTCTTTAACTGTTTGGTGTCAGTCAGCTCGTAATTTAAGGCATACTTGCTTATTTATTTGGATGTTTTGTATATAAAATGAAGATGAATAAATTTATTGGTAGACCATTATCCAAATGCCTAATATTAATAATACAACGACAAATTACATACTAAGGATAGAAATATATAAAATAATGAGAAATAATACAGTACTTTCGCAGTTGTGTGAAGCTACAACCAGCCGTTTTCATATCATAAATTCCATAGCTTAGAAGACATACGGTAGGATTGCTAATAGCTTGGATAAGTGGGGTGGTTGATTTTTTAATTCGTTGCATTAGACTGTATATAACCACACAGATCAGTTGAGTGGGACCTTTTAATACCAAACTCAATTAGTTCATAAGTTATCATTTAAGTGGCGTAGTTATAAGAACTTCTCTACTATTTTCGAGAAACGTGAGGCAATGTAAATAACAGAAAACTCCATCGGGTGAAATATGCGTCTATGAAGGAAGATATCGATATTTGAATTTACGAAATATAAATTGCATGTATTCGCGTCCATCCTAGCCTTTTGAAAAGGGCTGATATATATTATATATATTGTTGTTCATGATGATTGTCATCACGTTACTATACGAATGGATTGAAATATGTTAGCCTGCCCTTAAATTAGATAAATGAAATTAAAATCAGTTTATTTAATTGCTTCTGGATCTATTTCGTAATACAAAATATTAGAACAAGGCAAAATTTGCTTACGAGTTGATTGTATTTATTCTAATTTTATTTTGTATGGTATCGTTATTAATATATTAAGCCACGAAGATGAGATCATGGACGGCGTTAAAGAAATCTTTGCTATTTTGCTATACCACATTCTTATATACAAAACATATACGTAGGTTACATTTACTAGTATATATATACATATATATATCAGCAGAAGGCTGGTGTTCCAGAAATATATCTTATGCACGAACGCTTCCAGCGTTTGTTTGCTTGTTTTTGTCTGTTTTTGCATGTTTTTTTTTGTTTGTCTCATGAAAGATCCCCACAGGAGGCTTTTTTCTCGTGAATGAAGGCGAGGATGAATCCTTTTTAAATTTTTTTTTCCAAGGAGGGAGGGGGCCCCGCAAGGGGCCCCTCAAGGGACAAATACCCTTCATTAAGGACGGTGAGACCCCATAAATGGGGTGAGGAACTTAAGGAAGGAGGCCCCTTATAACGAAGGCGAAGGCTTTCAGGGGGGCCCCTTCAGGGGTAGGGTTTCAGAGCACCCCAACTTCCTCTCCCCAAGTTCCTTCATACTACTCACGATTGAAGGGCAAAAAAGGGAAAGTCTGTTACGTGCCATGTCCCTGAAACGGTACGTAACAGACTTTCCCTTTTTGTCCTTCAATTCTAACTTTCCTACCCATTACCCAACACGTACGTAGCTTCATTCCGTACGGGCTGCTTACTCACTTCCCCTCTTCATTCAAATATTAGGCAACAGTGAAAGCACCAACCAGCTAACTAAGTGAACGCGTGAAATTTAAATCATCATGGCTTCCAAATATATTAAAGATACTTGGTAATCTTACGTACTTAGAAGGAAAAGCAAAGTTCACGCAGGAATAAAATTAGATTTTTAATTTTATTAATTCAATATTAATTAAGTTTTAATAATTTTTGTTTTCGTTTCAACGCTTTGATAAATATCTTCAGAATTGACTTTTTAAGTTTTCTAAATTTTAATTTTTAATTTTAGACTGTCTTAAATTTCAACTTTTAAACTTTGTTTTGAAGTCTTATAATTTTGAATCGTTCAGCAGTGTACGAGTTTGTTTGTATGACACTTCAACCACGTTCGTGATTTAGCTTTCATGAATACTGTTTAGTAATAATGTTTTAACTATTAAAAGGTGGGGACACCAGTTTCCGAAACTCATCGTATTTGCGTTACATTCAATATTTGTGAAAGCGTTTATTTTACTTTCCTCATATTTTAGCATCCTTTACTTATCGACATCACATTTTACGCATCTGTTGCACGTTAATATTTAGTGTCTCACCTCTCTTTTAGAAGACTCGAACAATGTTCCCGGGTTTGATCCTAAAACTAACCTAATTTTAAGTTGAATTGTGATAGAGGCGTTTGCGCTTTTACGTAGACTTTATTAGTAATAATTTTCACGCAAATGCAAATAATTGTTTGATTAAAAGTTAATATTGAGAACTTATTTAAAATGTTTTTAATTAAATATTAAAATGGACATTTAAAACTTCAAAACAAACCACATAAAAAAATAGACTATTTTAAGCAGAGATTTTGAAATACTGACTCGATTCTTGATTGGTTAGTCGCGATTTCCCAATCTTTGGCCCCCCCCTTTAGGTCTTCAACCCCCCGGAGAGAGTCCAAAGCACAAGGTACAGCAAGGGACGGGAGAAAAAGGACAGGTGGATTCTCAGGCGCAGCTGAAGTACGAAAATGACCGCCTCAAATTGGCGCTCGCCCAAAGGTGAGTTTAGTAGTGTCATAAGGTGAAGGAATCGAAGGTCTGAAGTCGCTTCAGGATGATCCTACGAAGGTCGGATTTCAACATTTTACTCCGGAAATGAATAAGACTAAATAATTTACAAAAATTTTAACATCAACCGCACAAACACCGCTGAAACCTTTAATAATAATAATAATAATATTATTATTATTATTATACTATTATTATTATTAAGGTAGAGTAAGGAAAAGTATACGAAAACGTCTTTGGCGTTAACCCTGCAACGTTGGATATACGTTTCCCAAAGCCAAAAAGTATAAGTTTTGTTATTCAGAACTAAATATTTTAGAAACTAGTCACTTAAATAGAGTTATCGTTGAGCATTTTTTATGATAGATTGATTCGCGAAAAAACGAGTTCACATGTTTGTTTCGCGTCTTTTAAGAACAAAAATTTTGAATGTCATTTAATTTTATTCATTTAAGTTTTAGTGGTTCGTCAAGTTAAATTCTTAAAGATAGAGTATGTAATTAGTGAAAGTGTTTTAAACTGAAATGCGTAATCCTTTGAAATTTAACAGACCATTAAATCGTGTTAATGATAAGTGCTTCTCCCTCTATAATTGTCATGCTTTAAAAAAGCATATTGTGATAGTTTATGAACGTAACTCTTAAATGAGTGTAAGCGATAGATAATCTCGTAGTATCTGATTTTGTCCTCAAAATTGGGACAGTATACTTATGAACTTTGCCCAACAGAATCGTACAAAAAATTTTATTATTATCTATTATAACGTTGGAGAGACTCCGTTCATCCTGTGCGAATAACTACAAAAGTGTTACATGTCTCAGCAACGTGAATTTCCCGCTTGTAGCCCTGAAAATTTTCTGATTAGGCGATAATATATCGGGTTTCAAGTACGCCTCAGAGAGTTGGCTTGAACTTTTGTCCGCGTAAAAAGGTCTAAAACTATAGCTAACAGTTGACACATTGAAAGTTTTCTTTAATATCAGTACAGTTTGCAGGATTCAGACAGGAGTTCAGTATTCCACGAAGCTGCGAAAGAAACGGTGGATTTTAATTATTTTGTGTTATTAAAATTGAAGCTATCTTTTTTCGCAATGTTAATTTTTCCCCTTTTGCTACATTCGACATAGTTCTGTGATTAAATAAAAGTAATCGACATAGTTCTATGATTAAATAAAAGTAAGAAGTTTTAAATATTTACTAATGACCCACTATTGAATTTGAAGTGGTTTATTATGAGGACACGCGATGTGCGTAGAGAATAATGTTCATTTTTTTCTTTTTAGCTCTGCCAATGCCAAGAAGTGGGAAATTGAGTTGAACTCTTTAAAAACTACAAATGCAAGACTTACGTCCGCCCTTCAGGAGTCGACAGCAAATGTTGAGGAATGGAAAAAACAGCTGCAAACTTACAAGGAGGAGAATTCTCGAATGAAAAACAGAGTAATGGAATTGGAAGCAGGCGGCAATATTAGAGGTATAATAAACAAAAAAACTATATACTTGCATTAAGGTTCATCACTGAGTCTACATTGTTTCTTCACCACATTTATCGTGGGTCATCGCGTCATTACATTGGCGAAACAATAAAGTAGCTGACATTTAAAATCAAAGAAGCGTTCAGGTGTGAATATATTTCCATCTTCAGATGTTGACGAAGCAACTCAAGAGATAGCTTCACTCAGAATAAGAGTCGAGACGTTGAGCGAAGAACTCGTAAACAGAGATGCTACTGTAGAGGAACTGAGGTCGCAGCTGCAAAGGGCACGAGCAGACGACTTAAAAGAAAGGCTTCAGGTGAGGCTATACTATTTAACGCTTCAAGTATTTCCTTCTCGAAGATGCGCAACAGCCTTTTAGGCCGGCCGCACGCAGGATCGTCTCGCGACTCACGACTGACGACTCGGTCCGTGACGACTGAGTCGCGTGTGATTTTACACTGACAGAATGGGAACCCCCACACACTGCAGCGACCGCGACGCTATCCCCAGTCGTGAGTCGCAAAATGATCCTGTGTGCGGCCGGCCGTAGTCTGGGAAACTAAGGTAATTTTTGTTTGCTTCGCATATTTTTAGTTTTTTAATTGGATGATCCATTTCATGAGAGTGATTTGGATATTAGAATAGAGGTTATCGAGTAAAATGTTTGTTCCTTTAAGTACTGCATTCGTTTAATATGTTTTTAGGGTCCGTAAGTGGGTAATTTAAAATGTATTTCATACGCATCTACTACGCATTTTTGTAGCTTGGGTAAAAACATGTCACTTAAGTCAGTGCTTTGAAGCTGCGAGTAATCACAATCCCTGTCACACGAGAAAGTATCGTTACCCTCGTCCTGGACTCTCTACAGGAGGGATGCTCGCTTCGTGTGCCAGGTAGGAACGCTGTTGGATTGTGGTTACTCGCGGCTTCAAAGCATCATAAAGTCGCCACGCTTATTGCGGTTTTCTCTTAGTATCACTTAACCCTTTAAGGACGAGTCCGCAGCATATGCAATCACTCTTGTTACCAGAACGTATAGGTTTTATTGTTATTCAAAACTAAATATTTTAGTAACTGAAATGATACACATTTTGGGTTCCTTTCTCGACAATTAAATAATATCTATATAAACATGTAGAAACATTTATAGAAACGAGGCATTGTAGTACAATTTATATTGTTATTTCTGGTGGACCTTAAGGTACCATCCGTCGTTAAAGGGTTAAGTATTTGCGATAGATGCGTTTTCTTCGCATTTTAACTAAAAACTGTTCCTTTCGATAAAACTTTTCTAAAGTCTCAATTCATAGCGAAAATATTTGTTTCATTAAGGTCACAGCTCACAGGTAAGCTTCTCCTTGTACGTAATTGGAGCAAAAGACTCCTATTTTATTCCCAATTCAGTCTTTTTCTTGTAAATAGATGTTTGTAAATAGATGTAGTAAAGCCATTATTTTCTCGACTGGATGAATATCCAGAAATGGTATCGTTTTGCTAGCTTCCGTTTCCGCGTGAATTTAATGTTATCATGTTTGGAGTTGAGGTTGTTTTAAAAAGTTGGTCATGGTCAAGAAACTTAAACAACAGAATAGTGTCATCGACGTAGCGACGAGAGAAAATGGCTTTAAAACGGGAAGAACAACATTGCAGTCATCATGCCTTATGAAACGAGAGGAAGGGATTGGCAGGTTTAGGGGCCTGGAGCACTATACCTTTATTTAGTATCTCCGACATAGAAAGTTGTGTGTGTAAGAGAGAGAGATAGAGAGTGATTGATTGATTGATTGATTCCTAAACTCCGTTGGCTCACCCGTCGTAACTGTTTACTATATGTGATATTTTCATCTCAGATGCTCACCGAAGAGAAGGAGCAACTCAGAATGGAAGTTTCGCGCGCTCAATCGCAGCTCGAAGTCGCCATGGCAACGCAGGAGAGCCAGCGAGGAGTGGTGGAAAGCGTAAATTTGCAGCTGGGGGAGAGAATTAAGGACCTTCTTGCCCTCCACCACGAGCTTAACCATCTGTTAACCACCTGAGAGGGTGCAGGTCAGGGGCTGCCAAAAGCTGGTTCCACAAGTGGGGCTAAACGTACCATCAGACTACAGGCTGTGTGGCAGGTCTAGCCATCACCGTCACGGCTGGCTGGCTGGCTGGCTGGGGAGTGGGCTACTGGCTGCTTCTGACCCTTTTGCTTCTGCCGATCGATCTCTTTCGTTCGTTGATTTCGTCTCTGAGTTTTGTTTCCTATCCGACAGGAAGCTCTCGAATGACTTTTCCAATACGCCCATTACCCTGACTAGTCTTCCCCTAGTTCTTCTTAGAAGGCATAGGTCACGCCCTTTGCCCTTCATCGTACCCCTATAGACAACTGTGTATTTAATCTTCGTACCCTTCCTTCCCTGTTCTTCTAGTTTCGTCTTCCTGTAAACTTGCTCACTTTTAAACTTTTAATTTTTATCTTTTATAATGCAGCTTTTTTTGTTCTTTAAATGAGAGTTTAATTATTTTTTAAGGAAAAATAAGGTCGTAGATTTAATTACAAAATTTTTTTTACGTTCAAATTGTAAACATAAGCTAATGTAATTTATTTTTTATTTACTTAATGTTTTTAAGTAATTTTACCATTCCGCACTATATATATATATATATATATATATATAAATAATTTTTTTTTAATACGTTAGAAGGCAGTTATTGAGCACGTATTTCAGTAATTATTTTAATGCTTTCTCTCGTAGTAGTTTCTCTGTTAAAAAAAAATCATTGTATTTAAGATTATAAAACAGTCTATTTTGTATAGTAAAGAAAGATCACATTGAACGAAAAGACAAATCAGAATTTACCCTTTTAAGAATATATTCCTAAGTCCGTTGATTACGAAAGCTATGTATTGGATTCAAGCTATTACATTTACTTTGTTACCTACGGAAGGTGGATTTATCCGGGCACTTCAAGCCCTTAAGCTTCTTGAAAATGATTATTTGGAACACTAAGCGTTTGAGTCGCCTGTAAAACTACCTTTGGACTAGGTAATAAAGGAAAGTCATTGACTATTCAGGCATTAGTTTGAGTTGTCCCGACGAATCTCGCGTGTTTAATACTGCCAAATGTTTTGGTGCTTTCTTCTTATGTAAGTTTTTAACTAGTCTAAGTGTGTATAGCATTTTACCATATATTTGATAATGAACAAGAAAGAAGCGGAAGGAACAAATTCTCATATAGCTTTATGTACTTTTAAAGTTTGTATTACAACCATTACCTTCATTCGCTGAGGAACTATCTTGGCGCTTACATCATATCAAAAAGGCAACTCTTAACATCTCCAGAAAACAATATTAGGATTTTATAATTTATACTTAGATGGCAAAATGGTCACCTTCATATTGGTTTCAAACAAAAATTCAATCTATTTTTAATTAATATCTTTCGAGGTATAGGCTAATCATAAAACAATATTATCAAAAGGCAGCAAAATACACACACACACACACACACACAACTATATGCTTACCTTTAATAATTTAAAAAAGAATTATTTTTTAAGATTTTTTAAAGGCAGACAAATTTTATTTTGAGAAATGGTTAATCAAGTCAGAATTTTGCTTTTAACATTTAGGAATTGGTGAAAGACAAAATTACCAAATTTATCATTAATTTAGGGATTAAATTATAATAAGAGAACTTTTCTTGTATGCCGATTTCACTGGAATGTACAATGAAATCTTTTCATATTTTTAATACTCGGTCATGAATATTTAAGACTGATTTCTAAGAAGGTCGTCAAGCAACTTAACCCATCCCTTCACTCAGTGTTATGATAGTCTTTTTTCCTCATGTCTCTATATATTTTATGTGGTCCCTCTTCAACACACGAGAAACGTAACTTCACTGTTACTGGTAAGTATTGTATAATGGTTTGAATAATTTAACCTCCTTTTAACGTTCGTAGTTGCATCGAAGGGGACCCAACAGAGAAAGGCTCCCCAAAAAATAAGTATTCGAGTATCGCGTAATTTCACAGTCTTTCTGTAACCACTGGGATTTCCTCGGGGTTTGTTTAGGTGGGTCCTTTTCCCTCCTTCCGTTACGTTAAAATAATTTAATTATCCATAAGAAGAACTCGTTCTAAGTGTTCATGACTGGATGATAAGCGAAAATGAGGTACGTTCATTATCAGGCAGCAACTTTTTATACCTTTTCGGTTTTAAAATGCTTTTTAGTCGTGTGATGATGATGATGATGATGATGATGATGAAGTATTTGTTATAGAAGAGAGATAGAAGACAGATTTCTCATAAGATTGTTATACTGGCCAACACTTTTTAACATTGTAATATTTACATTGTAAAGAGATATATAACACTTGTTAATAATAATAATAATAATTAATTAATTAATTAGCGTACTGTTTTTCTGATACTAATATTTCAAATGTTCATTTAACTTAGAGTATTTGTAAGAAGATTTATTATACTTATTCAATGTTAATTTCATTTTAGTAGATTCCCAGTTTGTTTAATGTTGCTTATACTGGTAGAAAAGTAAGTTACGAAATTTACTTACCATATACGCTCATGATAAAATATTATGTAAATAATGTGGTATTTTTTTTAATGATGGAAACAATACTCAGACATTGTTTTTCAGGGAAAGTTTATTTACCCGCAGCAGGATTAGATGGGATGTAATTACTATTTGGCGAGGAAATGTACGGTACTTAGTTTTAGTTAATAAATTTTTTATATATTCAAATGCTGATGTAATTTATTTTGGAGACTCGTATTTTGACGAATTTTGCATTGGGAAATTAAAATAAAGTTTAGTCATTTTGTCGTTTGTAAGAGAATTTACTGTATTTACATTATTTAGATTCTTCAACCCACAAATATTAAATTCCAATTTCTTTAATTTTTTTTTTTTTTTTTTTTTTTTTTAAATTCCAATTTTTTTTTTTTTTTTTTTAAGCATCCAATTAGATATTAATTATAGTTTTGGCATACCAAAGATGATCACTTACGAATCATATTTTAAGTCGTAGTCTTCTATCTTAATAATTTGAATTATTTTATTTTATCTACGAGTAAATAACATTCCTCTTTTTTTGTTATTTTATTCAGTTACTCTTTTTGCGTTCCAGATTCCACGCTCGGAAATTTAGATACAATTTTTGTTTATATTTCATTCCATAATTTATGGGATCAATATCTTTGTCAGAATCCCCCCCCCCCCCCCCCCCCCCCCTCCACGTTGATTCACGACCTTTCGTGACTTTTTCTCACGTGAAACATTTGTCACATAAATCAATCTTACGAAATGTATTTAACTTAATTTCAATTTGTCGCGAAAGATCCGTTTACTTGGTTTTTGTATTGGTGCACGTTTTAAAATGATATCGCAAAGACAAATAAGGAGGTTTTAAGAAGCAAAATATGGTTTACGTACATTGGATAAACGTAATTTACAAAACATTATTTATTTTTGTAAAATGTTTTACTTCTTTTCCACTTTTTTTAAAAAATGTATTTTTCAGAAACTTAAAAGTTTAAAAAAGTTATTTTAGGAAAGAGTTGGTGTTTGAAGAAGGTGGGTAGCCACGTCGAATGGGAAATTCATTTTAAAACTTAAGAGGCATATCTATTCTTACTAAACGGTGATTAATCTTCTCAATCTGTATAATTGTATAGTTATTCAATTTAAATTTTAATTGTTAATCTGAAATTGATCTTAAGGTTTATGTTCGTGTATTACTTGGCTGTAGGCTGTAATTATTACTTATTGTTGGTCTTTTCTAAGTGAATCGTATTAATGATATAAGAATGTATGGCTGCTTGCTCTGTGTTGCTGTACAAAGCTGTATATTATGTTAGCCTAAAAAAAAAAGAAAAAAGAATCCCATAATATATAATTAAAAGAGAAAATATGGCTATTATTAGCCTTTCTGTCGGATTATATTTGTATTATGCAAAATTGCGCGCGTTCATTCATGATATTCCATTTATTGGCCCCAACATTTCGCCATATAATTCGAATGAAATGCTGGTCATTAGTTCGAGTGCGGGAGGTTAATACGTAAAACGCCTCTGGGCGCGGAAGTGTTTGAGTGATTCCATGTCAAATCAATATAGGTTTCAACCCTGACCCCTTCATTTTTTAATGAAATTTGGTGCACGTGTTAATTTCATAGAGAAATGCATCTCTCAGAAGTTTTAGATATTTGGCTTCATTGGTTTATGATTTATCATGGCTTGAAATTTAGTAAAATAGGATATTTTTGGTGTAAATGTCTTCTGAAACGCAATAACTTCGGACCTAATTCAGCTACATAGTTGGTATTGGGATCATTTAAGAGCTGATTGTCCGCCCTTTCATATGATATATCACACGTATACATTTAATGAAAAACAAATTCAAGGTCATCCTTGTGACTTTCGACCTCCAAATTCTGACAATGCGACCTTTCAATTTTTTTGTAAGACAATTTTGTCTGTATGCATATAAACTCAAATATATTTGAATTTGTGACTTTAATGGGTTCAGAAGTTATTGAATGTTAAATTACCATGTACTATAAAAGGACTTTCTTGTGACGATCAGTCACATTTCTACAATTTTGTAGAACAAATTCAATATTCAGATTTTAGATTCAATTAACATTTCTACAATTTTGTAGAAAGAGAGAGAGTTACAAGGAGTTACAAGGAAAAGAAGAACCTCAAAAGGCCTTGCGGCCCATACCGAGGAGGTACCAATGGCATCGGGTGCCAGGGAAAAATTCCTACATCCTCAAATAGTGTGCAAGATTCGGTCTAACCTTTTCTTGAACAGATCCACAGAAGAACTGTTCCCTCAGGAAGGATATTGAGAGGCTGGAGCGAGTCCAGGCGAGGGCCACAAAGTTAGAGAGAGAGAGAAAATTCGAATAAAGTAAAAAAACAAGAACAGAAAAACTACTGAACAAATAGATGATAAAAACGGGAATGTACAGAATCTATGAATTGTGTATCAGGAATGCATAGTGAAACCACACCTGATGTATGTGGGTGTGTACGAAATGGAGTGAAGAGAAGGGAGACTGCATGGTGAAACGCGAGGTGAAGAACCCATTGAAAGAAGTAAAGAATCTGGGAGAATATTACAAACTCAGCCTGGTAAGGATTAAAGCCATAATGAGTTGCACAAAAAAAAAAAAGAAAAATGTTATGTGGTAAATGGGATTGCTTCCCACTCACTGTCATTCCCATCCGCAATCTGCGAATGAAAATGCACAAAGTGAAACATTCAGATTTCAGAAACTCTGTTACTCCATTCCCATTCGCGATAAAGGCGCTAAATGGGAATAAATAATATATCCTAACCTAACCTAACCTAACCCGGACCAAAGTGGGAAAGCCGTAGATAAGAAAGAATGGCATGAATTAAGAATAGACAATTGAAAGTGCCTCCTTTAAAATTCTCTCTCTCTCAGCTTTCCCACTCGGGCGCGGAGTGAAATGGGAATAACATTGAATGGGATGAGACGGTAAATACGAGTAGAAATAGAGAGAGTTAATGAAGACTTGGAAAGGTAAATGTAAATAAATGTAATAAATGTAAAATATAGAATTATTCTGGAAAAATGTGAGGAAATATTGGTTTGAGTGACTGCTAATACGAAAGATAAACATGAGTGTTTATGGAAGGTGATGAAATACGCAAGAAATTTAAACTGATTTAATGAGTTGGTAAATAAAGAGGAAGGAATGTGAATGTTATTTTATTTTGTGGCACGCGTAGAAGTGTATGACGGAATGAAAGACATCAAGTTAGAGGAGGTTTAACGAGCAATATGAAGCTGAAAAAAGGAAAGTCGGCAGGAGTTAATGGTATATGTAGTGAAATGAATGGATGTAGAGGTGTATATATATATTTTTTTTCATGCGGGAAGGAGGGACCAACGGCGAATGCCCACAAAAGCGCCACCTCCGTATACGAGAAGAAAGCCAAAATCAAGGTCCAGAGTTTTGGAGATGCCTAGACACTCTGCGTTTGAAAGATTGGAGATCATAGACAGGGAGGAAAGATGGATTGAGGAATATCGTTCCAGAGTTGACCGGTTGAGTAGATGGAAGATTGGAAATACCAATTAACCCTTGCGTTAGAGAGTTGGACGGAAAAGGAATGAGAAAATGTAGAGAGTCTGGTGCTGTGTGCTCTCCTTAAAAGAGGAGGCATGCAATTAGTTCAGAAGAGCAGTTTCCGCAGGGGCGTACCTAAAGTATTTGGCACCCGGGGCGGATCCTATCTTTGGCACCCTTCATAAATAATTTAAAAATTTAAACACAGAGAAAAATATATGTTTGCAAGTAGATTTTTAAACAGTACAGTACTGTCATAAGCAAATTGGAAATAAGAAAAATGCAGGACATTAGAAATTCAGTGAACAGGTAATACTGCATTTTATTTTATACAAAAAACAGGAAATCCAGTCTCAACGCTCAGCCTATTCTTCAAAGGTAAATAGAGAGGATTCACAGTCTCTGCTTTCGAGCCTTAATTTCTGCAAATTGATCAATGACCTCATCAAAATTCACCTTCTTTGCATATTCATGTTCAATTGAAAGTAAAGCCAGATTTGTCAATCTTGTCTGACTCATGGTCGAGCGAAAGAAATTTTTTATCAATTTCAATTTGGAAAAACTTCTTTCACATGAAGCAATAGACACACAGACAGTCAAAAAGAATCTCAAACACAGTGACAAGCTTGGCAAAGATTCACAAAAATCCCATTTCACAATAAACTCCAGAAACTGCAATGCTGTCCATTTCTTTGCCTCTTCAACGCTGATTTTGGCAGTTTCCAAATGCCTCCGAAGTCGTCCAATTTCCACACTGATATCTTCATCAGAGAATTCATCGAAAATCTGAGTCAAATTTGGAATATACTTCCGAAGTTCTTCTTCTGTTGCAACAACCAAAGAGTTTGGCTGAATAACAGCGAAGATTGACAGAATTTGATCCATTGCCTTAGAACGAATCTCCAATTCTTGATGAAAGCGATCAAGACATTCAAACATAGCCCTTTTTACTTCCTCTGGCAATGTGAGATCAGCATCCTTTGCCATCTCTCCTGGCATCCTCTTTCGGAGCTTTACTCTCCCTCTTCTCTCCATAGAAATGTCCATTTCCTCACACTTTGTAGTTGCATAATGAATGGCCCTCTCCACAATGCATTTACCGGGTATTATAACATCACGACGCTGCATTTATAAACACTTAAACATCACTATGATACCACATTGTCAAAAATTACTGGACACTGGTATAAGTACCATGATATTGTTATAAACACCAGCACTTTATGCTTTATCATAATTATTTAATGACACATACCTCATATATGTGGAGTCACAGTGTCAAGTGAACAAGACTTGGAATGTCAGTTGCAGCCAGCTGGCTATGCTTAACAAACTGATGACTAAAACGTCAACAAACGTTCGCCTTTCGATGTAATTTTTATCAAATATTTAATTTTTCGTTTGTAAATTTTGTATTGCCAATAAAAATAAAAATTTATTTTATAGTGGAAATTAACATTAAGCTGTTGTAATAGTTTGAACATTTCAAATTTTTTTTTCTTACTTTGGCGAATTTCTCATTTGGTTTGAAAACTTGTACTGGTATTTCAACTCTCCCGATGGCTCCCCCCTCCTGGCTGTCACCCGGGGCGGACCGCCCACCTCGCACCCCCCTTAGTACGCCACCGAATGTCCATTATAATAGCAATAGTAAAGAGAGAGTGAGGCAATATTGCGGCGAAGAGAGAGGGGTTGATGAGACGAAAAGGCTTTGATTCCACCCGGTCAAGTTCGGCTGTGTGGGTTGAGCCACCCGATACATGAGAAGTATACTCCATACAGGGGTGGACAAGACCCCTGTACGGAGACAGCAACTGAGTAGGGGTGAAGAAACTGCGGAGGCGGGACAATACACTAAACTTCTTAGAAGCTGTTTTGGAAAGAGAGTATATAATATATATGAGCTTTCCAGGAAAGATCAAGAGAAAAGGAAACTCCAAGAATGTTAATAGAAGAGGAAGGATTGAGTTGTGTATTGTTGTAGGCAAGGGGATAGTTGTGTGGAAGATTGTGATGATTAGACAGAGGGAGGAACTAAGTTTTTGAGGCATTGAAAGCCACAAGGTTTTCTCTGTCCCAATCAGAGATAGCAGAAAGATGAGAGGTCAGGTGCACCATAGCCGTCCCACGCAAATCATGGAGTGACTGTTGAGAGGGACGCTTTGGGAAGCGGGTGGAGAAGAAGAGTAGCATCATTAGCATAGGAGTGAATAGGACAGGAAGTAAGAATTAAAAGATCATTAATAAATTAAAGGGAAAGAGTGTGGAATACCAATATTAATAGCTTTAGGAGAAGAACAGTGGCCATCTACAACCGCAGCTATAGATCGGCCGTAAAGGAAATTAGAAATGAAGGCACAGATAGAAGGATAGAAACTGAAGGAGGGCAGTTTGGAAATAAAAAATTTGTGCCACACATTATTAAAAGCTTTTGGTATGTCTAGCGCGATAGCAAAAGTTTCACCGAAATCCTGAAAGGAGGAGGATCAACAGTCAGAAAGAGATGCAGGAAGATCGACAGTAGAGCGTCCCTTGCGGAACTTATGCTGACGATCTGAAAGAAGATTGGAAAAAGAAAGGTGTTTAAGAATCTTCCTGTTAAGGATAGATTCAAAAAACTTTAGAAAGGCAAGAAATCAAAGCAACTTGACGATAGTTGGAGGGTTGGGGCGGTCACATTTCTTTCGGACAGGCTGAATGAAAGCAAACTTCCAGCAGGAAGGAAAAGTACCGGATAAAAGACAAAGAAGAAAGAGTTTACGTGGGTAAGGTTTCGGCACAGAAGCATATTTCTTGAGAACAACAGGAGGAATACCATCAGGACCGTACACCTTCCTACAATTGAGCCCAGATACGGCAGAAAGGACATCTTTAGAAGAGATTCTAATTTCAGACATAATACAGTCAGAGGTGGGAGGAGATGGAGGAACAGCACCGGAATCGTCCAGGGTTGAATTGTAAGCGAAAGTTTGAGCGAAGAGTTCAACTTTGTCAGGAGAAGAGACAGCAACTAAGCCATCGGAATGGGAAAGAAGAGGAAGTAAAGTTGTTGTTGAGGTTCTTAGCTAGATGTCAGAAAGAGCGAGAAGAATTAAAATTGGATAGATTTTCACATTTTTGTCGGATGAAGGAATATTTGGCGAGTCGAGGAACAGATTTTGCACATTTCGGGCAGAAATATAAGATGAATGAGAATCAGGAGTTGGATGACGACGGTACCTTCTGAAAGAAGCAATTAGAATGCAGATAGTATTAGAACAAGTAAAATTAAACCAACGTTTTTTTTGCATTAGTTGTAGGAATAGAATATGGAATGTACGCCTCCATGCCCGAGAGAATCACTCACTTCTGTGATGCGCGCAGCACACTCGGAAGGGCCTTGTCCACGGAAGCAGTAATCATTCCATAGGAAATCGCAGCAGTACTGCCTAAGGGCCTCCCAATCAGCGGCGCCAAATTGTTAAAGACGCCGCCTCTTGAGAGGATCCAAAGGCCGAATTGAAGTGATAGGACAGGAAACAGATATAAGATTGTGGTTGGAGGAGCCCAACGGAGAAAAAAGTTTCACAGAATAAGAAGGATGAGAGGTAAGAAATAAATCCAGAATGTTGGGCCTATCTCGAAGGCGATCGGGGATACGAGTAGGGTGCTGTACCAGATATCGGGCCGATTATAATCATAATCTTGTATTATTGTGTATAATACTTAAGAAATGTTTGTCTTGTTTAATTTCACAAAATTTTAGTAAAAAGGTGAATTTTCAATCTATTAATTTTGCAAAGTGTAGAATCAAGGTAATCAAATGTAACCTATATTATTTTCGCTGTAATTATGAATGTAATCGTTATCCAAGAAAATAAACGTAATTAAGCGTATCGAAACCAATGTAATCACAATCGTAATCAAGAAAAATGACTGTAATCTTAATGATAATCCAAAATATTAATATTTGGATTACGTAATCATCATCAAGAAATATAATCATTAGAAATCTTAATCGTATGAACAATCATAATCGACTCCGTCTCCATGTCTGTGCTGTACAATCTGCTCTAGGTCATTTAGAATAGAAAAGTTGTAAGTTAGTTCACCAGGGATGTTAGTGAAATGGGAGGGAAGCCAAAAGTGGTGCTGAACATAGAAATCTCCTGAAATGGAGGTTTCAGCAAAGGGAGAGCGGGATAGAATGTATTCGACTTTGGAAGTGAGGTAGTCAAAGAATTTTGGATAGTCAGTAGAATTAGGAGGAAGGTAGACAGTGTAGATGTATTTAGTTTGAGCTTGGCATGTAAACCATCGCCAGAGGGTATAGAATTCGGAAGATTCGAGTTCGGGAATACGAGAACAAGTTAGGTCATTGCGTACATTATACGCAACATCCACCTTTGGAGTGAAATTGAGTGTGGATAAAGAGGGTACAGAAAAGGGGTTGCTGTCAGTCGTCCCAGACACCTGAGTTTCAGTGAGGAATCGAAGATGAGGTTTAGAGGAGAAGAGGTGATATTCAACAAATTGAAAATTTGAGAAAAGGACACGAATGTTACAGAGGTTTATGAAAAGTGAATCAGGCAGAGGCCCAGAACATCTCGAATGGACGGTAACAGATCCAGCCCCGCTGCCCGGGTCTGCGTTCTTGGTACCGTCAGCTGGGAAGCCAGAAGTGGGGACATTTATGGTCCCCTCCCCAGGGGACTCCGAGGCTCTTGAAGTTGATGCGATTTTTTTAATTTGAAAAGATTATGTCGTGTACAAGATGCATGTATATGTAGTGAGGAATAGGGAGAGAAGTGTGTGTTTGAGAATATGCTGGACTGCTCACATGGTAAATGAGACACGGAAAAAGATTAGCTAAGGATGACAGTGACAGGAGAAACGGGAGTTCCAGCACTCCCTCTCTTCTGTCTCTTGTCCCCGCCTCCCCCTGGAGTACTTACCTGATCGACTGGTGTCTACACTCTTCTTCATGTAAGGAGGAATATGATGAATGAATGGATATGGAAGACGTCCAAACACGTGGGAAAGTAAATAACATTAGTAACAATTACAGCTTCATTGAATATTGAATAACTTTTATTAATAATTATTGAATAACCTTTATTAATAATAAAATAAAATAATGAACTGTACATGTATCTTTAATCCTAGATTAAACACGAGAAATTAATAAACAATAGTAATGTACAGTTGCCCGCATATGTAATGTTCCTCCCTTCACAGGCGACTCCGTACAGTGGCAATGCCTCAGTGATAGTCAAGGTACCCCAACTGGGGAAAGGTGGGGTGGAAGGGTTACAACCGAGTCCAACAACATATAACACAGGGATATACTGTATATCTAAAGGACAATTGAGGGGTCTCGCGTCTTACGGTACCTAAGCGCCACCACAGGCGAAAACGTGTTTTTGATGGATATCACTATTTTCACCCTTCTTCTATCACGTGGTTTGGGTTATAATGACCCTACGACACTAGAAATATGGTTGAAAACCTTATGAAGCGAACTACTTTTTTCACCTCATTCTGTGCCAGAAATCGCACCCAAAGTTCGGCATAAGAAAAAAATCAAAAAATTAAAAAAATATATATAAAATATAAAATATGAAAATCTATTCCAAAAACTCATCAACATCTTCATTAGCATACTTAGAACTCTAATTTAGCCAAAAATGAACGTTCTAGCTCAATTAATAACAGAGATACTATTGCCAGAATATTGCTGAACTTTGGAGGCGATTTGTGGTGAATTTTAATTTTGGCGCTTAGGTACCGTAAGACGCGGGACCCCTCAATTGAATGTGTAGTCATTGACATACAGGTAATTACTCGTATAATGTAATATCTGTGTTCATAAAGATAACCAATTAGTATGATCGTAAACAGCATTAAACTCAATGTAGTTTACTAGTCTATACAGTAATAAGGTTCCATTATGATTACTGCAAGTCTATGAACAGCTACCACAACACAACTTTTTATATACAAGTGAATTTGAACCAAAAATAGACATTACACAACCCATTACAATTACAATTACAATATTTATAGATTAGCTAGTTGAAAAAATGTAAATTTATGGACAACTTCACTTATTATGCTTTGCTATTTTTGTGAATGTAAAATATTTTTTTATAATTACGTTTTGAAATGAGTATAAATTATCATAGTGTTTTTTGGTGTCAATTTTCTGTAAAAATAGATTTTGTTTTGTAATGAAAATTTTAAAAATTCAAATAATCAGTAAGAGAATCGGCTAAATTTGGCCGATGCCAATGCCCCCAAAGTGGCCGATTCTGCCAATGCCGATGAATCAGTACACCACTAGTTTTCAGTGGCGTACTAAGTGGGGTACGAAGGGGGCGGTCCGCCCCGGGTGACAGCCAGGAGGGAGGTGCCATCGGGAAAATTGAAATAAATACCAGTACAAGTTTTCAAACCAAATGAAAAATTCGCCAAAGTAAGAAAAAAATTTTAAAATGTTCAAACTATTACAACAGCTTCATGTTAATTTCCACTATAAAATAAATTTTTATTTTTATTGGCAATACAAAATTTACAAACGAAAAATTAAATATTTGATAAAAATTACATCGAAAGGCAAACGTTTGTTGACGTTTTAGTCATCAGTTTGTTGAGCATAGCCAGCTGGCTGCAACTGACATTCCAAGTCTTGTTCACTTGACACTGTGACTCCATATACATGAGGTATGTTTCATTAAATAATTATGATAAAGCATAAAGTGCTGGTGTTTATAACAATATCATGGTACTTATATCAGTGTCCAGTAATTTTTGACAATGTGGTATCATAGTGATGTTTAAGTGTTTATAAATGCATCGTTGTGATGTTATAATACCCGGTAAATGCATTGTGGAGAGGGCCATTCATTATGCAACTACAAAGTGTGAGGAAATGGACATTTCTATGGAGAGAAGAGGGAGAGTAAAGCTCCGAAAGAGGATGCCAGGAGAGATGGCAAAGGATGCTGATCTCACATTGCCAGAGGAAGTAAAAAGGGCTATGTTTGAATGTCTTGATCGCTTTCATCAAGAATTGGAGATTCGTTCTAAGGCAATGGATCAAATTCTGTCAATCTTCGCTGTTATTCAGCCAAACACTTTGGTTGTTGCAAAAGAAGAACTTCGGAAGTATATTCCAAATTTGACTCAGATTTTCGATGAATTCTCTGATGAAGATATCTGTGTGGAAATTGGACGATTTCGGAGGCATTTGGAAGCTGCCAAAATCAGCGTTGAAGAGGCAAAGAAATGGACAGCATTGCAGTTTCTGGAGTTTATTGTGAAATGGGATTTTTGTGAATCTTTGCCAAGCTTGTCACTGTGTTTGAGATTCTTTTTGACTGTCTGTGTATCTGTTACTTCATGTGAAAGAAGTTTTACCAAATTGAAATTGATAAAAAATTTCTTTCGCTCGACCATGAGTCAGACAAGATTGACAAATCTGGCTTTACTTTCAACTGAACATGAATATGCAAGGCAGGTGAATTTTGATGAGGTCATTGATCAATTTGCAGAAATTAAGGCTCGAAAGCAGAGACTGTGAATCCTCTCTATTTACCTTTGAAGCATGGCCGTTTCTAGTCATTAGGGGGCCCTAAGCAGTATACCCATTTGAGGCCCCACCCCTCCATCCACCAACTGACGCGTTACTACATCACCTCAGCACACACATACAAAAAATGGCTGTGTTAATAAAAAGCAATTATGAAACAATTTTAATGAAACATTTATGTCCAAAACAACAAATATGTACTTTCAGAAAAAAATACTCTTCATGAAATTCCTGAAAATTAGCTTATACATTATTTAGAATAAATGACAGAACTATGTATAAAAAAATAATGCAATAATCAACTACCAAACAATTACTATCTCTACGATACAATCGTGTAATAGCTAACAGTTATACAGAACAGTTTGTATCTTCAAAATTTTTGTCTCCTAGATTTTTTCTGGGCGAAATTATCAATAACATCATCATATGAAATCTCCCTGCCAACGTCCTGGTTGATGCTTATGATGCCAAGGCCACTGAGGCGATCCTGCCCCATTGATGATCTGAGGTAGTTCTTGATTAGCTTCATCTTAGAGAAGTTCCTCTCGGCTGACGCTACTGTCACAGATAGAGTGAATGAAGGAGAGAAGCTCCATTGCAGTCATGTTGTGTGAAGGTAAAGTCGGCAAGTTCTTAATTTCGAGGGCCAGTATCTTAGAGAGCTTTTCACACTTGCAGGACAAGTCTTCCTTGTTCATTGTGGTGAAGTTTAGGAGACCCCCCAAATATGTCCCTCACATCATCTAATGTTTTGAATCTCTAATTTATTGACCAGATGGTCCTGCTGTTGGCTAATGATGCTCATCAGGCTTTGCTGAGGATGGCTTTTCCAAATATTTCAGTAGTGCTCCTGAGAAGAACATAACATTACATATTTTGTTAGATTTTGCTAAAATATTCTTTCTTATCTTGTTTGATAATTGATCTGTGTGAACAAAATTTGAGGGGGATGTGATCTATTAAATTTCGCATTTCGAAATATTATAAATATTACAGAGACTAGCTTACTCTACACGATTCCTGAGCACTTGCCTAGCTTGATGGTCTACCTAACCTAGTTGCCTGAACTGTAATCATAAGAATATACAAGTGGCACATCTCGCCTGTGCTACTGGAAAGCTTCTCCTCCTCTATTTTCTTCTTTTTCCGTTTTTCAACTCCTGATGGATAATGTCGTTTCATTTTCCAAGATGCACGAAGTCACATCTAGTTAACCACAACTAATCTGCTAAATAATAATAATAATCATGATAATAATGATGATGATAATTATAATAATAATAATAATGTTTTACAATACTAGAAAAATTAAGCATTTAGGAAAGTATAAGCATATAGTAAGAATAAAGTTAAATCACAGAAATAAAATCTCACAATAGTTATTTACACATAACGACCAAAACGTTTTGTTTGTCTCCGTTTTATCACATTTGTCTCATACAAAAACTTTAATTAATACGACAATAATAATAATAATAATAATAACAATAATATTAATAATAACTTCAGCTATATTCCTATTCTTGCCCAGTGAGCTATGACCTGGGAGCCTGTCTAGGGGCCCCCTAGTAGCAGCGGGGCCCTAAGCGGCCGCTTAGTCTGCTTATGCCAGGAAACGGCCCTGCTTTGAAGAAAAGGCTGAGCATTGAGACTGGATTTCCTGTGTGTTTTGTATAAAATAAAATACAGTATTACCTGTTCACTGAATTTTTAATGTCCTGCATTTTTCTTTTTTCCAATTTGCTTATGACAGTACTGTACTGTTTAAAAATCTACTTGCAAACATAATATATTTTTCTGTGTGTTTAAATTTTAAAATTATATATGGGGTGCTAAAGGAATGATCCGCCCTGGGTGCCAAATACTTTAGGTACGCCCCTGCTAGTTTTTATTGATTTTGCTAATTTTGAGGGTCAGGTTCTTTATTGGTAAATATACTATTCAATTTCTACAGATCTACAGAAGCTAAGGCTAACAAAGACCCTAGATCCACTCTAAGGTTAGCCCGAGAGAAAGAAGAGAGTAGGGGGTTAAAAGAAGAGAATAGGGAGTTAAAAGAAGAGAATAAGGGGTTAAGTAAGTAGCAAAACCTATCATTCGTGGGTTAACATTCATTCAGAAAAAGAGAGAGAAAGACTCACCATCATCATCCGCCAGCCACTGCCGACAAGTCTGAAAAATAGTCGAAGAGAATAAGAAAGGGGTGAAAGATGAAAAGAAGATAATTACGTAAAATAAGAACGCTTACAAATCATGCAAACACAGTCTTAACTCAAAGAACACTGTCATACCATGCAAACTACAGACATGCAAGTAAAGAGAGGATGAGAAAAGAAGAAAAAAAAAGTATGAAGAGTATAAAAAAAAGTGGGTTAGTTTACGTTATGAGCTACACCTAAGTTCGTGTTTAACTAATTTTTTTTTTAATAATATAAATTTAACGCTGACATATCACACGCTGGCATGTCACAAGCTGGGATCAATCGTCAACAGACTCAATCCCGACTATCACTCCCAGAGCTCTTGTTGCTAATTGTTTTATTATTTTAAACGACATTAGAATTTTTAAAATGCCTATCTAAACGGTTTTTAAACATATTAACGCCGGTAGAGTTCACGACGAACGCGGAAAGATTATTCTCTTCATCAATTACTTTAAACGTAAAAAAGTTTTTAGTAGTAATATTAGTAATGAAACGTCTGCCACGTAATTTAAATCCGTTATTACGAGTATTGCTATTATCGAAAATGAACAATTTATCAAAATTTACTTTAACGATTTTATTAACGATTTTTAAAACTTCGATAAACTCTCCCCTTAATCTCCTAGTCTCGAGTGAATGCAAGTCTAACTCTTTAATCCTATCTTCGTAAGACTTATTGCGTAGTGACGGAATTAGTTTCGTGGCGCGTCGCTGAATCCTTCCCATCCTATCAATATCCTCACGCAAATACGGCACCAAAACTGAACGGCATATTCTAAATGAGGCCTGACTAGGGACTTGTAAAGGGGCAACATAATATTCTTCGATTTAAATTCGAAATTACGCGCTATGAAGCCTAACATCCTATTATCTTTTGTGCAAAACCTGGTTCCTAACTTTTAAATCCTTAGATACGCGTATGCCTAAATTTACTTCCTCGTCAACGTTCGCTAACTGTCTATCGTCCATCGTGTCCGTGTTACGAGAACCTATATGCAAAACTTTACATTTGTCTATGTTAAATTGCATTTGCCACTTATCCGTCCACTCCATAATCCTATTTACATCGTCTTGGAACCTATTTCTATCGTCCACGTTAAGAACTTGGATCTTTTCCAAATGGACGACCCCGCGGGATTTAACTGAAAATTTGTATGCTAATAAATTTTTATATTCTAATAACGAAAATGACATTATTTTCCTGGAGAAATATGCGCAACATACGAAAAAAATTGCATTTATATGCGCACTAGTTTGCATGGCGCATGACCGTTCTCTAAATTATGTAGTTTTGTAGTGGGTTTTACAAAATAAAACGCAGATAATATCCTTTATTTATTAAAATTTGCAATATTTAATAATATTTTAATAAATAAATCTTCATTTGCATATCTTTTTCTCCATACGAACTCGCATAAACTAATTTTTGTTGTTGTTATTAATGTTTATTTGTTGCCTGCTTAGACCTAGTTTAGTCTGAATATTATTGTTGTAGTGTGAGCATATGATAATGCAGTGGTGTAATCTATCTACTAGCGAGTTGCCCCGGTCAAATGAATGCCCGGTTAGGTCAATTGAATGCCCGGTTAGGTCAACTGTACGCCCTTGACGATTGGTTAAGTCATGATATTTTCGTTAGTTTTAACGAAAATCTCACTACTTTAATCTAACCAATCGTCAAGGGCGTACAGTTGACCTAACCGGCCATTCAATTGCCCTAACCGGGCATTCAATTAACCGGGGGGGGGGCACACAGCAACCTCGTATCCGGGCGTCATGAACGGTGTAAACTAGATAACGGTCATGCGCCATGCAAACTAGTGCGCATATAAATGCAATTTTTTTCGTTGTTGCGCATATTTCTCCAGGAAAATACAGTAATGTCATTTTCGTTATTAGAATATAGAAATTTATTAGTATACAAATTTTCAGCTAAATCCCGTGGGGTCGTCCATTTAGAAAAGATCCAAGAACTTTACCGCCTATTTTAGTATCGTCTGCGATTTTGACACGTTACTGATCAAGCCTACATTTATGGTATGTCGTTAATGTAGATTACGAATATCAGTGGGCTTAACACTGAACCCTGAGGGACACCACTTCCTGCATCCATCCACCCCGATTCCCTACCGTTAACAACGACCCTCTGTCTCTTGGCACGAAGCCATTCTTCTAACCAGTTAGCTACCTGACCGTGTATACCGTGCGCTTTAACTTCACAATTAATCTTCTCTGCGGAAGTGTATCAAACGCTTTTTTAAAGTCTAAATAAATAGCGTCATAAATGCAAAAAAACTTCACTTTTCTACGTGAAGGTCAAATTATGATAATAAAAACCCACTCTAATAGACAGAGTTTATTTCCACAACAGTTTCGATGCCCACTGTCCCGAGGGACATAAAAAGATTTTCTGGCTTTAAAATACACCTTTCTGATAAACCACTCAGGATATTTTAAATCCTTAAAAATGTTCCAAATCTTTGAATTTTCCGGGTCCAGCAAATGTAGGCTTCAAATCCTGAGTGCTCTTAGAAACATGGAAGAAATAACTGAGCTTTTAACCCCTTCATCATGATATGAAAAATAATGAATGTACGAATTACAATGAGTAGGTTTTCTATAGACAGTGAAATTGGGCTTTCCGTTTTCGTTAATGACTAAAACATCTAGGAAAGGTAATTGTTTGTCGTTTTCCCATTCATATTTAAATTTAATAGAGGGAACAAGATTATTTAATGACTGAAAGAAAGTGTCAAAGTTGTTCCAGTGGTCAGGCCAAAATGAGAAAATATCATCTACATAACGAAACCAAATTAGATTCCTGGGACATATTGTTTGCAACAATTCCGACGCATAATATTCCATGTATAATGTACTCAGTATTGGGGATAAAGGGGACCCCATTCCCATACCAAAACGTTGCAAATAAAATTCTTCACCGAAGGAGAAGGCATTATTGGTGACAGAGTTTTATCAGTTCTAAAAATACAGATGTGGGCATGCCTCGTCCTACATTTCATGTTGGCAATTTTCTATCTAAAAAAGTAACTACATCATCAATGGGAACTTTCATAACTAAAGGAACCCCTGTGTCAGCAGTGGCGGTTCCTCATATGGGCAATATGGGCAGCCGCACAGGGCGGCATTTGTGGAGGGGCGGCATGAGCGCCTGCAAAAAAAATAAAAATAAAAATAAGAATAAATAAATAAAGAAATAAATAAAAAAAAAAATAAAATAAAATAAATAATAAAAGATCAATAAATATATTTTTATTAATAAAAAACCATCTATTGCATTTTCCATAAACCTTCCCATAAAAGACCTAAACAATGCAAAATGCTTCCAGATTAATATTATTGGGAATAAAGGCCCATACTTTAACATATGTAATGTTATTTTTCTGGGTTTGGTTAAATAGTGAAATGTATATTATTTATTACAGAACGAATCTTCACACTAAGCCACTAAGGTCTGTCAAATAACCGCAAATGGATAAGAAGAGGTCAAAGCTATCAGGTGCTCAGTTTAGAAAAAAGAGGAAAGAAGAAGAGGAGAAACGAGCAAAAGATAAAGGTATAGAGCTATGTCATCTACTCTTCACTGCTATATTGCACTGCTATTTTGTGATATAGCTTTCTGAGTCATTTGAAGTGTACTATTATGTATATAATTAGCCATTAACCAAGGAGGTTGTATTATTCATTTGTTTCCTATTCTAAAAGTTTAATAAATTGTGCTTAATAACATGTTAAATTAATTGTACTAGCCTATTCATGCATTGGTCTGTTATGTTCTATTTTACTATTTGCAGGGGCACTTTTGAAATATTTTGAAACACCCTCTGCCACTAGCCAGGATGAGAAGCCGTCTACTTCTGCCATTATTGAGGCTGAGGAGCCATCTACCTCCTCAGCCTCACATATGTCTCCACAAATGCAGTCTGATCCTGAGGATGAAGACCCATTTGCTTCTACTTCTCCCCGGCAGGACTCTTCAGGTGAGTTTGTGTGCACATATGTCTGTGAGTGTGTGCGTGTGTGTGTATGTGTGCGTATGTGTGTGTATGTGTGCATATCTTTTTCTCCATACGAACTCGCATAAACTAATTTTTGTTGTTGTTATTAATGTTTATTTGTTGCCTGCTTAGACCTAGTTTAGTCTGAATATTATTGTTGTAGTGTGAGCATATGATAATGCAGTGGTGTAATCTATCTACTAGCGAGTTGCCCCGGTCAAATGAATGCCCGGTTAGGTCAATTGAATGCCCGGTTAGGTCAACTGTACGCCCTTGACGATTGGTTAAGTCATGATATTTTCGTTAGTTTTAACGAAAATCTCACTACTTTAATCTAACCAATCGTCAAGGGCGTACAGTTGACCTAACCGGCCATTCAATTGCCCTAACCGGGCATTCAATTAACCGGGGGGGGGGGCACACAGCAACCTCGTATCCGGGCGTCATGAACGGTGTAAACTAGATAACGGTCATGCGCCATGCAAACTAGTGCGCATATAAATGCAATTTTTTTCGTTGTTGCGCATATTTCTCCAGGAAAATACAGTAATGTCATTTTCGTTATTAGAATATAGAAATTTATTAGTATACAAATTTTCAGCTAAATCCCGTGGGGTCGTCCATTTAGAAAAGATCCAAGAACTTTACCGCCTATTTTAGTATCGTCTGCGATTTTGACACGTTACTGATCAAGCCTACATTTATGGTATGTCGTTAATGTAGATTACGAATATCAGTGGGCTTAACACTGAACCCTGAGGGACACCACTTCCTGCATCCATCCACCCGATTCCCTACCGTTAACAACGACCCTCTGTCTCTTGGCACGAAGCCATTCTTCTAACCAGTTAGCTACCTGACCGTGTATACCGTGCGCTTTAACTTCACAATTAATCTTCTCTGCGGAAGTGTATCAAACGCTTTTTTAAAGTCTAAATAAATAGCGTCATAAATGCAAAAAAACTTCACTTTTCTACGTGAAGGTCAAATTATGATAATAAAAACCCACTCTAATAGACAGAGTTATTTCCACAACAGTTTCGATGCCCACTGTCCCGAGGGACATAAAAAGATTTTCTGGCTTTAAAATACACCTTTCTGATAAACCACTCAGGATATTTTAAATCCTTAAAAATGTTCCAAATCTTTGAATTTTCCGGGTCCAGCAAATGTAGGCTTCAAATCCTGAGTGCTCTTAGAAACATGGAAGAAATAACTGAGCTTTTAACCCCTTCATCATGATATGAAAAATAATGAATGTACGAATTACAATGAGTAGGTTTTCTATAGACAGTGAAATTGGGCTTTCCGTTTTCGTTAATGACTAAAACATCTAGGAAAGGTAATTGTTTGTCGTTTTCCCATTCATATTTAAATTTAATAGAGGGAACAAGATTATTTAATGACTGAAAGAAAGTGTCAAAGTTGTTCCAGTGGTCAGGCCAAAATGAGAAAATATCATCTACATAACGAAACCAAATTAGATTCCTGGGACATATTGTTTGCAACAATTCCGACGCATAATATTCCATGTATAATGTACTCAGTATTGGGATAAAGGGGACCCCATTCCCATACCAAAACGTTGCAAATAAAATTCTTCACCGAAGGAGAAGGCATTATTGGTGACAGAGTTTTATCAGTTCTAAAAATACAGATGTGGGCATGCCTCGTCCTACATTTCATGTTGGCAATTTTCTATCTAAAAAAGTAACTACATCATCAATGGGAACTTTCATAACTAAAGGAACCCCTGTGTCAGCAGTGGCGGTTCCTCATATGGGCAATATGGGCAGCCGCACAGGGCGGCATTTGTGGAGGGGCGGCATGAGCGCCTGCAAAAAAAATAAAAATAAAAATAAGAATAAATAAATAAAGAAATAAATAAAAAAAAAAATAAAATAAAATAAATAATAAAAGATCAATAAATATATTTTTATTAATAAAAAACCATCTATTGCATTTTCCATAAACCTTCCCATAAAAGACCTAAACAATGCAAAATGCTTCCAGATTAATATTATTGGGAATAAAGGCCCATACTTTAACATATGTAATGTTTTTTCTGGGTTTGGTTAAATAGTGAAATGTATATTATTTATTACAGAACGAATCTTCACACTAAGCCACTAAGGTCTGTCAAATAACCGCAAATGGATAAGAAGAGGTCAAAGCTATCAGGTGCTCAGTTTAGAAAAAAGAGGAAAGAAGAAGAGGAGAAACGAGCAAAAGATAAAGGTATAGAGCTATGTCATCTACTCTTCACTGCTATATTGCACTGCTATTTTGTGATATAGCTTTCTGAGTCATTTGAAGTGTACTATTATGTATATAATTAGCCATTAACCAAGGAGGTTGTATTATTCATTTGTTTCCTATTCTAAAAGTTTAATAAATTGTGCTTAATAACATGTTAAATTAATTGTACTAGCCTATTCATGCATTGGTCTGTTATGTTCTATTTTACTATTTGCAGGGGCACTTTTGAAATATTTTGAAACACCCTCTGCCACTAGCCAGGATGAGAAGCCGTCTACTTCTGCCATTATTGAGGCTGAGGAGCCATCTACCTCCTCAGCCTCACATATGTCTCCACAAATGCAGTCTGATCCTGAGGATGAAGACCCATTTGCTTCTACTCCCCGGCAGGACTCTTCAGGTGAGTTTGTGTGCACATATGTCTGTGAGTGTGTGCGTGTGTGTGTATGTGTGCGTATGTGTGTGTATGTGTGCATATCTTTTTCTCCATACGAACTCGCATAAACTAATTTTTGTTGTTGTTATTAATGTTTATTTGTTGCCTGCTTAGACCTAGTTTAGTCTGAATATTATTGTTGTAGTGTGAGCATATGATAATGCAGTGGTGTAATCTATCTACTAGCGAGTTGCCCCGGTCAAATGAATGCCCGGTTAGGTCAATTGAATGCCCGGTTAGGTCAACTGTACGCCCTTGACGATTGGTTAAGTCATGATATTTTCGTTAGTTTTAACGAAAATCTCACTACTTTAATCTAACCAATCGTCAAGGGCGTACAGTTGACCTAACCGGCCATTCAATTGCCCTAACCGGGCATTCAATTAACCGGGGGGGGGGCACACAGCAACCTCGTATCCGGGCGTCATGAACGGTGTAAACTAGATAACGGTCATGCGCCATGCAAACTAGTGCGCATATAAATGCAATTTTTTCGTTGTTGCGCATATTTCTCCAGGAAAATACAGTAATGTCATTTTCGTTATTAGAATATAGAAATTTATTAGTATACAAATTTTCAGCTAAATCCCGTGGGGTCGTCCATTTAGAAAAGATCCAAGAACTTTACCGCCTATTTTAGTATCGTCTGCGATTTTGACACGTTACTGATCAAGCCTACATTTATGGTATGTCGTTAATGTAGATTACGAATATCAGTGGGCTTAACACTGAACCCTGAGGGACACCACTTCCTGCATCCATCCACCCGATTCCCTACCGTTAACAACGACCCTCTGTCTCTTGGCACGAAGCCATTCTTCTAACCAGTTAGCTACCTGACCGTGTATACCGTGCGCTTTAACTTCACAATTAATCTTCTCTGCGGAAGTGTATCAAACGCTTTTTTAAAGTCTAAATAAATAGCGTCATAAATGCAAAAAAACTTCACTTTTCTACGTGAAGGTCAAATTATGATAATAAAAACCCACTCTAATAGACAGAGTTTATTTCCACAACAGTTTCGATGCCCACTGTCCCGAGGGACATAAAAAGATTTTCTGGCTTTAAAATACACCTTTCTGATAAACCACTCAGGATATTTTAAATCCTTAAAAATGTTCCAAATCTTTGAATTTTCCGGGTCCAGCAAATGTAGGCTTCAAATCCTGAGTGCTCTTAGAAACATGGAAGAAATAACTGAGCTTTTAACCCCTTCATCATGATATGAAAAATAATGAATGTACGAATTACAATGAGTAGGTTTTCTATAGACAGTGAAATTGGGCTTTCCGTTTTCGTTAATGACTAAAACATCTAGGAAAGGTAATTGTTTGTCGTTTTCCCATTCATATTTAAATTTAATAGAGGGAACAAGATTATTTAATGACTGAAAGAAAGTGTCAAAGTTGTTCCAGTGGTCAGGCCAAAATGAGAAAATATCATCTACATAACGAAACCAAATTAGATTCCTGGGACATATTGTTTGCAACAATTCCGACGCATAATATTCCATGTATAATGTACTCAGTATTGGGGATAAAGGGGACCCCATTCCCATACCAAAACGTTGCAAATAAAATTCTTCACCGAAGGAGAAGGCATTATTGGTGACAGAGTTTTATCAGTTCTAAAAATACAGATGTGGGCATGCCTCGTCCTACATTTCATGTTGGCAATTTTCTATCTAAAAAAGTAACTACATCATCAATGGGAACTTTCATAACTAAAGGAACCCCTGTGTCAGCAGTGGCGGTTCCTCATATGGGCAATATGGGCAGCCGCACAGGGCGGCATTTGTGGAGGGGCGGCATGAGCGCCTGCAAAAAAAATAAAATAAAAATAAGAATAAATAAATAAAGAAATAAATAAAAAAAAAAATAAATAAAATAAATAATAAAAGATCAATAAATATATTTTTTATAAAAAACCATCTATTGCATTTTCCATAAACCTTCCCATAAAAGACCTAAACAATGCAAAATGCTTCCAGATTAATATTATTGGGAATAAAGGCCCATACTTTAACATATGTAATGTTATTTTTCTGGGTTTGGTTAAATAGTGAAATGTATATTATTTATTACAGAACGAATCTTCACACTAAGCCACTAAGGTCTGTCAAATAACCGCAAATGGATAAGAAGAGGTCAAAGCTATCAGGTGCTCAGTTTAGAAAAAAGAGGAAAGAAGAAGAGGAGAAACGAGCAAAAGATAAAGGTATAGAGCTATGTCATCTACTCTTCACTGCTATATTGCACTGCTATTTTGTGATATAGCTTTCTGAGTCATTTGAAGTGTACTATTATGTATATAATTAGCCATTAACCAAGGAGGTTGTATTATTCATTTGTTTCCTATTCTAAAAGTTTAATAAATTGTGCTTAATAACATGTTAAATTAATTGTACTAGCCTATTCATGCATTGGTCTGTTATGTTCTATTTTACTATTTGCAGGGGCACTTTTGAAATATTTTGAAACACCCTCTGCCACTAGCCAGGATGAGAAGCCGTCTACTTCTGCCATTATTGAGGCTGAGGAGCCATCTACCTCCTCAGCCTCACATATGTCTCCACAAATGCAGTCTGATCCTGAGGATGAAGACCCATTTGCTTCTACTTCTCCCCGGCAGGACTCTTCAGGTGAGTTTGTGTGCACATATGTCTGTGAGTGTGTGCGTGTGTGTGTATGTGTATGTGTGTGCATCCCTGCAAAGCATTTTGCAAACAGTTATAAATTATAATGTTATTATCACTGGGTCTGGGTTACTGGGTATGTGTGGTGTTTCACCACCATAATTCCATAACACCACCACCATAACAAAGTGCTGTGAATAATGTGTTATCTAACTTAGGTGTGTATACTAATGAGTAATGCTCTTGTTCTTTCTATTAGAAATGCCTGGAGCAGAATCGCCTCCTGAGGATGAGTCTCTGTCCACCGACCCTGCTAACTGGCCTTCAGTTCTGACTGAGAGAATTCGGACACAACTGGTTTCCAGAGGACCAAGTCAAGTACCATCTGACTTTGTATTCCCTAGAAACGACAGTGACGGAAGAAGTTTCCACCATCAATACTTCAGGAAGTCATTGGTTAGTGGGGAAAATATAACCAGAAGTTGGTTGGTCTATTCCTTAAAAAACAACAGCCTTTTCTGTTTCTGTTGTACATTATTTTCCAAGAGGAAAATAAATTTAACAAGTTTGGGACTCTCGGACTGGAAGCATGCAAGCTCATTGCTCACATCACATGATAACAGTTCAGAACACCTAAATTCTATGAAAATCTGGAAAGAACTGGCAGTGAGGATGAGAAAGGGGGAGACCATTGACAAGCAGGAGATGGCACTTCTGGAGGCTGAGAAGTTGAGATGGAGAGCGGTGCTGACACGTCTCACTGCTATTGTGCATTCTCTGGCAGTTAGGAATTTGGCACTAAGGGGACATACAGAAAAATTGTTCTCACCATCAAATGGCAATTTTCTGAAAGAAGTTGAACTGATGGCACAATTTGATCCTATAATGCAAGAGCACATTAACCGTGTCCAAAAAGGGACCTCCAGTCACACCAGCTACCTCGGCCACCACATACAAAACGAACTCATTGATTTGTCGAGCAGCAAGACCATTTCAGCAATGGTGAGCGACATCAAACAATCAAAGGTTTTTTCAATAATTCTAGATTGCACTCCAGATATCAGCCACACTGAACAGTTGTCAGTTGTGATTCGAGTTGTGTCACTGGAGGGGAAGCCCCATATAAAGGAACATTTCATGGGGTTTTTGGAGGCAGAGGAGTCCACTGGTCAACATTTGGCATCTCTGATTCTGAAGAGACTGGAGGAGCTAAAAGTTCCTTTCATGGACTGTAGAGGACAATCATACGACAACGGGGCCAACATGAGGGGAAAAAACAAGGGTGTTCAATCCAGGCTCCTAGAAATTAATCCCAGAGCTCTGTTTGTTCCATGTGGGGCTCATTCTCTGAATTTGCTTGTGGCCGATGCTGCTAAGGGATCTATTGATGCCACAAGTTACTTTGGCATCTTGCAGAAGCTTTACAACTTGTTTTCAGCCTCCACACAACGATGGGCCATTTTGAAAAAACATGTGAACATCACATTGAAGATGTGGTCTGATACAAGGTGGGAAAGCAAGATCAAGAGTGTGGAGCCCCTGAGATATCAGGCAGCTGCAGTGAGAGATGCACTGATCGAGGTGAGGGACCACACCAAAGACTCTGTAATAAAGGTCGAGGCTCAATCTCTGTCAGAGGAGGTTGGGTCATACCGCTTCGCCATTTGTTCAGTGGTGTGGCATGACCTGTTGTGCCAAATTCAGCATGTGAGCAAGCAGATGCAGTCTCCTAGCATGCACGTTGATGTTGCAGTAAATCTCCTAAAAAAAACAGAGAGAGGTCTCCGCAATTACAGGGCAACAGGTTTTGTGGCTGCACAAATGGCAGCCACAGATATCTGTGAACAAATGAATGTGGAGGCTGTGTTAAAACAAAAACGGCTGAGGTCCACAAAGCGGCACTTCTCCTATGAAGCATCTGATGAGCCCTTGATTGATGCTTTGAAGAAGCTGGAGGTGACATTTTTCAATGCAGTGGTTGATGCTGCAACATCAGCCATTCAGGAAAGATTTTCCACGTTGAAAATTGTGGGAGAGAAGTTTGGAGTGCTGACACATTTCCAAAATCTCACATTTGAGGAGCTGACAGAACAATGTGTGAACCTTAGTACTACACTACACTTTAAGGGACAATCTGACTTGGATGGCAGAGAGCTTGCACAGGAGCTGAAGAACTTGCCTGACTTGCCATCAAAGACCATATCCTTGCTTGAACTGCTGACATTTATCCATGAAAGGGAGCTCTCTGAAATATATCCAAATTTGTGGACTGCTCTCAGAATTGGTCTTACTCTTCCAGTCACTGTTGCTGAAGCAGAGAGGAGCTTTTCAAAGCTGAAGCTCATCAAATCCTACCTGAGGTCAACTATGTCACAGGAACGCCTTACCGGTCTGGCCATCATCAGTATAAATTATACAATTGCTGAGCAGATTTCATATGATGATTTAATTCATGACTTTGCATCAAGGAAGGTAAGAAGAGTCAGGCTTTAGATGGCAGTTGTGCTGTGGTGCAATTTATTTTGTTTCTTGTTCAAAGTGTAGCATAATAATTACCCTCTCTTAAGTGTCTTATTCTATTTATGTGATAGAGCATTTGTACAATTTAGAAATTTGATTCTCTAGTTTATTTATGGCAGTTGTGCAATCTAATTTGTATTTTTCCTGTTCATAGTATCATAATTACATTCTCTTAAGTGAGTTATTCTATTTACGTGATGAAGGATTTGTAAAATTCAGAAATTTGAGTCTTTGTTTTGGTTCTGAAGTTCCAACAATTAGTCCAATAAAAAGTTATTTTGTGAAAGAGTTATGTCTGTCCTTTATTTTGGGGGGATTCGAATGTGTGTGTGTTGGCGAACAGGGGGGGGGGCGCTGAAGGTGAGGTTCGCCCAGGGCGTCATGTAAGCTAGGACCGCCACTGGCTGTGTGAAATAATGGGACTGAGTGGTATATTAATCTTATGGGTTTTGGGTAAGCCGTAAATGTGGGGGGAGTTTGGGGTTAATCTGTAGAAATCTTTTAGGGTCAATCGCCGCGACATCTTTTAATAAGTTCCTGATAGTTTTGTTGAATCCAGCAGAAAGACGCTTTAGGGGGGACGATCTCACTTTGGTGTAGGTGAATTCATCACTAAGTAACGCTTCCATTTTTTGTTTATAATCACATTTGTCCAAAATAACCACAGTGTTACTTTTGTCCGCTTTAGTGACAAACATTGCTTCGTTCTTCCTGAGCTTGTCTAAAGCTAACCGGAATCTTTTGGGAATCGAGTCCATTGAGTTGAAATGTTCCAGAAACTTGCTCAGAATCAAACCATTTAAACACGGAATATCCACCCTGGAATTAACTACGGAAGACACAAAATCTAAAACAATGTTTTTATTTGGTTTAAGGGCAAAGGACAGCCATAAATTAAGAACTTCCTTTTCGGATTTGGATAAGACATATGTCAATAAATTTAAAACAGAACCTTCCACCGCACACTTTGACCAAGCACTTTCATTCGTTTTTCGGTTTATAATTTCTGTAATAATAAACAACAATGTAATAATCACTGTAATAATAAATTTATAATTTCTGTAATAAATAATAATGCAATAATAAATGTAATAATAAATGTAATAATTATGTAAAAAAATAATAATAGAATCTCTATGTATAGAACAAGAAGATATAGTTTTAAATTTGTGCGAATGTATCATACTTATAAGCGGGACCCTTAATAAAACGCCCTTCCAGTGTCGGAGAACGGAATCTTACCTAGGTGTGAATTTCTTAATGGTCCCTGGACTGTTTTCCCTCTTGTTTTTGGTTTATTCGTTTTTCTGTATCTACCCGAAGAGGATGCCAGTGGGTATCGAAACTGTTGTGGAAATAAACTCTGTCTATTAGAGTGGGTTTTTATTATCATAAATAGCGTCAGCCGCTCTATGCCTGTCGTATTCGCGCACTATTTCGTTATAGAACTCTAACAAATTAGTTAAACAAAATTAATGGTGTCGAAACCCATGCTGACTACTATTAATCAAATCGCGACTTTCTAAGTGATCGACGATACGATCCCTAACTACGGATTCCAAAAGTTTGCCGACAATGACAATTGACGTTAAGGTGATAGGCCTATAATTGCTAGCTTCTGTGCGGTCGCCTTTTTTAAAAATGGGCGTAACGTTAGCTAATTTGAAGTCCAGGAATAATCCCCGCTTCCAATGACTTTAAAAATTTTTTGTTAATGGGCCTACGATAACGTCTTTCAAATGTATAGGATAAAGGCGTCAGGGCCTGGAGCCTTGCTAACTTTTAGCTTATCGATATAATGCGCAATCTCACTCTCGTAAACAGTTATTTTATTGAAAATAGTCTTGCTACTAAATGGAACGATATCGTCCACGTCGGGGACATTATTTACAGATTTTGCACGATTCCGGGCACAAATATGAGCCAGGAGATGGATGGCAACGGCAATTTCTGAAAAACTCACCTCTGTTGCTGCTAGCATTAGAACAAGTAAAGTTAAACCAAAGTTTTTTTCCCATTAGTAGTAGTAGGAATAGAATATGGAATGTATAAAATTAACAATATCTTGTTAAAATGTCTTTCGCTTTTAATCAATGCTTGTTAACCATGTGCTAATCTCTTTATTTCTCTGCTCCGTTGTGCATATGTATATATTTTCGTCACTGGCCTTCTCCATTCTCCAACGAGGTGTACTGCTGAGTACACGAAAGGACTTGGGAACATTTCTTTTTCCTTGTGGTTTGCATCATTCATTCATTTCATGTGTTTAAGTGTGAAATTCACCCTAAAGAAATGTAAGTTAGGTTAGGTTCAGTTAAGTTACGTTAAGAATTAGGCATTTCCTTAAGATAATATTGGTATGTCTACGATATTCGATCCCTGTACCTTTGTTCCTTCCACAATGATCTCACGGAGATGGAAATCCAATCTATTACTTCCATGCTGGATGCAACATCTTCCTAGTTTATACCTTTGGTGTGAAAATAAGAAATTTCGAATTTGCTTCTTTCTGTTGTTCGTGTTCTTTCCTTTCTTCTTGCTTTTATCGTAAAACCTTGAAATCGTAGTATCAAAATTATTACAACTTTTTTGTAAGTTTAACCCTTAAACTCTACCCGGGGTACTATTGTGCCCCAGTGCCCCCGGAATTTCTGGCGTAACTTTTATAATGGGATATCTCGCGCTTATTCCTTCTCCTAGAAATTAACAGGTGGTAAGATATTAATAAATTCATTCATTTGAATTATCTGTCCTAAGTTCCACCCCCTGCATGATCGGTCACGTGACTCCTGCTACTACCTGGGCATATCTCTACCCCTGCGTGCTCAGTTGAGCGGTGCAAGCCGTGGAACTCAGACGTGTATTTGAAGAAATCTTACGTAGACGAAAAATAGTAGTGATGGCTACCTTTAATATTGCGTACTCGAATTTTATGAAGTGATATTCGGTAAAGTGTGAAGATGTGGTGAACACTGAAAGACCTCTATTCTACCATCCTTTAATGCTTTTAAGGCTACATTGAACCGTGCGAAGGAACAAGAGGTACAAATACTCTACGGCTCATCTGGCGAGAGCATTGCAGGACAAGTGATGAATTGATCTATGTTGTAGGACTAAACTTTATAAAAGCTTACATATACCGTGAAGTAGAAGAAACAACACGTGCAGAAGAGAAGCAACGGACATGGTAAGTGAGTCTTGTTGATGAGTGGTGCGACAAGCGAAATTATGTCATGTTGCATCATACCGCGTACTCGTACCCTGCGACTGAGAATGTAAATCTTGTCATCATGGAGAATCTTAAGTATTTTTACCACTACATTAATATATATCA